>JARWLC010000008.1:81272440-81669940 GCA_033318265.1 Phyllotis vaccarum
ACAAACTAAAGTGCCCCACAAATATCAAATTTTATAGTGTATGCATTTTATTATATTACTTAAATTATGTACTCATACTACAATATGAGTTACCAAAATATTTTGTAAGATGTTATATATTAATCATCATGAACAATCTTCATTATTAAGTTGTCTGGATTTAGAGTTACCCATGAGGCAAACTCTGGATGTGTTTGTGACTGCTGATAATAGATACACATGTTGGTATCATTCTATGGGCTGGGGTCCTGGACCTAGAGAAACAAGATGAAGGAGAAATCTTTCCCATTGCTGAAACTATACTGCTTCTCACTCTGCTGAGATGTGAGCATTCATGCTCACACTCCTGCTGCCTAAGACCCAAGCCACTTCTTACCGTCATGCCTTCCCCCACTATAATGGCCCATTCTGAAACCACAAAGAAAAGTAAACCTCTCCTCTTTACAGTTGCTTCTTGTCAGTTATTTGGTCATAGCAACAAAATATTAACTAATATATAAGTGTGATACAAATTTGACGCTTATATATTGACAAATTTAAATATTGTTAAATATTCACATTATAATTCATATTGATATGACTCATATTTATATATCAATAATATATAGGTAGACACATAAAATGCTGCTGCAAAGAGAAATAGAGCATTTATACTCCAATGTAACTGAAAATAGATTAATAGATTTTGTAATATAAAAATACAAAAATGTAATATATAATAAAGATAATGTTTCAGTTTATTAAAATTATTTTTTCTAAACAAGGTAGAAAACCTATCACCAAAAGGGAAAAAAAGAAAAGACATGAAATTCAACTTTAAAATGTCAGTTGAGTATATAAAGATGTTCAGAATTATAAAAGACAAATTTCATAGATTAAGAATGACTGGAATAATTTTATGTGCATTCAACAAAAATTATCTGTAGTATTTCAATAAGAAAATGAAATGTAAATAGATGGGTTTGAATTGACATAGACCAGGATGAAGACTGAGGGAGTGAACTCAATTTCTTCCTACAACTGAGGAAAAGGGGGGGAATTGATGATACACAGGTCTGATGGATTTGTGAGGAAGTGATAACTATATTGCTCATAGAAATTCAAGTTAGTTTAGGCTATTTGGAAGTATATCTTTATTATTTAAAGTAAACCAAATTCTTACACACACACACACACACACACACACACACACACACACACACATGCACACACGTGCACACATAGTACACTTTATGCGTGTAGGTACAGACTCAAGTATTGGGATATTTATTTCCAAAGAATTTCAACCAAGACCTCACAAACTAGTTTATATATAAGTCAATAGTAAAATAGTTAATTGGCAGCTTAGTTAATTAGTTCACTGGCAGCCATAGTTAAAAAGAATTAAGAGGTATTTGGAAGACATTAAATAAAGCAGAAAAAAAATTATATTTTGGAAGACATTAAATAATCAGAAAAAAACTATATTTCAGAAAAATGTGTGGTATTATTTTCAGTTTTCAAATACAAAGGTCATTTGTTTACATATATACTTGTTTGTCTATGAATATATACACTGAAGCAATCAAAATTCACATTGGTTTCCTTTTCTGGGAAAGTCTCTGAAGGATATAAAAGAGAACCTCTGAGAAGGTGAAAAGTGGCATTTATAACATACTTTACAAATTAATTTTCAGTTTAGGGATATTTCTATGCAAAATATTCTGTCCACTCATGAGGGGTTTACACAGTACTCAATCCAACTATTCCAGAAAAGCCTGATTGAGCATTAGGCATTAAGTAAAAAATATGAATAAAATAGCTTTCCAGGGAGAAAACGACAGAGTATTATCTATTTCATGAGATAAACATGCTTGTATTCAACACAGTGATTTCACTCACAGTATGTTCTATTATCTATTTAGCAGTAAATATAATTCTCTGAGATAGTGAAGGCTTGATGGAAGATGTTAGCTAACTTTTTGGTTTATGACAGCTTCAAACAACCTAAACAGCTTCAAAGCTGAAAACAAAAAATTTCCCAGAAGATATTATATTCTTCATATTCAGCTCCAAAAGTCATCCAAAAGGAAGAAATGCCCCTCAACTATCAGGCACTATATTACCATTGAGTTAAGGATCCAAGCCTGCAGGAGCCCAAGAGTCCCGCTTTTTTGGGTCTTTGGAATTTCCGTCATGTGTCACTCACTAGTTGGAGGGAGCAGATGCTTGGTCACAGGAATTGAATTGATAGCTTTTTTCTTTTTTTGACACCATTAATTAGTGTTGTAGAAAATTAAGACTTCCACAGGAGAAAATGAGAATTTAACTGGAAATAATAATGCCCAGTGAAGCTATTGGAACCTGTCAGCTTGCTTTGCAAGAAAAAACTTTTAAACAGGCACTGTAATATTCCCTGAAGGATGCAGTTCTAGGTCATTTGATGTTAGAAGAAGGCACACCCTTACACCTTAATGGTTGGAGAAAAGAAAACACGTTGAGAAATGCGTACTTAGTCCATTTTCTCTAGTTATTGTCAATGGATACAACTTCATTGTGATTTCATTTAGGAAAGCTGAACAGGCTAGCCTTTGTGTGATCCAGTTAAGGCTGCCAGGGTGCTGGACACCTAACAATGCCTTTGGAGAGAGATTTGTGAGTCAAACAAGTGTTGACTCAAGAAGCCATATATTTTCAGCATGTGTGGGAACTCAAGCATCTATGAAAGCTGCCATACAAGAGTCAGCCTTGACTTTTAACATAAAATTCCAAGGTGGAAGGAGGCGCACCAAAGGAAAGCCTCAAGAAAATAAAGGAAATAAAACCTTAGTCAACAGAAACACATGTCTGGGTAATTTTGTTAAGAACTTTAAAGGAGTTGTAGTGTGGTGTGGTGTGGTGTGGTGTGGTGTGGTGTGGTGTGGTGTGGTGTGGTGTGGTGTCGTGTGTGTGTGTGTGTGTGTGTGTGTGTGTGTGTGTGTGTGTGTGTGTGTGTGCGTGTGTGGTGTAACATATTAAAATAAAAATGACATAATGGCTATAAATTTTAATGATAAATGTATATACCACTAAAGTATCTTGTGGTTCTATATTTAAACACTTCATAGAAGTGCATGGACACCAGGTTCATATTCATAATTTTAGTTAGATGTATGAGTCAGGAAGGAAGGGGGAGCTACCAAACTGTTGTGGTAGGCTCTAATGGAGACTCCTTGACTGTGTCTGGCTCCTGTCATTGCCTCTCCTTGAAGAACACTGAAGAATAGTCAATGGATCAGATGGTATCTAAGACTCATCATTAGCAGAAATCAAATTGAAGGAGAAAAGTCACTCCTGGAAGGGGCAGTCTCCTGAGGCCCCCTGGAGCCCACCTATATGTCAGTGTGACAGAACGAAACAGATTCAGACAGATCTGGGGAAGCAGACCTGGAAAGGTCAAACGATTTAGTGTTTGTTTCAAAGCTGAAAGTTCCACAACTTACAAGTTTATTACCCAGGTCTTTCCTCTACTTCTCAGATGTAGTGCTGAACAAGTGTGGGATGTGGATGGAAACATGACACACCACACGGCAGGAGAATCGTGCATGGCAGGTGAGTACTAAAATCTAGGAACTGGACATGGCAAGAAAAATTTACTAAAAATTTGGTGAAACAAAATGTAAAAATTTACAAAATGTAATCAAGATAAGAATAAAATATTACATAAAATGAGATCCATATATTCCTGCCAATTTTTAAAAATCATGTTAAAATGGTTCTTTACAAAGAATGATGATTGTTTCAGTGATCAGCAATGACTCTGTGAGGCAGGTTGAATTTTATGTTACCAATATTCCTGGCTGCATCAAGCAGACATTTGATTTTAGAGTGTATTTTGCATCCTTTTCTGGAAAATTTTTGCTTATCATTAACAATTGCAAAAAGACAGTTACTAGGTGGCATAGAGAAATTTCTCCTTGGCCTGTGAGATGGCTTAGCAGGTAAAGACTTGCCTTACAATCCTGGCAAATAGTTGGATCGGATCCCTAATATCCATGTAAAGAAAGGAGAGAACTGAATCCACATTTTGTCTGCTGACCTCCATAGGCATACCCAGGCATGTGCACTCTCACACACACATAGTACAAACAAACAATAACAATGATAATAATTATTATATCTATAACCTCTCTTTGCACTGTCATTTTAATGGTGCTTTAAACTGAAGTGCTTAGCTAATTCATTAATGAATGCCATGTGCATTCAGCCTATACTAGACTGGATACCATTTTGGGGAGGAAGAACAGAAAATAAAGAATTATCACTGACATGAGGACATCAATCTAGTGGAATTTAGTAATAGTACAAACTTCATCAGAGCTTCAAGATGATCTCTTCAAGATTAACATTATAAGACTGTTAGTATGCTGCTATACATAGTTCTATGCGTAGGTATAGATACCTGGGTATCTTCACCTGTCTATCCACATCTGCTAACCTGTCTGCTCCTCAATACACATACATCTGTCCACATGTACTTGTATACACATTTTCTTAAATGAAATTAAATAGTAAAATGTATTCTCTGCTTATGTATTCCCAATTAAAATAATATATTTCTTTTTGAAATATATACTTTCAGGTAGGAAAATTCCAGTAATGCTTAATTCACAACTTTAGCTTCTCTTCCAGATTGAAGTCTCGCCTTTTCCTCTAGTTTATGTCTGACTCACTCTGACATTATGAAGGCATGGATTTATCTTAACAAAACTTTTTTTTAGGAAAAGAGCATTTGATACCTGAGGGCAGGGCCTAGGTCTGGGAGCCTGGGAAAAAAATCTCAGGAATGCGCCTGACAGCCAATAAATTCAAAACTTGGTTTCATGCCAAAAGTCCAGCCAGTAGATTCAGGGCTTGGTGTTGCACCAAAAGTGTAGCCAGTGGTTCCTGTACCCGATATCCCTTTGCCTAATCCTGGAATGCCAAGATGTGTAGCACCCCACGTGTATGCTTTTCTCACTTCAGAGCTCGTGGCCGAAACCCTCTGCTACACTGGGACAAAGGGTTTAGACCCGGGATTGTTTGAGCCTGTCCAAAACAATAAACTGACCCTCATGTGTTTACAATGGAATCCAGCTCCCTGGTGGTCCCTTGGGGGGGGGGGTCCCTCAACATGGGTACAGCAACATGATGTTATCTATCTTCCCTTTTTTGATTTTGGTCTAATCAAAGGGATGTGGAAAGAGACAGAATCTAAAATGCTCCTACTATTTTAGTTCTCTCTTGACAGTGGGCACGCTGACGAGGTCCTCTATTTTAGAAAGCAGAAAATGTACTGACTGGAAAACTTGACACCACTCTAAAATACAAATGTTTTTCAGGATATCTTCTTAAGATGGCATGTTCTCTGTACTAAAAGACCACTTTAGAAGACCCCGTGGCTTCCTACTGTCTCTCTTGATTGAGAACCCAGCCATGGCACCATATAGTCCTCAGGAATGCCCTTTGTATTTAGCTTGTTGACCAAGTGATTCCAGTACAGTGGATCAGGCAACTCCAGGCCAGTGCTGGCTTTTACTTTCTATGACCAAGAAGGCATTTCCATTGGCCCAGATTCCAAAGTGACACTCATCTGGCTCTGACAAGGCCTTCACTCTATTTTAGTTTCATGACAGCGATGGGCCTGTCACTTTCCAGGGCTGGGGCTGGTGAGTGATGGCTTGAGAATGTTTTGCCTTTCTATGCTGGCTGTTTCTTTTTCGAGAATTAGAGGGTAGGCTGGAAAGGGAGAATGTGCTGGACTCTCTTCAAGGTCAACCACTCTTTTTCCTTAAAGGCATTCTATAATTAAGTTTTGAACTTCAGACTTAAGTAAGTTAGAGGTGAGTGGTGGGTGAATAGTTGTTGGGCACACTCTGATTTCTTGCCTGAGTCCTTCATCGAATGGTCTAGTATCTCTTCAGAATGTAAAATTATTTATAGCCCATTGTTCTAAATTTGGGGGCTTCAGCCAAAAGTTTAAGACAACAGGAAATATCCCATTCAAATTCCTGTTTGTTTATAATATAGAGTTCACAAACATGTATAAAGTTGATTTCATATCTATTATGAAGTACTTTTACCACTCTCATTCATTGCTGTATTATATACATTTAACTGTGTAACTATCTATTTTTAAAATATAGTATTGAGATTCCCATATTACTTCATTAAGTGGAGTCCTTATAATTTATTTTCTTTTTATGATTGTTTATTTATTTATTATTTATTGTGTGTATGTAGGTAGGGGTTGAGATAGGATTTATCTATGTATCCCTGGCCTCAAACTCACTGAGATCTGTCTGCCTCTGCTTTTGGAAGTACTAGGATTAAAGGCTTGGGCCACCTTGACTTGTGGTGGTGTCTGTTCCCTCAGGTCTGTGGGAAGAAGACACAATGCACTTAAGTTTATCTTAGCCTTTCCAGCTGCAGGGTCTCAGCCTCTCCCTTAGCCTAGGGCATTTTTATTGTTTTACAAATTTACACTTTTAGTGAGTTGATTTCCATATCCCCCAAACATCCAGACTACACTTACAAAGGGACAATACTAAATGCAAATTCTTGATTAAGGAATATCACAGTGTACTGGATTTTTCCCAGCCAAATTTTGCAAAGGCTTTGTACCCTTGGGAACCTCCCAAAGATTCACATAGAGGGCAATAACAGAGACAAAAGATAACTGAGAAATAACAGGTGGATTAAGCCTAGGTGCTCAGTGAGCTCAGTGGGAATTCTCCCATTAATAAATGGCTCCTTTTCTTTATGGCTTGGATATTAAAGATACTTCAAAGCTTATGAGTTCAGTAGAAGGCTTGGTCCCCAGTGAATGGTGCTGCTGGAAGGTAGTGAAAGCTATGGGAAGCTAGGCACTTCAGAAAGGAAGTTGGGTTATTGGAGAGTTTGTGCCCTTGACTGTGGACGTTGGGAGCCCAGATTCCCCTGTTCTCACTGTTGCTGCCTGCCATAAGATGAGCAACCCTCTCTTCCATATAGTTCCAACCGTGATCTTCTGCAGTGCCATAGACCCAAGGCAACAGTGGCAAGAAACTATGGACCAAAGCTTCTCTCCTTCAAGTTGATTCTCTCATCTATTTTGTAACAGAAACTGAAAGTTGTTGCACCCGTTTTAATATTAGCTTTTGACTCTATTTCACTGTAACATTGATTATTAGAGAAATTTGAAAATATAGAAGATGAATGCAGAGAAGATAATGACAGGCATTTTTATGATTCCATGAAGACCAACCTACAATTAGACATTTGCGATGTTCTCTTACATGTTTTCTCTCCTTGATAAAGAAGTAGGCAGGAAAACAGAGTATTATGTCTGCGCACATATGTGTGCAAAGAACATTTAACTCCATTTGTTGTCTGTGTCATATTCCATGTTTATATCATGTCTACCTTTAAACAAGTGTTTTGGAAAATTTAAGTTTTCATTGTTATAAAATGACTTACATTAATTATAGAAAACTTGAGGTATATTGACTAGAATATATATTAATAACTGCATTAATTAGTTTATTGCCATTATAATAAAATATTTGATATAGGCTACTTCAGGGTAGGGAAAATTTACTTTGTGAGTCATTGAGAGGAGATTGTAGAGGAGCTGAGTCACTCACATCATGGCAGCTGAGGAACAGCATACACTTGGGTTTGTAGGCCTCTCCCACTTTCCATCTTTAATCAGCTTAGTCTCCCACCAGGTGGCTGGGCATCTTGCCTCTTAGTTAATATTCCCTAGAAACTCTCTTACTGAAACATTCAGAGCTGTGCTTTGTTAACAAAAATAATATCAGTTTGATACCAATACCCAAATTTTACGACCTGTATGTAAGAGAAAAATTTTGTTAAAACTCTGCACAAATGATAAATCACCCCCCTCCTAAAAAACAAGTAGAGACTTTCCTAAATGTGCTTAAAGTTCCAGGAGGTTTGCTGTCCACTCAGCTCTTAGAAAAACTACAGGATATACATTATCTGACCCCTGCATTCCTGCACGTAGCAACCCTATGACCCCTGCATTCCTGCACGTAGCAAGCCCCATAACCTATAAAAGCTTTGTTCAATTTCAGCTTGGGGGGTCTCTGTTCCTGTGTGTTCAGTGAGCCCCAGGTATACTTGGTAAATAAAAATCCTCTTGCTTGTTGCATGAGAGAATGTCTCCTGGAATCCTCCTTTTCATGACAGATTTCTCAACCCTTACATTTGGAGGTCCCACCAAGATCTCTGCAATACAGGAGACTCCAACAGTTATCTCCCGGGGTAAGTAAGGCCTTTCTTTTCTGGAGTGCGATCGCCTAGGGTGTCAGACTGGCTGTGGCTGTTGGGGAGACACGTGAGCTTTCCCTGACTGCAACTGACAGATGTGTCCAGGAGTTGCAAGCCATGACTCTGAGGGACTCCTCAGAGGGGAAGGACATCTGGGGATGCCTGGATGTGTCCTATCTGGATGACTCTGACTTGGTTACTTTGTTGCCAGTAGTTCAGAGATCTGGTGGTTTTAGGCCAGTGGAAACCGTGTCCTTTGTGTTTTGTAAGTTCTGGAGATGTTCTGTGACCTTGTTTATTGACTTTCTGTGTGTACTGTTGTTTGATATTTTCATTTTGTTCGACTTAGCAAGCATGGGACAGTCAACTTCAACACCTCTCTCTCTGACTCTGGATCACTGGTCCAAAGTCCGAGAGAGAGCACACAATCTCTCATTGATCGTGAAGAAGGGCAAATGGCAGACTTTCTGTTCAGTTGAATGGCCCTCCTTCAAGGTAGGATGGCCCATCGAGGGGTCCTTCCACCTCCCCCTGATCCAGGCAGTCAAAGCTGTTATCTTCCAACCTGGTCAATGTGGCCACCCTGACCAACAACCCTACATCATGGTCTGGCAGGATCTATGCGATGACCCACCAGGATGGGTGAGACCTTTTCTCTTTCCAGAACAACATGGACCTGTGGGGATCCTTCCAACCAAGGCGCAGGTGCAATCCTTGGCATCCTTGCCACCAGAATCAGGTTTTACCTGATTCCCAGCTTGACTTAATACTTCTGAACTCAGACTTCCCACCTCCTCCCTATCCCCCAGAGCAGCCAATACCTCCTCCTTCCCTCTTACCTATCCCTTCACCTTCTCTTGACTCTTAGTTGCAGGAGCCATGGGCAGGGCCCTCCAAGCAAGGGCCGGCCCAAGGGACATGGAGCAGACGGGCCCAGAGCCCTTGAGATGTGGTAGTTACTCTCCCTCTATTAGAACATTCTCCTAGATAAAGACAGAGTGACTTTCGGGCCCCCTTCAGCCTTGAACCCCACCACTCTGCTGCCAGATGAGGCCATGGGACTTGTGCTACATACTTGTCCATCTTAGTGGAAGAGACTGGAATTTGCCAGGACCTGAGAGACCAGCTGCTACCCAGCTCGGAGGTAACCTGGTTCTCTGATGGAAGTAGCTTCCTCCAGGATGATACCTTTTCAGGATGGGTAGAAGCTTTTCCTACTAAAAGAGAAACTGCCCAAGTTGATAGGGTCTGACAACAAACTGGCGTTTGAAGCTCAGGTAAATCAGGGTATGGCCAGGACATTGGGATTGATTGGAAGTTACATTTTGCATACAGACACCAAAGCTCAGGACAGGTAGAAAGAATGAATAGGACAATAAAAGAGACCCTACCCAAATTGGCTATAGAGACTGGCTTAAAAGATTGGACCATGCTCCTACCTTACGCTCTATTTAGAGCCAGGAATACCCCCTTCTCTTTTATATGTAACCTAACCCCCTATGAAATTTTGTATGGGATACCCCCTCCAGTAAGAGATTTGTCCCCTACTCTAGAAGCTAATGACTCCTTTTATATCCCCATGCTTAACAGGCTGTGAGCCCTAGAAAAAGCCTAGTGGTTCCTGTGGTGACAACTCTCCACCTCCTATCAACCAGGGGGTGAAGGGACCTCACATTGATATTGGGTGGGAGACTTTATCTACATTCTCAGCCACCAGGTACAGACTCTCGAACCTTTTGTTTCTAAGGTTCCATATCAGGTGCTCTTAACCACCCCCAGTGCAGTCAAGGTTGATGGTATCACATCCTGGATCCATGCATCTCACCTCAAGCCAGCATCCTCACCCCTGGAGTCTCAATGGAAGCTGGAAAAGACTGATAATCCTCTCAAGTTATGGGTTCATTGTGTGGCTGGGGCCCTCCCTTCCCCTGGGGAAAAGTAACCCTCATTTGCCACTTAGGGCGCGCAGGCCTCAGCATGGGAATTAGGTATTCAATAACTCAGCTCATTTTTGTGTCATGGTTAAAGATATTTCCCAGTGTGGTATATCATCAAGGTGAAAAATTCAAAAATAAGATAGAGGGAAAAACTAGATCCCAGAGAGAAGCTATATAGTTATCCATATCTATACTTATGGAAATAGGTGTCTCAGCTGGAGTTGGAACTGGGGCTGTGGTGATAGCACAAAGGTCACAGCAGGTAGCTCTGCTACAGGTTGCTATTGACCAAGACTTAAAAGCCATAGACACCTCACTGACAGCCCTGCAGGACTCTTTAACCTCCTTGTTAGAAGTGGTGCTTCAGAACAGGTGTGGGCTGGATTTACTATTCATGAAAGAAGGTGGTCTATGTGCCGCCTTAAGAGAAGAATATTGCGTTGATGCAGACCATTTAGGAGCAGTTAAAGAATCAATGACCAAACTTAGAGAGCGCCTTTGTGAGAGACAGAAAGAGCAGGAGGCACAACAGGGATGGTTTGAATCTTGGTTTACTAAGTCTCCTTGGCTCACTACAGTGCTGTCCACTTTAGCTGGGCCGTTGATTGTGTTGCTTTTAGTGATAACTATAGGACCATGTGTCTTAAATAGAGTAATAAGCTTTCTGCAAGAGAAAATTGGAAACGTCAAGCTAATGCTTGTTAGACAACAATATTCAGTCCTAAACGACCTAGACGATCTCTAGGATTAGAGATTAGCACAAGAAGAAGTGGGGAATGTAAAAGAAAAATTTTGTTAAAACTCTGCACAAATGATAAATCACCTCCTCCTAAAAGCCAAGTAGAGACGTTCCTAAATGTGCTTAAAGTTCCAGGAGGTTTGCTGTCCACCCAGCTCTTAGAAAAACCAAAGGATATACATTATCTGACCCCTGCATTCCTGCACGTAGCAACCCCCATGACCTGCATGTAGCAAGCCCCATGACCTATAAAAGTTTTGTTCAGTTTCAGCTCGGGGGTCTCTGTTCCTGTGTGTTCAGTGAGCCCCAGGTATACTTGGTAAATAAAAATCCTCTTGCTTGTTGCATGAGATAATGTCTCCTGGAGTCCTCCTTTTCGTGGCAGATTTCTCAACCCTTACATGTATAATATCCTATTTCTGAGAAGTTCTTTCTCCATATTCCTGTTCTCCCCAGTTATTTACAGACAATCTGCACATTAGCATGGTAATTGTGAAGGCATGGATTTATGGTTATAAAACTATTTCAGAAAAAGAGCATTTAATGCCTGAGGGCAGGGCCTAGGCCAGAGTCTGGAAAAAATCTCAGGAATGTTCCTGACAGCCATTAGATTCAGAAGTTAATTTTGTACCGAACAAGTAGCCAATGGTTGCTGAACCTCATACCCCTTTGCTGACACTTTGCTGCATGCAGCATTGGACAGGTCTCTTGGTGGTCTTGGGGGGGGTGCTCTGGGCTCTGGGCACAACAGAAATCACTTTTAATGCTGTTAAGTCACAGTCAGCTGAAAGGCCTCTTATGTAGGTGGACTTTTTTTTTTTCTCAGAGTCTTTCTCCATAGCACTGGCTGTCCAGGAACTCACTATGTAGACCAAGGTTGGCCTTGAATTAATAGAGATTCGAATTTTTTTGTCCCTAGCCCACAAGCACTGGTGCTAAACACATGAGGTCACCATGTCCTCCCTCCCTCCCTCCCTCCCTCCCTCCCTCTCTCCCTCCCTCCCTTGTTTTCTTTCAGGGGACCTTTCTTGTTAGTAAGAATACTATGTAGTAAATTTCTTAAATGCTCAGGTGAGTATTTGTGATTTTTCTCATTGGTGTCAGAAAATCAAACAAAAAGAACAGCAAAGCCTAGATAATTTGCTTAAGGATGGGAAGGTTTATTTTAGCTCACAGATTAGGTCACAGCCCAGTGCTATGTGGAGAAAATGGTGATGAGAGTAGCTATAGCTCTGATGTTGGGATAAGAACACGCATTCCCAGCCAAGAATCAGGGAGAGACAGATGCAGGTGCTGATGATGCTGCTGTCACATGACTTTCCCAACCAGAAAGCAGGGAGAGGTAGGGGCATGTGCTCCTCTGCTTTCCTCCTCTTCCCCTCTTCACTCAGTCTGAGACTCCAGCCCATGGGATGTTGCCTCCACACTCAGGACTGGTCTTCCCACCTCAGTTAAACACTTTTGGAAACATCTTCACAGACCCAGACACTGACAGTGAAGAGTAAATACTTTAAGGGTATTTGACACCCAGTCTCTTTAATAAATTTAATAAATTTCAAACTTGGTGAGTAGTATTTCACTCTCATAGACATTGTTCCTATAGAGGACTAGAGTGAATTTGTATGCCAGAGTGGACAGAAGGTACCCTGTACACTGAATCTATTACTCTTTGAATTCTGCAGTTACACAGAGGGGCAGTTCCAATGAAGCTAATCTCTTGTTTGTGCAAATGTTGGTAAATAGGATCAGATTTATCACTGATCTTTTATTAAAAATTCCCTTGCTTACATTTTCCTGTTTAAATGGGACTTCTATTCTTTTTTTTTTCTTTTTTCTTTTTCTTTCCCTAAGACAGTCATCTGCAGTTTTATTGTCTTCCTTTATACACATTTTCCTGACTAAAGGCATTCCAAGGATAATTACCTATGCATAGTTTTGAATGACAAATCTAAACCATTCCATGTATGTCATATTGAAATTGTTTTAAATTCTAATTGTTTTAGTTTGAGCAGTATAATTATTTACTTTTTCCTGCCACTGAATGCCAGAGAAGAAGTAACTTATGGGAGGAAGAATTTATTTGGTTCTTAGTTTCAGGGGATATAGTCCATTGTGTGGGGGTGGGGAGCAGTGTGCTTCTGTGGCAGAGGGAGCACGAGGCAGCTTCTTGTGACATGGCACCAATTAGGCAGTAGAGTGGTCAGAATGGAAGCCAGAATAGGCTACAGTTTTCACAATTTGCTTTCTGGAGATTACAGCTAGGTCCACCTGCTGAGAGTTCTACAAATTCCCCAAACAATGTCACCAACTGGTATCAATAATACATAGGTCTTTTTTGCTTTCAAAGCATAGCAGGAAGTTGTAACACCAGTGTCTGTTTCTCATGGTCTGAAAGCTGGGGAGTACAAGAAAAAGCACCATGTACCTACAACTTTACATCCATATTGTGAAAAGATCCCTTTTAAATGCTTTACAAGTATTTGTTTCATTATTTTTACTTAAGTCTTTTCCATTTTTCTGGGGTTTGGCTCTGAGGACAGCAATTAAATTCCATGCCACCCACCCACCCAATATAAAAATATACTCCTGATTTATTTAAGTGAATTATCTTTTCATCCTTAATGTGAAGCATCATTTTATTCCATGCTGAATTGTGTTGGCCTGTTAATAATAGATATACTTCCTTGTTTGCCTATATGTTTGTATTTTTTTATTAGTGTAAATTAAAAAAAAACTTTTTATACATTACATTCAGTTTTCTATTGGCTTTACTATTTGGTTAGAAAGAAAATATAGTTTTTGAATGAACTATTTTTCTAAAATAACATAGTTTGCTAAAATGAATCTCTAGCTTTATTGTAGGGTGATCTGGTTTCATATTTTTATATTAAGTAATCACTCCTGACATCTATATTTGTTTCTGTAACTCTATCAGCAGTAGCTATTCAGTATTAATCATATTAAACCACTTCTCAAGGCATTATTCTGGTTCCAATAGACATCAGAATCTTGCCCTAGAGATTTTTGTTTTGATATCATTCTTAGTAGACTCAATTACAGCAATATTTATTTCCCCATTAGTCTATCTGTCATGTCCATTTTGTGGCTCTATACAGTCAAATTGAACATAAACACACATTGCTATGTAAATATTAGTTCAGTTTCATTGCTAGCATGTAAGTTCATATCATAACTGAGTCTAGGTTTTAGGGAGGTTTTTTTGTCTTTAAGAAATTCTGACCATTTCATATTTTATGATAATTTTTAACTTTGATTCATTACTTCAATGGTTTTCTTCTATTCTTTATCTTGGTGGAGTGTATTTTGTTATCTGACTTCCTACATATATTACATTATTACTGTGTCCCAGTCATCTAAAATGGCTACTTTAATACCAACACAATCATTAACTATTCCATGATTTTTAATTGGATAATTAGCTTTCATTTTCACTAAAATTTTCTCAATCGTTCAAAGAGATACCAATTCCATGTGTCTAGTATATTCACATCTAAATCTTTTAAAGTTTTCTTTAATTGTATTTTGATTTTTTTTTTTCTGCTAATGTTCTACTGTAGGCCCCACAGAGACTCCATAGGTCAGAGCAGGAGCTTTTTTTTTTTTTTTGTTTGCCCAGTAAGGCTGCATAATAGGATGCTTTGGTCAAAGCTATGGTTACCAGGTGTTATGTTTTGAGAATTGAAGAAGTGTTTTCAGCTGTCTGTATTTGCCTCTCCCCTTTGCTTGGTATAAAAAGCCCAGGGGAAAGACAATCAGGGCAGCTGAGTATTCACTCAGTGCCCTCCTGACCCTAACTAACCTTTCTGTCTCTGGCCCGATTCTCTGTCTCTATTATTTCTCATCTACACACCCACACCCCTCTACCAAGGACCATTTTGCAGGTTGAGCTGGACTTGGTATTCTACTTCTCTTTTGGAATTTCCAATTTGATTTCCTGGATTCTGTATTATCCATTGTTGATTTAAATTTTTGTGTTATTCATGAGATACTGATTTAATGTTTTAACTCATACTAAAATGCTAATTTTCTATAATTACTCATTCACTTTATATAACTGAAGCCTTATCCATGAAGATTTTTATTTGAGCATGGTCAGCTGTATGTCAGTTGATGTCCTGTTGTTTCATTTTTTTCCTTTAATTGGTAGAATGTATATCTTCAGGAAATCTCTGGTAACATGAAGTAATGGGTTTTTATAACTTTAGGTCTTCTGCAATGTGAACGTATCATTTCCTTCTTGACTCCTATGTATCTCTGTTCCTTCATTGGTATTACTAACATGCATTTAGCTACTGTGTGTGTGGTGGGGGAGGTCAGAGGTTGATGTCTGGTGTCATATTGAGTATTGTATTTGATTTTAGATACAAGGTTTCTCACTGAGCCTGGAGCTTGTGATTCAAGTAGACTAGCTAATGTGCACTTGGGTTCTCTTGTCTCTGCCTTCCCAGGACTGGAATGACAGGTATATATAACTGCTCCTGGCTTTTTAATGTGAATGCTGGAAATCAGAATAATTCAGGTCCCCACTCTGTGTATCAAGTACTTTATTAACAGAGATATCTTCCTAGCTTATTATTACTCATTAAAAAAATATGTAAGCTCAGTGTTTATCATTACAGCATCTAATTAACTGTGGTTAGAAATCTCTTGTAGGCTCTTAAACTCATGTATGAATGATATGCACAATAAGTAGATTTTGTTGAGTTGTGGTAGCACCAATCTTGACAAACTATGATGTGCTATCATTTATACAGTGATTAAAGTAGATAATTAGTATCTCAGTAATTTGTGGCCTAGTGTGATTCCTCCTTTATTAGGTATAGTGTGCTTAGAATTTCAGACCATGGAACTTCAGAACTTTGACTGTATCTGTCCCACTGTGCAAATACCTCCTTTACTTTTAAATTCTGACCATCCTTGTGCATGGCTGAAGCTTTGTTTAGGTATAGAAGAACTGCCAGGAGTAGGTAGGAGAGTGACAAACAGAAGGGTGGATTCTCTAGGTTGCCAGTGAAGACATTTGACAGGCTTATTACTCTAAGCTTCTTTCCTGTGGTGCTTCTTGGCATTGGTAATACCTCTGTGTATCTCTTGCTTTTGTGTATGGGAGGACAGTGATCTCAGTGGATAATACCTGTGACTGAGCCACACCAGAAAAGGAGATACCTTGTGGGCTAGGTCTAGTGAGAATCCTAATTGATTTTAATAATAAAAACCTCTGGAGGTAAATGTAAAGAAAGTAACGGAGCTAACCACCAAGTCTTACCTCTACCAAATCCTCAGGTCAAATTAAATTAACAAACTGAAATGATTGTAGAACCACATAAGAAGGAAGTATGGGAGGAGAGGAGACTAAAATTTCTGGAGATTCATCACCATATGCACTTGGGTGTGGCATCTAACCTTACCCTGGTGGAGTTGAAGTTGGTGTGTCATGAGATGGATGGACAGCTCTCTGGCAGTAGTTTGACTGGAACAAGAGAAGCTTCTCGGGTGGAAAACAGCATAGAAAGTCAGTGCCATAATCACGTCAGTAAAGTAAAAAAGACAGCCTGAGCTAACAAAGTCAGATTTGTAATGAGGAGGGGCACACTCCACCAATACCAAGGAGGGAAAGTAAACAAGGCTACGCTTTGAGTAGAAGGCAGAGGAGAAAGCAGGATTCTTATATATTTAGTTGGTGTATAAGGTCAAAGAGTATGAGCACTGTGGAAATAAGCTAGCATTGTAGGACTGGATATGGGGATGTAATGATTAGTCCCATTTCAGGATTTCACTCCAAGCTCAAATACCACCACCCCGCCATGATCACTTAAACAGAATAATGACAGAAAAGATTTCCAAGCTACAGTTTCCAAGTATGCAATGCCCAACATGAAGGGCAGCAACAGGGGGAAAGTGACTAGAAGGATCAGTATTTAAATCAGGGTGGAGCTGGCTGGCAGCCTGTTGGAGTGAGATGCTCTTAGCTCTGGAGAGAACATTCCTCATAAGCAGTGGAACTTAGTAGTTTGGTGTCTCAGTTCCCTATTTGTGGGAGATAGATAAGATTATCTTCCAATTATTTCACAGAGGCTTTAGGTTTGTACCAGAAAACTGATATGAAATAGCTTCTGTAGACTTAATTTCTAGCTAAAACATGAGGTTTCCTTTGGAATCTGTAAGTTTGGGTAAATTTTTAATGAACTTCCTTATATATATGGATATAAGGAAGTTCTTTTTTTTGTAGATTTTCTTGCTACCTTTGATAAAAGAGTATATCTAATTCATTTTTTCATATAACTGGTTTCTAGAACACTGCAAATATAATGTCTAATGTATTAAAATAAAATAAAACTAAAGGCAGATGTTGTTAGGACCAGAAATATTTTTTACAATCAATATTTTAATTAGCCCTTTCTTTGATTAAAATACGAGAGAAAAATTCCACATTCACTATTAAATAATTTTTAACTTCATTATGATTACATCAGAAACATCACAGCCAAATCTACACAGAACCAAATGCAGAACATTTCATATTCTTTCAAACAAGTTCCCATAATTAAGAAAGTGTTTGTCAAATGCAGTAGAACTATCTCATTTACTCTGCTCTATTTACATATGTCTTTCATGAAGAGCTATTTGGCAGTAAATCTGTTCTTTAAATAAGTGTACCAAAATACTGCTTCAGAGTCTAAAGTTCTGCTAAAAGGAAAAAAATCCACACCAATTTTGCCTCTGAAAAGATATTATCACTGCTCTTTTTGTTGGTCTAGAGACAAAATATTGGAGAAAATGGAATTTCACCAAAAACAAGTTATAAATTCTCTTTCAGAGAATCGTATCCTACATCTTTTCATAAATCAATAAAAATTAACTGATTAGAAAACAGAAGCCCCACCTATTTGCTTCAGAGAATTCTGGACTAAAGAAATGGATAATTATTTACCTAGTGATCATTTTTAGGTAATTCGTTTCTGGCAGGAATCCAAATAAAAGACGTTGAATGAATGGTGTTTGTCCCAGGAAGCCCTACCCATGGGAAACAAACTGGTCCCACTCTAATTGGCAGGAATTATTAACTAGTTTCACCTACTGTTAGGGTGGATTTTATTAAGGAATTTAAACTGGAGAGGGTGTTAGTATCTGGTAGAGATTCCATTTTAATGCTGTTGATGAAATCAAGGAAGATGTTTTAAGAGTTAACAGTTTTCAGAATAACATCTTTCCAGCTTGTGCCTGAGTATCAAGCACATTCTTGGTGATTCCAGGGAATTAGTCTGGTGGTTCACAGCCTACACATGCAGCCAGGCTATTGGAGTTTAATTCCTGCCTATGCCCCTCACCATGTGACTTTAAACACACCCTTTCTCTCTGCCTCTGTTTCTCAAACTATGAAATGAGGAAAAATAATAGTACCCATTTCATAGTCGTTGAGAGGATTCTATGAGTAGACATATAAAACGCTGAGAAGAGTGTCTGGCACATAAGAGCTCAGTACTTCTGAGCTGGTGTGACTATAATTAACCTACAGAGAATTGTTATTACAACAAACCTGGTAAGCAATGAGAAAGTAAAGATTTGGGGAAAGAATGCATCATTGATTGAGGTCTACCAAATGATATGAATATCTTGCTTGGGACCAATTTTAGAAAATTAGATGGAAGAGAAGAAGGCCGGGAGAAAGGTGGAGGCTTAGATGAGAAGTGAAGAAAGAGAAGAAACAGGAGGACGTGGAAATGACTGTCCTGCCCCTATATATTGGTGACATAACCAGAATCTTTAGTACATCTGTTACTGGAAACCTTAATTCCAGTGTGAATCTCCCCTCCCCCTCCCAACCTCCCAAATCTGCAAGTACCAAATGCCTCACTGAAAAGTAGATGTGCCAAGTCTGAAATTTTAAAATTCATACTCCTTTAATTTTTCACATATACATAAATTCTGGCAAACTCAATGTGGTAAAAAGCAGCTTCTGCTTGTTGGAATGTTAGTATCATTCCACATGATCAAACACATTTCTTCATCCTTTCTAAATGTAATCCATTTCTCATAAACAATAAGGGTAAAGAGTGTCCTCCTTCATGCTGGAGGGGGCTCAAAGAGCATTGAGTATACACACAACAGAAAGTATTCTTCCCACATCTAATGTGTTTCTTTATGACCTCTTCTTTCTAGGACTCCCAGTGAGGTGAAAAAGCTTTGACAAAATGAAGAGAATTTGAAGCAGAGCCCAGAGATCTTATCCAACCTATGATGATGGTTACTTTTGCCTGGGAAATACAGCGAGGCAGCAGTGCTCAGCTAGCTGATCAAACGTCACTCAGGGGGCTTGTGAGAAGGCGTTTTATATATGTGATTGATATTTAAAGTCCACTGACTGTAAGTAAATAAGTCTAACCTTGATATATCCTCTGTATCCTATCACCCAAAGGTCCCCTAGGACAAAACTAAGGCTTCCTTAAAGAAAAAAAAATTCTATTTGAGGACTTGTGTGAGCTTCTAGCCTACTAGCCTTCCCTGCAGATTTCAAACTTTGTCCAGCTAAACTCTATAGTCATTTGAAAGAATTCCTTGAAGCAAATGTCTGTCTTTCTGTCTCTCCCCTACTGGAGTATGTGTTGCATGTACACAGAGGACTCACACATGCCGCACACCTGTAGAACAAAGGTCCTGCTCGTGAAAGAATCTGAATGACAGAAGTCATGTGAGCGCTCTTTCTCAGCATGTTTCTTGTGTTCCCACCTGGTCTTCTGGCTTCCAGTGGTGTCAGTTAGTATCAGGCATGTGCTATACAGATGGACACTATTTTATTGATACTGTGTGAGGTCATGAAGCAAAGGCAGTCTTAGTTGTCAGAGGATCTGTTATAATTTAGAGTGAATTGTGATTCCTTCTCACTATTGTAGTTGTGGCTATTGTAATTTTTAGTTTTAGGCTACACCCTGTCTCACAGCTAAAGAATGCTAAGCCTATGGAGAAAATGATTCAATAGGTAGATTTATAAACTTAAATTATTTTAAACTTATTAAAATAATTAATTTAATAAAACAGAAGCCATTTTCAACTTTAAGCCACAGGTAATATAGTAGAGGTAATACACATTCAAGTTTTCTTATGTGGACACATAGACCAATTTCTGTGACAGGTGCCATATTAACATTTTCAAGATCTATTATTGGTAGTTCTTTATCAACTTTGTGAGACCCTGGAGGCTTCTGCAGCTGCTTCCCAAATTGTGTATGTAACCAAGCCACAATTTCTCACTGGCAAATTAACTTACAATAATTTCCAACTTGAGGTACATTAATTATATAATTAAATAGGTATCAAATTTATATACCCATTCATAATTATGTATTAATAACATACAGCATAAAGCCTTAGGAGGAGGAAGAAAAACTCACATGCTCAGAGGATTTACTGAAAGATGGATTCCTAGGGAATAAGGCCAGGAAAAAGACTAGGAACTCATATTGTCATTCTTATAAGCACGTGGTCTTCTGGTCAGATACCACCCAGGAACTTGGTAGAACATCTTATTTCTTAGTCAGAACACTCAGTTCTATCATTTTTTTGGAGGCTATTGTCCACATTTGAATACATTATTCTTAAAAATCTTTAGTATATATATATATATAAAACTATATGTGTATGTATGTATGTGTATATATGTATATATAACTATGATTCATTAGTATGAAGAATTTAGAAAGAGGTCAAGACAAAGGAAACCTCTGATTAACTAACTTAGGTATCTTACTTTTTAATTTGGCTGAAAACAAAGTTAGATTATATGGCCAGTGAGAATTTTTACCTCAATGAAACACATACACACAAACTCTCTCTCTCTCTCTCTCTCTCTCTCTCTCTCTCTCTCTCTCTCTCACACACACACACACACACACACACACATGCTCACATGCACATCTAATTACAGAAACACAAGCATTATCTTCCCTTACAAACCATATATATCTTAAGAACAAGGTATCTGCTGTGGTTTGAATGAAAAATGTCCCTTATGGGCTCATGTATTTGAACACTTTTCTCCCAATTGGTGATGCTGTTTGGGGAGTTAATGGAGTCCTTTTGTTGTTGTTATTTTATTATTTATTTATTTTTAAGAAAGGGTTTATCTATGTAACTCTGGCTGTCCCAGAACTTTCTTTATAGTTCAGGCTTGCCTCAACCTCAGAGATCTGTCTGACTCTGACACCAGAGGGCTGGGATTAAAGATGTGTGCCACCATTGCTCTGCAGTTGTGGGAACATTAAGAGGTGCAGCCTTGTTGGAGGAAATGTGTCACTAAGGATGGCTTTGAGGGTATAGATAGCCTGGTCCCACTTCTTATTTTCTTTATTTCTTATATGTGGATCAAAATGTGGTCAACCAGATTCTTGTTCCCGTCACGTGCTGCTCTACCGTCCTTACCATGATGGACTCTGTTCTTCTAGAACTGAAACCAAAACAGTCCCTTCTTCTTTAAGTTGCTTTTGGTCATGGTGTTTTATTACAGGCACAGAAAATTAACTAATACAATATCTGACCGATAAAACCTGGTGTTTTCATACTGTATAGAACAGTGTATGGATGGTTTAAAAACCGTGATCATTAGCTTTTAGCATTAGTTAAAATTAGAGAAAATAATGCACTTTTTGAGAATGGACATCTGAACCTCCAAAAGATTTTTGTATATTATAGCCATTGTCTAATCTTCTAAAGAAAAAAATAAGCAGAACAAATGCAAATACATTTGTGTTGTGTCACACCTGAGACACTACACACTAGTCTGTCACTTCACTGTGAGAGTCAGAAAATCAACAGAAGAAACAGAGCACTGAGTAATTTTATAGAAGTAAAAGGAGTCGTGTATGAGCTCTGACAAGAACACAAACAAATTCTGTACATTTTTGTTTTAAGCTCAGTTTATTTCAAGCATCAAAGCCCTTGTAAAGCTTCTCCATTCAATTTCGGTCTGATTTATCTTTCTGTGTTCTCTGCTGATCCCCCCTGAAGCTCCTATTCACGTGTGCCAAGCCTAATAGGCAGTGTTGGTCATCTCCCTCTCATTGCAGCAGGCATGTGAGACCAAGTTCTACAGAGAAAACAAGTGACTTGGGCTCAAAGTTTTGGGTTTTCAGTCTCTGAGCGGTCAGTGCTGTTGCCTTGAGACCTTTGGATGTGGAGAGCAGTAGAGCACATGGCAGGAACTGACCTCCAGGGATCACTAATCCCAGACCTTGATTTGATTCTCATTTAGCAGAACTGACCAGTCTCTTGTGTGTGATGCCCCTGTTCTTTCTTCATCCTGGTCACTCTTTTTCATAGAAGTCTCTGACTCTTTGCTCTCGATCCCAACGTTGTGTTGACATGCCAGGGCTCATCCCTAACCTCTTAGGTGTGATGACCTTTTTTAACTGCCTCCTCAGCATCTTGGAGTAGATACACACTGAGCTCATTCTCATGCCTTCTTCCTTTGTCTCAGTCTTTGAACAAAAATCGTATCCTTAACCCTTCTCTTAGTATATATTCAACCCATCCACAGACCGTAGTGTTTCTACCTTAAAAAGAACTTCAAAACATAACTATGTCACACCAGGTCCCTGGCCGCTATGGCCTGTCACTCAGATCATGGTGGTCTCCTAATAGTAGCCTCCTGCTTCACTCTTGAGCAAACTGATGGTCAGTGGTTTGTTGAATGGCCTCCATTGATTTCCCAGCACAAAGAGCAAAACATAAATATCTTTTATCAGCCTACTGGAGCCAATACTTGAAACGTCATGCCTTACTTTTCCTTGTGCTTCCTTAGGCCATGCTCGTCTGCTAGATGGGTGCAGGGGCTCTCACTCAATGCCCTGTGTGTGGACTGGGTGTGTTTCTCACAGATGCTATTTAGTAGCTTCTATCCAACGCATATCTCAAGAGTCTGTGTATAATACCTAAAGTTATAATCATTTTCTTGTACATTACTTCAATTTTTCTGCAAAATATTACAAACATCTAACATACTGCAAATTTTTTTTTGTTAATTTATAATTAAAAAATGCAATCTCAACACTTCAGAAGCTAAGACAGGCAAATTTCTATGACTTTGAGGCCAGCCCTATAGGCTGTAATGGTGAATTCCAGGCATTCCTGGGCAAGAGTGAAATTCTGTCTTAATAACCCCATTCTCCAAAAATAATAAGTAAATTAAGAGATATAAATTCCAAGAAAGGAGAAAAGGATTGCCTCATTTGTTTTTGTTCTCTGAAAAAATAATAAAAAAAAATTATACCTGTCCTCCCAGTCCTGCAGACTCATGCTGTCCTCCATATCCCTGCAGACTCACGCTGTCCTCCCTGCAGACTCACGCTGTCCTCCCTGTCCCTGCAGACTCACGCTGTCCTCCCTGCAGACTCACGCTGTCCTCCTTGCAGACTCATGCTGTCGTCCTTGTTCCTGAAGACTCACGCTGTCCTCCCTGTCCCTGCAGACTCACACTGTCCTCCCTGCAGACTCATGCTGTCCTCCCTGTCCCTGAAGACTCACACTGTCCTCTCTGCAGACTCACGCTGTCCTCCCTGCAGACTCATGCTGTCCTCCCTGCTCCTGCAGACTCACGCTGTCCTCCCTGTCCCTGCAGACTCACACTGTCCTCCCTGCAGACTCACACTGTCCTCCCTGCAGACTCACGCTGTCCTCCCTGTCCCTGAAGACTCATGCTGTCCTCCCTGCAGACTCACGATGTCCTCCCTGTCCCTGCAGACTCACGCTGTCCTCCCTGCAGACTCATGCTGTCCTCCCTGTCCCTGAAGACTCACGCTGTCCTCCCTGCAGACTCACACTGTCCTCCCTGCAGACTCACACTGTCCTCCCTGTTCCTGAAGACTCACGCTGTCCTCCCTGCAGACTCACGCTGTCCTCCCTGTCCCTGCAGACTCACGCTGTCCTCCCTGCAGACTCACACTGTCCTCCCTGCAGACTCACACTGTCCTCCCTGTTCCTGAAGACTCACGCTGTCCTCCCTGCAGACTCACGCTGTCCTCCCTGTCCCTGCAGACTCACGCTGTCCTCTCTGCAGACTCACGCTGTCCTCCCTGCAGACTCATGCTGTCCTCCCTGCTCCTGCAGACTCACGCTGTCCTCCCTGTCCCTGCAGACTCACACTGTCCTCCCTGCAGACTCACACTGTCCTCCCTGCAGACTCACACTGTCCTCCCTACAGACTCATGCTGTCCTCCCTGTCCCTGAAGACTCACGCTGTCCTCCCTGCAGACTCATGCTGTCCTCCCTGCTCCTGCAGACTCACGCTGTCCTCCCTGTCCCTGCAGACTCACACTGTCCTCCCTGCAGACTCACGCTGTCCTCTCTGCAGACTCACGCTGTCCTCCCTGCAGACTCATGCTGTCCTCCCTGCTCCTGCAGACTCACGCTGTCCTCCCTGTCCCTGCAGACTCACACTGTCCTCCCTGCAGACTCACACTGTCCTCCCTGCAGACTCACACTGTCCTCCCTACAGACTCATGCTGTCCTCCCTGTCCTCCCACCCAGTTTCCTTCTCATCCTTTTCTCTCCAATTATGTCCACTCTTTTAATGGCACCCTGGTATCATAACTACAGCTATCACTCTAAATATGCTCCCAAGTCCTTTTAATTTGTGGAATATAAACTATATTTAGGGCTATCTGTTCCTATTGAGAAGATTGAGACAACACAACACAAAGAGGTAAATGATTGCTATATACTTTATGGAAGAATTCCTAGTGCTCTAACTTCATTCAGCCTCCATTCCCTTCTTCTTTGGATTGTTTGATCTCTTAGCTGTCACTTGTAATTTAACAGGAACCTCTGCAAACATTCCATCACATATTTACCAATCAAATTACATTCCACTCATTTAGCTGTTCTTCAGTGGCTCTTCATAAATAAAGAGAATGGTAAAGATGATGATAATAATGGTCAGTGTGATTAAGCTAAAGCTGGAAACATCCTTGCTCTTTCCCTTAAATTCACCTTTTGTGTTCTGTATGAGATAGTCTGAAGATGGCCTGTATCACACACATAATGTTCACTTGCTTGAGAGATCCTAGGTAGGCAAATAAAAAGGCCTTCCTTACTGTTAGAACTTTGGAAGCTTATATATATATTTTAGAAAGTAGAAATGAAAGCAAAATGTTTGCTGAGGACCATGATTGCAGCCCTGTAACTCTCCAGCATATCTTCTTTGCTTAATATCTTTCCTGATAAAACCTTGTGGGAGATCCTTTGTAGATGAACTCATTTCCTGGTGATGGTTCATGGCATATGAGAGTCACACAGACCATGGATCTGTTTTCTTGGAGAAGACACAGAGGAAGAAATGTTTCCTGAATATTTCTATACTCAGTGACATTCTTCACCGGCCTAAACTTCTGTATTAATTGATTTTCTAAACAAGACCTCAGCCAACCTTCAGAATGGCTATTTCTGGACCAATGAAGACTGGCTAGAAGATAACTGTGGCTTTTAACTGGTCTGTTTGCTCCACACATGCTCTCCATCACCTTTTGAAGAAGTTACAAAAGAAACAGCAAGATTACACCCCTACTTTTTAGACCAGGATAGCACAAAATGTCACTAAAAAATTGTCAAGAACAAGGGGAAGTCCTAACAGGCTGGCTACTGTTCTCAGGAACATGGCAATGCCTGTTTTACATCGGAATAATTTTCCTTCCCCAGCGGCATTCCAAAAGCCCTGCTGTCTGCTTCCATTATAGATCTCTGGTCTTCTCAAAGGCCCAGGGCTAGAAACAATTTATGACCAACCCTGAAGCATTTAGCTTGCAAATTGTACCATTTATTGAACATGTAAAAATCTCTAGCAGTTGGGGCCAAAATTAAAATGTTGTTTAATAAATAAATGTGTGAATGGCTAAGGAAATCTTATAAGAGGAAATGATTAGTGCCTTACTTGAAATCATAGAGTTTCAGAGTTAGAAAGAAACCTAGTGATCGTTTCTTCTAGCCGTTTACAAGGTGAGGAAACCAAGACAATTGGGAGATATGTAGTGGGTAGATACAAGGCTCTGCTAATGACCTTGGTCTCTCTGGCAGATAGGGGTGTCTGCCTATGTGACTGCTTAAAGGGGAAAAAGATGATGAAGACAGAGCCAGATGGCAGCATTACAGAGGTGTGGGTTGCTTTTTGTTTGCTGGAACAAGAGGGATGCTGGACAATTTATGAAGTCTGGAAGTTTAATTGGTTCACAGTTTTGGAGGCTAGAAAACTCAATGTTTCCAATATCTGTTGATCTTCTAGGGAGGACTGTATGCTGCATCATAACATGGTTTGTATTGGTTAGTGTTTATTAATTCTATACAAACTAGAATCATCTGGGAAGAGACAACCTTAGTTAAGGTATTGTCCCCCTCAAATTGGACTGTAGGGACAATGTCTTTAGGACATTTTCTTGATTAATGATTGACTTGGAGTCAGACAACTGTGGCTTGTGGTGATATGTTACATATTTAATAAAAAATAGTCTAGAATATCAGAAGACAGACCCATCCACCTTCACTGTGAAGGTCAGGGAGAGGTGACCCACGCCTTTATCCCATCACTTGGGAGGTAGTGATCCCTTTGGATCTTTGTGAGTTCAAGGCCTAACAGCTAGGCAGTGAAGGCACATGCCTTTAATCCTAGCTCTAGGAAATTTAAACCAGGAAGTGAGGTATCTGGGCTCAGGGAGAGAAGGAAGGAGTGCAGCTTCCTCTGCACTTCTCTTGACAGCTGAGGACAGGGAAGCTTGGGCAGAGGATTCCTGGAGAGAGGCCTGAAGAGCTGGCTGGGTGGGAATCAGCTGTTTCTTGTTTGTTGAACAAATTGGTTAGTTCCTTCTCTCTCTGATATTTCAATTTATCTCCAATATCTGGCTTCAAGTTTTTATTATAATACCAACTAGAATTTGAGATACAGTGGCTAGTGCTACCCCTCAGCAGGTGGTCTTAGGTTATATAAGAAAGCAAATTGAGCACTTCCTAGGGAGACAGTGGGCAGGGTTTCTCTATGTCCTCTGTCCTGCTTGAATGCCTACCCTGACTTTTCTTAGTGACATGGAATGATAAACCCTTTACTCTCCAAGTTGGTTTTATTCTGTATTTTGTTATAGCAGGAGAGAAGCAAATTAGGACAGTGGTAGAGAATGTCACAGGCAAGGCAGAACAGTTATACCAGGGATGATAGTTCTACATCTAAGCCATTCCTGCAACAATACACTGATGCATTAAAAAATGAATGGATGACTCTGTGACATGATGATCATTGTCTACAGGTTCCGTGTCCAAACAATACTGGCGTATAAATTTTGAAATTAAGTTTTCAATAATAAGGATGAAGGGAGGCACAGTCCATTAGTCATCATCAAATATAACCAGCCAAATGTTGCTTTCCTGCTAGCAATTAATAGACTTAGTCAGTGAGTTTGAACCCATTGAGTTACTGTTAAGAGGTTAGAGTATACCATGTTAGTCTGAATTTTCAAACACTTTTGGTATAGAAAAGTTGTCAGATAAAAGCATGACTCTGAGAAATACACTTAGACTCTGGGGAAAGCATAGAGCATAGAGTGAAATTTGAGAATTGAGTCATTTTTTCTTTTTGACTGGTGAGTTATAGACACATTTGATAGCGAGTAGGACAGAGAATATTTTATAGTATAATTCTGTCAAAAAGAGGTGCTGTAGAGAGTAGATGCCTGGAATTGATGTGATGAGCTACTGCATCTCCTAAGAAGTCAACAAACATATTAGGAATTATACACCTATTGTTGGTTCCAGCACTAATTTGTAGTTGTTGGGGTTACAACTTTTAAGAACTCTGATCCTGACATTCACATGCTCTCAGGAGACCAGAAAGTACCTGCTATCTGGTAAATTCTAAAATGTTTTATCAAATGAATGTAAAAGTAGTACAGACTGGAAATGAGCTTGAGAGAAAAGCGCTACTCTTGGATGAACCCATGTTCAGATCTATTTTACACAGATCATCATGCTTAGAGTTCATGGGCATCACTCATTCCTGCATTCTTTTCCATTCCATTGGAGAAAAAAAAAATGGATTATCTCAAATTATTTAAAAGTGACCACAAATCTTCTCTGGTAGCTCTAAGCTATCATGGTAGAGTAAATTAGGGAGTGTGAAAAAGGGGGGATATCAGGGTTCATTAATTTTCAGTTTTTCCTTACCCCCTCCTAGTTAATTTAGTATCCTTCCACAAACATTTTATTGATTTTCTGTGTGAGAAATTTGTCTAGACACTGAGGAAGAGTCCCTTCTCTAAGTTTCATATGAGAAAATTGATATTAAAATAATTATTTTATTTTGACCAAAAGATTTACTTAAAAATTCTTTTACAAAGTACTTGCAAAAATACTGAATTGTTTTCTCTTTTTTACTTTGACTTGATCTCAGTGAACAGAGTCTATTGATATGACCACTTAGAAATAGTCCAAGCCTGGTGTGTGAGTATTAGTGTTTATTATGCTTTCAATGTTTATCAATAAGTACACATGAATTCAGCAATCACTGTAACATCTTATCTCACTACAAAGAAGTGTTTTTCAAGATATAAGGATTTAGAAGTAGAACACAACTGATCACGTGGTCCCCAGTCCCAAGTGATACATCTACAGTATGATATTTCCAAAGGCTCAGAGGAGTGAAATGATTGGAAGAGACTAAGGACCAGGAAGTTATGTGTTCTGGATATGATAAGGAAGCTCTACTAACAAAATATTGATAATGTGGCTGACTGAATAATGACAAGACCTGTATGATGACAAACGAAATGCTGCCAGTTTTAAATGATGAAAGATGGCCACAGAGGGCTGCAGTTCGAAGAGGGTAGAGTGAGTGACGTACTTCGGTAGGATGCAGGGGCTAGTAGGTCAGGAGTGCTCACTAGGAATATAAAAAGTCTTTTTAAGAAAGCCAAATAAGTCTTAGCAAGTCTATTGGCTTAGGAAATACAAAGGCTGAGCCAATGTGGTGATGCGTGTTTACGAGCTCATAGGAAACTTGTAAAGTAGCAGATGGTGGGTATATACCTGAGGTCAATACAACAGAGATACTTGCACAGCTGTATTGACTGTCACACTGTCCACAACAGCTTGAAAGTGGAGCCAGCCTCAGGTTTCTTGCACAGATGAATGGATCAAGAACATGTGCTACGTACACACAATGGAATTATATTCAAGTAGAAAGTCAATTATTTATATCTCCATGAAAATGAATAAACTAGAAATTATGTGAAATCAAAAAACACAACTGAGAAAGAGAAAGAAATACAGATGTTTACTTTCTTTTATATGTAGAACCTAAGTTTAAATTTATGTAAAGTGTGTGTGTGAGTGTGTGTGTCTGTGTGTGTGAGTGTATATGTGTGTGTGAACGTATGTGTGTTTGTGTGTATGTGTGTGTGAGTGTGTTTGTGTGTGCATGTGTGTGTACATGTGTGTGAGTGTATGTGTGTGTACATATGTGTGAGTGTATATATGAGTGTATGTGTGTGTGCATGTGTGTGTGTGATGAAATGAGAAGGAAAATCTTTAAGGAGAAAGAGAAAAAGATGTGATAGAACATATAGGATATGAAAAGAGATGTGGAGAAGTAGGACCTTTGGGGGAAAGGAAAGAGCCCAATAAGGAGGCTCTAGCTATCATAAATGGGGTGGGGGGAATAAAAGGGAAGGGTAGTAGATTAGAACAAAGAATTATAACACACATATTGAGGTGCTGTTATGAAATGCATTTGTGTGCTAAGTTAAAATAAATATAAGGTGGGATTTTTAAAGATTTAATTAGCTAAATTTTAAAAAATGAAACAAGGATTCTGTGGTTATAAAGACAGTAAGCTACAATAAACTATTAGAAATAGGAAAGTAGCAGAGAAGATGTTTTTGGGGGGGTTAATAAACATCAGAACTGTTTCAAAGTACTAGAGGAAAAAGTAAAATTTCAAGAAACTGGTGCTGAGGCAGAAGATGATTGAGCTTTGACATACAGTTAGAAATCTTAGAAACAGTCCTAGAAATAACAAGGGTCCTGGGCTTCTGTAGAGGTGTGTCTTTGCTCCCAACATGTTATGATCAAAACAGAGAAAATGCACCCCTGAGTTTTAGACCAGGGTAGCACAAAGCTGTCACTAGAAAAATTGTCAAGAGCTAGGAGCATTCCCAATAGTCTGGCCACTGTAACTCAGATTGTTCTGAGAAAATTGGTCATGCCTGTTTCATGCTGGAGAAGTTTGCCTTCTTCAGTGGCATTTGAGCTCTGCTTTCTGCTTTTGTCCCACGTGTACTTTATCCCACACGTGCTTTCTTTTCCTTGCCACCTAAAATCAAACTGAAAAGAAAGTAATTGGCTTGTTTCAGTAGAAGTAAAAGAAGATAAAATGATAATAAATATTCATAAACCTACTAGTAGAACTTTGATATATGAAGTTCTACAAAATGTCCAATGAAGACATAATTATATGATTAATTGTAGTTGGAAGTTTCAAAGGATACAGAAAGGAGAAATGTAGGAAGAAAAATAGAAGATTAAAATAAAGGACACACACAATATATGAATGTGCACATACACATAGAACTTCAATCAATGAAGAAATTATAGATTGTTCTTGAGCACACTTAACAGTCACAAAATCAACTGAATACTTATCCAGAAGATTAGATACATAATTTCATAGACATAATATTGATAATATTTCAGTGACTATACATTTGAGAGGAATAAAATTTGAAGTTGATACAAAAGAGCAATAAAAATGTATATGAAACCATGTATACATCATTATGAGACTCATGATATAAGGAAAAAGTCATATGAGAAATTACGAGATACATGGACATAAAAACATGTCAAAATTTGTGGGGTATAGTTAAATCATCAAAGTAACATTAATTTGTTAGATATACTTTATCAAAAGAAAGCAGAAACATGGAATCCTAGTAACTCAATGCTCTACTTCAGCTGACAGGAAGAGTAAGCATAAAGAAAGAAAGCAATGAAGAAAAGAAATTATAAAATAAAAAACAGAAAAAGCTAAAAGCAAAAAGAAAATGTTTAGAAAATCAGTGTCTATAAAGACTGATGAACTACTCTTCAGGAGCCAACTAAGAGATATGAAGATAAGTTGCAAAAGCAAAATGTCAAAAATACTAGAAACAGAAATTTAAAAATTGGGAATTGTTCACAAAAATTATATGCCAAAAGTTCAGATGGTCTAGACAAAATGGATGAATTTGTTGTTATTTCCATTGTTATTTAGATCATTTCCATTTTCCGTTTTACCTTAAGTGGAAGGTACAATGAGTGGATGGTTCAAATAGTTCAATTGCTTTGGTCTAAGACGTTGGCAATTTCCCAGGTTCACTCTGGAGAGTGAAGCAGCTTGACTTTTGGGCAAAATCTCTAATCTCTCAAGGTTTACCAGACGGGACAGATATCCTCAGGGCATTGAAACAGCTTCCAGTTAAAACAAAACATACAAAAACAAACAAAACCCCTAACCCAACCAAAGCTGGGAAATGAACCAGAAAATGGGTTCTGTAAGTCTTCACTGGTTGAATGCTGGGAACATTTGAGCAGAGACAAAGGTGACTCAGGATGATGCAGTCATACCTGAGTGTCCCATATCTGGGCCTGAACTGTAGGTAGAGCTAATGTTTTATTTATTACTGACTGGACCGAGGAGAATGTGACAGGATGATTTGGGCCTGAGGTGTTTTCTGATGCTCTGAAGCACTATGTGGAGCATTTCCCCTTGGTTCTGGGATCCTTTGAGCTCATTGTGTTTACCCTACTATTTAATTCCCTGGGTTTGATACTCAAGACGACTTATAAGACACTTGATGCTGTCACCAGCAACTAGAACAGACAGTTAAGAGATTTGGTCTGTGGAGGTGGCAGAATTTTCACTTTTCCAACCAAGTATTTTATTTTTGATATAAATCTTCATGCCTTAAAAGAGAGTAAGATGGCATTTCTATGCAGTGCTAAGTGGTAAACTTTGCATAGATGTAACTGGGATATACAGACAGAATATTTAGAGGAGGGAAACATTCTTTATTCTCTTCAAAAGGCTGTGCAAGGAGATCAGTCCTTCATTTAGTTATGTGTTTTCTAGGACTGCACCATTATTTTGCATTTAATTACAGATCCAGCTGAACAAACTCGGGGACACTTGAAAAATCTATTCACCAGACTGGAACAAGAAAAGTATTCAAAAGTAGCTAGAAAAAGAATCACCAAGTGCCAAGGAGAATTGGGTGTGAGCCGTGGGGTATGGCTACAAAGACCATGCTGTGTCCAGGAGACTCCCTAATCTTTTCATCTTGTCTGTTGTCTTCTAGTAAATCTAATCTGGGTTATCACTCGAGAGTACGCTTCTGCTGACTGGTCTTGTTCACACTTAGGTCCAGAAGTGGCAAGAGAAAAGCCAGTGGCAAACTAGTTCAGGATTAGTCGGTTATCTCCAATGCAAGAACCATACCCAATAACCTTCATTTCTGTGCAAGGAAGGAAGAAGAACCAAATTTTAACCTCCTTGAAGCAAGATTATTATAATATATTTGATTTGGAATTCAAACCCTCAGAAGAGTGTCCATTTTTCCTCCAATGTCTCCTTGTAGTGGTGTCAATCCATTTAATAGTTTTATACATTGTATACAATACAAAAATCACAGAGTCCCTCTAACAGGGTTGGCTGGTAGACTGATGAAGATAGGTGTACTTCATTGTAAGTGTTCCTTTATGGGGAATGAAGTTAGCTCACTTTTTGGTTGGATATTTAACAAAAATATTTTGAGATTATAATATCATTTTCTCCTATCTAAACCTTCTCAAATGCCTCTCTTCTCTGTTTTTCAAATTCATGGCCCTTTTCATTAATTGTTGTTATGTATTCCTGAATACATAGCAGCAGTGGAAAGCATGAATGAGAACCCACATAACTCAGTTGTAACCAAATCTCTCTACCTGGACTTAAGACTCACCCAAGAAGAGGAAAATCATGCCTGGTACTAGAAGTCTAGCCAGTGATTCAGAGACAATGAAGTTATGAATCTTGAAGAACCTACAAGTGCTACTCTGCTAATCCAATAGAATCCCTGACTGCATTCTAAATACTCATTCATACGATCCATGGAGAAGTGTGGTATGATTTAATAATAGTTTCTTCTCATCAAAGAAACTTTAAAAAATAATGGAGAGTTGAGAATGAAAAAGTATTTAGTTGTTATTAAGTTTTGAAAAGCAGCTATCCCAAATGTTAACCATATATAGTAGTTTCACAGTTTATACTGATTATGTCTATGCATCATCTCATTCATTCATTTATTTGATATGGACCACCAATAGGTAGGACTCTTTAAGGTACCTTTTAATCATCCAGTCAATGAATTGGGTTCTGTTTAGACTTGAGAAGGTATGCTTCTAAGTCAGTTCTAGGAATTGTTTTCTTATGGAATTGATTTGACTAATATTTCTATTGATTAATCCTTTCTTGTGCTTTAGTATTATGGTGCCTGTTAGTCCCAAAGAGAAAAGTGGTACTTTGCCCCACATAGTCACACCGTCTGATACATCCAAGGGGATATATGTGCTACGTTGTATTCTGCAGACATGACTGAACAAATCACACTGTGTAGAGCAGACAGCCATGTCTTCCTTTAAGCGTTCATGTTTCTTCATTTCTACCTTCCCCAAATTAATCATATTTAATAAATACCTACTGTAAGTGCTTTCACACTGATGGCTCTAATCATAGGTACATCAAAATAAATTTCCCAAGGGAATTTATATTTGACTGAAAACATTAATGGAAATGTGTGCTGGCAGATTTCAATCTTCACATTATACTAAACTCAAATTCTATCATTGCAGGCAAAATCTCATGATAATCAACTTTCGGAGAAAAAGCTCATTTTCATCCCAGTGTATAAGGCTTCAATCTGCCCTGGTGCTCCTTCGCACTGTAGAAGTTACATCATGGTGGGAGCACCTGGGAAAGGAGGCTCCTCACTTCATACTAAGTGGATAGTTAAGAGGAAGAGGAAGAAACTTAGGCCCAATATTCCCTTAAAGCTCACACTGCTAGTGACTCAATTCCTTCCCAACGGGTCCACTTTTATAGACTACATCCTCCCAATGATATCCTAGGTTATGGACCTGGGCCTTTGGCAGGGAGACATTTTCATACCAAAGCAAGTAACTAACTAACAAACAACTCTTTGTAGGGGAACTCGGGAGCCAAGCCTGATAGGGCCTTGGTTGCCATGTTCTGGGTAGTGTACTTAGACATGTGCACTGGACATTTTTATTGGGCCAGCTTGGAGTTTACTTTTGTGCCTGGTGATTGACACTGGATGATCATTGAGATGCTAGAGGCCAATAAGAGAGACAGCATGGCTGGGGGTGTCTCCGGCTGCCAATGAGGACTAGTAGGAAGGTATATAGGGTTCTCCCAATTGCTGAATAAAAGAAGTCTGTGATTCCACGAGTCTGCTGTCTGTTTTAAAGGAATCTGTGTCTGCTTCTCACTGATTCCCTGAATCTGTTCCATAGATTCCATGCCTTCTCACCCACTTCCACAAGGGGTGCCCAGATAGAACAACCTACAACAACTATTTATAGATTTTTTTGTAGAGAATATTCATCAACAAAGTAAGTATGTATATTGTTAGATCACCAGGTTGAGGCAAATCACATCTGTTCATATGTTATTTTGGAAATAGCTACAAAATTATCAAATGTAAACAGAGTTTATTATATCCTGAGATAAACTGCTTCCACAGTTAACTTCTCTTGATAGATAAACTTCTTTAAATATATCCTTTCTACCACCATTCCACCTTGCAGCATTCCTCCAGCCTTTAGGGTTTTAGATTTATGAACACTTTTTATTTCAAGAAAATAAAATTAAGGGTCACTTTTTCTTTTCCAATAGCAAATGAAGTAAATATCTAAAACAACATAGCTTTTTGTGTTGCCCCGTCCTCTGATTGGACCCATATAGTGGCCAGGGTAGAAAGTGTGACACTCCTAACCATGGTCTGATTCTGTAAAAACATCTCAGGCATGATACAAACTATAAAATTTTCAGTGCTGCTTTGATTGAGGTTGAAGTCTTGCAATGAAAAGGGTGACTCATTTGTAAATCTTGACATGGTGACAGGCTCTGTTACATATTAAAATTAAAAAAAAAACTTTCAGAAAATAACAACAAAACAGCTTCAGAACATTTCAATATCTTGGAACATGTCTAAATAAGAAAAGAATGACATCTATGTAGCTAGATCTTATATATTCAAAAGCTTCTTTCCATTCATGAAAAAAGAGAAAAACAGCTCATTACTTACTTATAAAAAACAAAATTACCTATTCATAAAAATCAAATGCAATATGTTTTGCTTATATCAACAGGTAAAACTAATACAATTTTCCCTGTGATAGTTCATTTGTTCTGACATGATTTTGAATATCAGAACAAAATGTCAAGAAGAGTAATAAATTAGAATAAGATATAAAAAATCTTCAGGTAAATTTTTTTTTATAGAACCATGGGAATCAATTATTTATTATTCATGAAAATGTTAGCACTTCTAATTTATACACAGGCTTTCATCTTTACTTGTGGATTCTCCTACAGGGTATGTCCCTACTGTAAACATCAAGGTACATCATTGTTATTGCTGGCACTGATTATTAATAATGGGATATTGGATTTGTGCTTCTAGTGACATGTCTAATCTGCTTTTGATTAAACTAAGCCTTCAATTATTCCCAGATAGTATTTCCTTGAATCATATTTTGAATATTAGGAGTCACAGCCTTACTCTTATTTCTCTTATGTGTTTGCAATTTGTCTTTGTCCTATTAAAAATTATTAGATATATGTGGCCAGTGTTCCTAACACTGGAATTTTCACCAGGTTGGAGAGGCAACTTCCTACCAAAGAGAGGCCTTGGTTGGTTTATTTATTTAATTCCTAAACTTGCTGTGACCACCAAAGCTGTTAATTAATGGCAACTATGACAGCTTGTGGCATGATAGTACTCCTGTTTAACACAAATAATCATTAGCTGCTAATGAGTTTAAATCACCATGAACAAGACAGAGATTGACTCTATGACTTAAATATTCCAAAGGTTGCTGAGATGTATTATGCAGTGAATATAGCTGGGGATCTGGCTTGAGATTTAGGAATATTTTTAAACCATAGAAATATTTTTTTTTGGACAAATAATATATGATATTGGTGTCTCAATTTACTTAGTATAGAAATGAATATTTTACCTGATATAGAACAGTGTGCATATAGAATTGGTGTTATAAAAACATCAGGTAAAGAATGAATTTGGTATTTCCTATAGATACTGCTTTCTTATTTGTAAGATTTATTTTTTTCCCTAGTAATTAATATGGTCACTTAAGGTTGATTTGAGTAAAAACAGAAATGCCAGAAAAAATGAAAAATGATTAACTGAAACATTAATTGAAATAATTTTTATAAGTTTATAATGCAATTGTTTATTTAGTCTACCTGTATACTTTGTTTAAGTTATTATATTTTAACATAGAGGTATGTTTAGAGACAGCTCTATCAAGGATTACATTAAGACATACACTGGAATTACATGATCTCAAATAAATAATTGAGGTAAAGCCATGAGTAAATGTGAAAGCCCATGTGTAAATTACAAGTGCTAATGTTCCCATGAATAAGTAACAATTGATTCTATGAACCTATATATATGATGATTTGATTTAAAAAATTGGACATTTCAAAGAGTGTGCTCGTACAAACCTCCATGTGCACAGAGCACTAGGAGTCTCAGGTCAAATAGGGTTATAGAATGAATCTATGGCTCGTAACAAAACAAAGAAAACCCCAAAATGTGAGATGAAAGATTTTAGCATAGTTGACCAACATAGTAAATTATATGAGCTATGTGAAGACACAGAGAAATATTAGAGCTCTCCAAATGACATGGCCAAAGGTCAGAATAGCTGATGGAGTGATGAAGGGGTACTGCACTTTCTTGCTTAGATGAAGACAGTTGTTACTCATCTCTTTGAAAAGAATGATTGTTGTTCTTTACAGTTCAAGAAATTAATTGCCTAACAACTTTTTAAAGACAGTGGACAATGGAAAGAGTATTTAGAAGTTATTAAAGACTAAAAGCAATTATGAAAAATATTAATCAAGTACATATACAATGCTTTAATACTTAGTACAAATTTCATGCAGTCTCATTCATTCATATTCTCAGTTCTTACTCACTCATTAACCTCAGCTCTGTTGGCCAACCTGGCTGCTATTTAGTTCTCCAAACACTCCATAAACTTGGTTCTACCTACACATGGGGGGAGCCTGTTTCCATATGAATACAGTATTTCTATATACTTTATCTTCCTGTGCTCTAGAGTTCTGGACTCTAAAATTTGGCAATCACCTGTTCATTTTTAATTAACAGAGTTGCCTACATAAAACATCCTGAAAAGGGAACAAACACTTCTGACCTGAAATGGTAAGTCAGGAGACTGGGTGGCCATTCTCCAAGTCATCAGGTAGCACCCAAAAAACAGCAAACACTGTATGTAGAACTTCTAATACAGAATTTTGCTTTTAGATAAAGACATTTGCCTCTTTCCTCTATGAGTATTCTCCTATTAATATGTGTCAGAAGAAATTAATAGAGAGTTTGACTTGATTTTTTTAGTCTCAATTTAACCTGAAACAAATAAAATTGGAAAGGATTAAAAACATGTCCATTTGGAATGATAGATTGGAGAGTTGGAGATAAGAAATAGGAAATTTTTAGGTTCTTCAGATTAAATTCAAGGAGATAGGATATTTTTGGATAATGGAAAGGCTTAGACTTTTTATGGTAACATTAAGTATGTGTTCTCAGCTAAAATGTTTTATTCTAATTGGCTCAACTAAGCATTAACTTTTTCTTTCTTTTTGTTCACCAAGAAAAATCCTTGATTCTAACAAGAAAACATTTAATACAGTTATAAAAGTTATATTTATTGAGTGTTTGCCATGTCCCAAGGGTCAGCTAAGTACTATTACATGTTGCCTCATTCTTATGAAAATACAGGACAAACTGATGGAGAAATTTGGAGCCAAATGCAACTTAGTTCTCATGAAGTATGGGTCTTGTTCTTGGCAGATCTGTAGCTTTTTTTTTCCCCCCTGGTTTTTCCAGTTTCCTTTATTTATTTATTTTTTTGTTATTCTTTCTTAAATCATTGCCTAAGAGCACCTGCTCTAAAGAAAGTGTGTGATGTTGGCCATTTGCATCTTATGAATAGTTAAGCACTATCACAGACCAAAAAAATCCAAGAACTTATAATGCTAATATAAGAACCAAAGCAATAGCTTATTCTGGGATTGGCTGTGGGTTCTCCATAATGCACAAGAGTCTAGAACCTTCTTAGATGCTGAGATTGAGAATTAACATTATTTGCCAAATCTGAAGACTCCTCTTGGAACTCAGAGAAGAAAAAAAGCAGTTTCCTCAGTTACAAGCAGAATTATAAATCATGATAACAGCAAAGTTCTAGACAGATAATTGTAATAAGCCTTGGGACAAAAATTACCAATGTCTAAATTAGTAACAAATCAAAGAGTTAAAGTCTCTGTTAGTCTTTTATGAGCTTCATGGAACCCTCCCTCTTAGTTGCCAAAGTTGGCTCATTTACATGCAGAGACAGAAGTGAATATAAAATGAAGAACATATCAGTTGTCACAGAGTGATAATAGCTTCACCAAACAGTATCATAAAGATTATTACATTCTAGGGATAGAATTAGTAGAGCTTAATTGACACATGATAAGGCTATGAGTATAGAGGAAAAGGAAATAAGATCAATCCTAAATTATCGATTTCACACCCAAAACATGGTGAGAGCCATAGAGAGTTCCATGTGTTACACCCATGAATCTAATAGATGACTGGACGTTAGCTTGACCTTGTACCGGAACTGGTAGAAATGAACCCTGTTACTATTCACAAAGTAGGATAATCTTTGGAAAGAAAAAAAAATCTGACTGTCCAGATTTTTCTAGGATCAGCATTATGAACCAGGTCAATTAAAGAAAATGAGTAGAGGTTTTATGGTGAGAACAGAATAGCGGGTTTTTGTGCCGCATGAGCTGTAGATAAAATAACTGAGTGTTGGATTCTTGGGACAGTATGTGTATCACTGGCTATGTGTTAAGTTTATTATAGAAAGTGTGAAGCATCCACCAAGGTTAGTCAACAGTTATTAAATCTGTTCGGATCCTCTAATGCTCCCTCCTGGAATGACCCAGTTTTTCTGCTGTAAGTATATGGCAGGACTACAGAGCTTCTCTTGGCCTTGTAACAGGCTGACCTCTCAGTGCTAATTCTTTTCTCTCTGGCTGGCACTTGTCACAGTGATGTGTGTATCAGCATATCATAACTCTGGCTTTTCATTATTGCCTAATGTTTATGAATATGAATTGCCAACTTTTAGCTTCCTTAACCTCATCCTGAGCTGTATCCAGAGGACTGACAGCTGCTTTGTGATAAAACACAAGCCTTGTCTTTCAGCTGGTGCTTTGCAAAGATGTGGCTCCTAATTAGCATATTTTTCTCTGCATCTACTATGCTGTTAATTTTCACGCAACTTTTTTTTTTTCTTGGCCTCTCTGAAAAACATCACTATCAAATTGCACTTCATGCTACACCTGGAAAGAAATTACAATTCATTTTTCTGCAATCAAGTGTGACAGCTTCATTGTAGACTTACTATAGGGTGCAATCTCACAGTGTCTAGGATCATCATTTTCGAATCTGGCCATGAGAGGTATTTAAAGTTCTCTCGTAAATGTAATGAGATCTCATGGTAACTTTGGTGATGCCTTATTAAATCTCCATGCAACATAATTAAGCTTCACCATCCTGTTTTGAATTGAGGGGAAGAAAATCTGAACTGTACTGCTGCCAACAGCTGCAACCACTTCCTGAAAATGTTAAGACAGTTAGCAAAGCTAAAACAGGTACAATTGCTATTATGCAAACTGTAAATTTGTGATTGTACATGCACACACATATTAAGCACATGAGCCTCAGAGCAAGAGATAAGTGAAATTTATCACCACACCATCAAGTAGTATACAAATGGTCCCCTTCTAGTTTCACTGACATGCAGATTCCTGGAGCACCAACCACCCTTAGTGTTCCCATCCTGGACTGGCTATCAGCTCCTTTGGTCTTAGAATTTTGTTTCTCTGTTCAGTTATGTTAGTCTATTTCTATACTTATGCCATGCTGGTTTAATTACTACAGCTTTGTAGTATATTTAGAAGTCAAGTAGTATAATTCTTGGTTTGTTGTTTCTACTCAAATGGTTATTTGGTTTTTATATGTGGTTTTATGTTTATGATTTTTTTTTTTAGTTTTTTGAAGCATTTAAGTAATGTTTGATAAATGTTGCATTGAACCATTTGATTCTTTTGACTAATGTGGCTATTTGGACAGCTGGATTCTTTTAATTTCTGTGAATACTGAATATCTTTCCATTTTGGTGTCTTCAAATTCTTTCATCGATGTTTTATGATTTCACCACAGACTTATTTTATATTCCTATTTACTTTAGCACCATACCTTTTACTTTTAGAATTACTGTAAGTAGGACTGCTCTCTTGTCTTATATTTCAGTTCCTTAATGGCCCACAACAATGCTACTGTTATGTGTGTGTTGATTTTACATTCAATAACTTGACTGAATTCACACATTTTGAGGTTTTCTTATGGTAGATTATTATTTTAGTAAATTACTGTGTGATGATAATGCCATCTTCAAATTAGTGATAGTTTGGCCTTTCATCCAGTTTGGATGCCCTGAATTTATTTCTCTTTTCTCTTTGCTCTATAGTGCTTTTTCTTACTTTGTGATAATGCTAATTATAAGCTCCTTTAATTCTGTTGATGCACATTCCTTCTTTACGTAATTTCTCCATCATTTTTATTATGAAACAATGTTGACTAACAAAATGCTTTCCTGAATCTGTTGAGATGATCATATGGTTTTGTGTTTCAGTCTTTTGATGTGATATGTCACTGTCTTAGTTAGGATTTTTATTGCTTTGAAGAGACATCATGACCACAGTAACTTTATATAAGAAAACATTTCATTGAGGTTGGCTCACAGTTTAGCGAGTTTAGAGATTCTAGAGTTGGTTATCATAACAGAGAGCATAGTGGTGTATAGGCAGATGTGGTACTGGAGGAGCTGAGAGTTATATATCTTGAAGGCAACAGGAAGTTGATCTACAGTCACACTGAGGGAAAGCTAAGCAAAAGAGACCTTGAACTGCATGAAGGTTTCTGGGAACATGTTTTTGTTTTCTACAAGCAAAAGTCCAGTAGAGGTCTGGAGAGATGGTTCATCAGTTAAGATCCCTTTCTTCGCTTCCAGAAGGACCTTCCTTAAGTTCATTTCCTAGCACCCATGTCAGGTATCTCACAAGCATCTGTCACTCTAGCTCCACCTCTGTATGCACACCCCATACATGGCATACATTCACACACACACACACACACACACACACACACACACACACACACATTAAATAAAGATAAACTTTAACAAAAACAAGTGGCCAGTTGTAAGGTCAACAAACATTTGTTTTTGTGGACAATTCCAATCTTCTTTCTATAGAGTGTTATTAGTATACATTAGCAGCAGCATGGAAAGAATCCATTTATGGTCTCTCCATGGCTTTATAAAATAACTACCTGTTATTTTAGCTATGCTGATAGGTATATAGTAATATCTCACTGCAGTATTCTGGCTTACTAAGGGAGTCGAGTCATGATTCTGATGTTTTTTCTTATGGTGAATTGCTATCTGTACCCTTGACGGTAAAAGTTTGTGACTTTTGTCCATTTTAAGTTGGATTGTTTATAGTTTTTCTCTTGAGTTGTGAGGCTTCTTAATATGTCCCAGATGCTAGCCATTTTCCAAATAAATTGTCTTCAAATATTTTTTCTAGTCTATCTTTCCATTTCAAGTGGACTCTTATGGAGAAAATGATTTGAATTTATGGACAATATTGTGATATTGCCACTAGTAAGGGCTAAGAGGAAACACTTGTGTCTGTTATTTAAAGATGATCATCAATTTGATTATTACATATTCATTAAGCATGTGCTAAAACACCATTACCTATTTACAAATGTGTACAAATATTAGATCTTAATAAAAACTTTGAAAATTTGGAGTACATAGGATAGGCTGTTATGATTCATAGCACACAGTGGCCACATGATAGTGGTAGACCAAACAGGGAGCTGGCAGAACACCAAGTATGGAGGGCATGACCCTAGGCGTGGCTAAGTAAATTTGTGCCCACCCACCCTCTTAAAAAGAGCTGCCCATCATATGAAAATCTCTCCCTCTCCCTCTCCCCCCCCACCTTGAATAAACTCTCATGTGGATCTGGCAGTATGTGTGTCTGTCTGTCTCACACACATGAAACTAACAGAGATGTCAAAGATCCTTTTACTTTTATTTTGTGTACTAACATGTATGTGTAGGTATGTGTGTTTATATGCATGTATAAGCATACGGATGCCAGGGGTTAATGTCAGATGTCTTCCTCAATTCTTTCCCACCTTATTATTATTATTTTGGAGAGCATTTAATCCTGAACTCAGAGTTCACAGAATCAGCTAGGCTGGGCAGCCAACAAACCTTTATTATCCCACTATCTCTACCCCACCCTCCAGTGCTAGGTTTAGAGTCACATACTTCCATGCCTGGATTTTTGTGGGAGGCATTAAGGATCCTGGCTGAGGTCACCATGCATGTGCACCAAGCATCTTCTTATCACAAATTAAAAGTGCTTATTAGCCTTTTAATATGTAAATATTGTCAAAATGAGTAAGTTGAAAATTAAGACTGTAAATAATAAATTGGAATTTTAGCATTATTATGTGTTGTTGCACAAATAAAGGAAACTTGGGGCCCGATCTCTGGGGAAGTCAGAGATATTAGAGAGAGTAAACATTACAGTCAGATCTTATCAGCTGTCTTCCAGCTTCCTCAGCCTGGCTCCTTCTGGCTTCTTCTGCTTTTTGTCTTTCTATGCCTGCCTTAAATACTCTCTCTGCTCAGTTAAGGCGTGGCTGATGTGAAAATGTCTTTCCGTATGCTGTGAATATCAATCTTTAAATAAAGGAGCTGTTTTGGCCCATGACAGGCACCATAGAAAAAGTAGGTGGGGAATCAGAATAGGTAGGAAAGGAAGGGTGGAGTCAGACTGAGCCAGCTGCCCAAGAAGAAGGATGTAAGGAACACACATGAGCCACCGGCCAGGTGGCAGGATAGATTAATGAAAATAGGCTGAGTTAAGATGTAAGAGCTAGCTAGCAATGTGCCTAAGCCATAGGCCAAACAGCATGAACTTAATATAAGTGTCTGAATCATTTCTGGGGGCCTGATCAGCTGCGGGCAGCTAAGGAGTCTGGGGCTGCAGGTCTGTGGGTCTGGATCTCTGGCTTCCCAGGGAAAAGAAACCTTATTGTAACATGTGGCCCCACCACTGCCTGCCTGGGAGCCTGGAACTCCTTCTGTAAACCAAGATGACTTCAAATTCAGTTTGGATTAGGAGCTTAGGTCACTATTCCTAAGATACTTCCTGTGCTGGGATTAAAGGTGTGAGTTGCCAGTGTCTGATCTTCCAAGAATGACTGTAGGCGGATCCCTCTGTTATCTCAAATGTTTCATTATATCCTCACATTTACCCTTTTGTGTCACATTAAAAAAAAGGTTATAGTTGACATAAGAAAAACCATATACAATAGGTATAATAATTACAATATATACAAATAATAAATGAGTAATATCAGTCCATTAACAATTGACAAAATCATATTTTGATGAGTCCAAAGGATTATACCTAATTCACTTCCTTTCTAACTTGTATTACTAACTAAAAACTATTATCTTGATGTCTCTTAAACTTATACACTTTAACTTCAAAGTTTCTTTTTTAAAACTGTTACTAGAAAACTATAACTATCTCACCTTCAATTACCTTAGAGACCCAAGAATGATATAATATTTACCCACATAAACAAGAAGTACAAGCAACTTCGAAAATCTAGAAATGACAGAGATGACACCTATCTGCCTGGACAGTTATCCAAAGTTCCTTTACAAAGTTGGGTCATCCATCTTCATCCTACAGGCCCAGAGTGTTCAAATAAGCCTTCAATAATAACATCATTTATTTGTACTTTTAGTTTTAGCCTTTGTTCATTGATAGAAACTTGCCAAAATGTTTGCTTTATAATTTTTCTTGAATTTTTTCTTTTTCTGTAGATTTTTCTATCATTCCGTGTAATATGTCTTTTAAAATAGGTTTTAACTTTTTAAATTGTTCTGAAAAGGTGTTTCCTCCACAATGGCAGGGTAAGATTGGATTGAATTTGATATGGGGGCTTTTGAAAGCCCCTTGGGGCATTTTCGAAGACAGAAAGCTACCTTGTCTGTCCCTTGTTGATCTGCACTCATTAGTCCACAGTCTTCCTTTTCAACACCTTCTACATACTCCAGAAGGGAGGGGCGTTCTCTTGGGATTATTCCTACCAAAAGCATTGTTTCTGGGAATGCCTTGTTGTTTACAGTCTCTTCCACAATTGTAACATTTAACCTTTTGACTTTTTCTTATATCTCTAGAAATAAGCCCTCTTACTCAGTTATCATCACTGTCATAAGACTCTAGATTATGCAAGACCCCCAGGCGTTAGGGACCCCCGAAACGGACCTTTCTTCAGGGAGAAACCCAGGGACCCAAGGAGGACCGAGCCGCAGATCAGCTGCAAACAGCACGAGGTTTATTGAATAACACAGGTACCTGCGGGCTACCGAGCCACTTGGGACGGCTGGCGCACCCAGCCCTCTGTTCAGGGCCTTTTTATAGGGTTAGGGAAGCAAAAGCGTGCGTACAGAAGCAGAAGAGTAGTTACAAGGTTTTCATTGGCTGGTTTGAATGAAATCACCATTGAGGGGTGAGGGCCCCCAGGCTGCCATCTGGCCTGACCAAAGGTCCTGGTTATCACCCGCCCCCAGGCCTGCTGCTTGTTCTTCCTTTGTTCCTTATCTCTTCCTGGAATTCCTTCCCTGATCCAGCTGGGCCTGATCACATAGCCAAGTAACTGCTTCCCCTCCCTTCCCCCTCTGCCCAGCTGACATACACTGTGAAAGTTTTTATTACTAAGTTTTACAGGGATGCTGTACCAGGATATATGTTTTGCGAGCAGGTTTTAAGGGCAGATGTACAGCCCACACAGGGGAATCAGTGTATCCTCTGTTGAGGAATGTTTCCTGACCAAGGCTCCTAACCACATTCCTGACCACATTCCTTTGTCTCCACCCCAGGTACTTGGTCTGCAGTTCTTCTTTTATCAGCGAAGCTAATCTTTACTGTCCTGTTAATAAGTCTTAGGCAAGTTTACTTACTGTCCTTGCAACCTGCTGTTGCTAGCACTATTTCTTGGGTAAGAGAAATTTGCTAAAACAAGCAAAAGGGAGGAAAAGGGAGGGGGCCTTACAATTAATTGTCTCATGGATCTTATCCTCCAAAGGTGCTGACCTTGCTTTTAAAGGTCTAAGCATTTTGCTACATTGTGTATTGGCATTCTCAAAAGCCAGTGATTCAATGATTATTTGTCTGGCTTCTGAGTCCAGTACCATTCTGTTTACTGCTGCAGTTAATCTGTACAAAAGTCTGTAAAAGTTTCTTTTGGGCTTTGAATTACTTTAGTGAATGATTCACTTTTCTTCCCTATTTTTTCAATCTGGTCCCAGGAATTTAAAGCTGCCATGTGACATAAATCCGGAGTATGTTCATTGCATAAAGACTGCCTTTCAATATCAGCATAATCTCCCTCTCCAAGAAGTTGGTCTTGGGAGATTTCTATGCCTCTGACCCTGCTTCTTTGCTCTATTGTTTAGCCTCCTCCCTTTACCATGATTTCTACTGTATAAGCGGCTCTGCCTCTAGCACAGCCGTAATCATATCTAAACAACTTTAGGGGTCACCCGGTTACAGTAGGACCAGGAGTTCAGCATTCTTTTGACAAATGGTGAATGCATCCCACATGCTTTCTTTTACTCTCCATAATTCTAACATTTGTACTGGAGCCCAGCTAGCTTCTCTTTCACCTCTGTCATCCTTGTTTTTTTTTTTAAAGGTTAGTGGGTATATTAATGTTGACTCTTTTTGTCTAATTTTAGATGACCTTGCTGAAATTGATTCTTCATATTCCTCTGTTTGAATTTGAACATCTTTGTGTTCTCTCTCGAAAGGCTTTTTAAAGACCTTTTTCTTTGGATTTATATTAGTTGACTTTTTAAGTGATAAAATAGAAACCCAACAAAAAATATTCATAATAAACAGTATGATAAATATTATGATAGTCCCAACTACCTTATTTATCTTTTCCTTCACTGATTGTAATACCAAATCATCTAGCAAAAGATCACAGAAGGACCAAGCACCCTCCATTGCTTTAAACAAATTCCCTCTTTTAAAAAAAAATTGGTTTACTCACTGATTTGTTGTCTGTTGATGATTCAATTGATTGTGAAGTGGGGGCAGCTACCTAGTGTGAGAGCAGCCCAAGGAGGGGTACAAAAAGGAAAAAGAAACAACCCACCAGGAGAAAGAGGCCACTGTCTGGAAAACTTACCCATATGAGAGTGAAATGGAAACACATGTGGCCAGTCTGCCTAAGACTGGAGGCTAACTCTGATCAGAAAGCCTAGCCGCCAGTAATTACGCCTCTGGCCATGTGTTGTTCTGGGAGGCAAGCGCTGTTTTTTGGGTAGGGAGGGGAGGAATTCATGCCCCAAAGTTGGACACCAAGTGTTGCATGAATAAAGGAAACTCAGAGCCAAATCTCTGGGAAAGTCAGAGATATTAGAGAAGAAACACCACAGTCAGATCTCACCCAGCTGTTTTCCAGCTTCCTCAGCCTCGCTCCTCCTGGCTTCCTCTGCCTGCCCTGTCTTTCTATGTCTGCCTTAAATACTTTCTTTGCTCAGTTAAGGCATGACACCACCACTGCCTCCCTGGGAGCCTGGAAATCCTTTTGTAAACTAAGGTGACCTCAAACTCAGATTGGATTAAGGGCATAAATCACCACTCCCAGGATACTCCCTGTGCTGGGATTAAAGGTGGGAGTTACCACTGTCTGATCCTCCTAGACTGACCTTGGGTCTGATATCTCTGAATGTTTTTATTGTATTTGAAAACATCCCTACACAACTTCTGTGAGATTGCTAGAGACCACCACTGATGTGCCTTTGAGGCTGAGCCTGTAGGCCCTTATTCTACTAGTGAATCAAAATACCCCTTTGTTCCAATGAATTCTTCTCAGTCATACTTAAACCATTTCCAGATCTAGGAATACTGATAGGTAGAACATAAGTCTAAGGCCTAAGGTATAAGAAAGGCAATATAGTGATAATGGGGAACAAAGATGAGTAGTAGAAGAACATCAGAGGGAAGGAAGTTATAAACATATTCTGACCAGTAGGAATGAGGAAAGGAGGCTTGGGGGCAGGGCATACCATCCTTTCTCAGTAATAATCTCACTGATAGAGGCCTGCACATATGTAGCTCCCATCATCAATGAAAGCATGGCTGCCGCTTTGAGAGAGGAAAGCCAGAGGCCTGTATGGAGGAGCCTCAGAAGCAAGTGACTGTGGTAAAATTTTGTTTCTGCTCTAACAAATAAAGCTTGCCTAAAGATCAGAGGGCAGAGTCCAGTTAGTGGCGTCACAACCTTTATTTTCAGCACTTGGGAGGAGGAAACAGGAAGATTACGAGTTCAAGGCTATCCTGGGCTACCTGAGTGTAAAAAAGAAGCAGAATCAGGGTGGGAGCTCACACCTTTAATTCTGGCACTTGGGATCTCATGCCTTTGATCCCAGTACTTGGGAGGCACATATCTTCAATCCCAGCAGTAGGGAAGTGGAGACAGGAAGTGATATGACTGGACAGAGAGAGGACTGTAAGTCTGGAGGAGACAATAGCTTGTCCCCTTTCAGGCTGAGGAGTTTCTGAGGTAAGAAGTGACTGCGGCTTGCTCCATTGTCTCTTGGATCTTTCAGTATTTACCCCTATAGCTGATTCAAGGTTTTTATTAATAAAACCAAATAGGATTCACAATATATGACTTAATGATGAATATCACCCATTGGAGGGATTGGGCAGGAGTGAGGACAGACACATTTTATCTTGTTAGAAGTTCCTTCCCACACCTTCGGCAAGGATGGAACTCCAAATTCCAAATCAGGTTTTGTGTCTGCCTGAAACACTGTGCTCAGTGTTTGTTTGTGTCCACTAAATAGCAACCTCTTCTGTGGATGCTCCTTCAAGCGTTTGAAGACAGAAAGAAAACACTTTCAAAGATTTTGATGGCCATTAGGTCTTACAAAATCTATTGACATCATGAAAATGTAGATAATGCCAGTGATTAAAAACATACAAATTGAATTTCTCAAATATTTTCAACAAGTGGGACAGAAAAAAACAAATGTATGATGAGCATAAACATTGTTTTGCTCAAATATTTCAGATTTCCTGGTTACTATGCAGAAGATCTTGAGCCAGGGCTTGCTTTAATGATCCCCAGGAGAGAAGAGAGAAATAAAATTTTCTTTTGATACATATGAATAATCAGGCATTGTAGGGAACACCTCATTTCCAGTGATCTCAAACATGGGCTTGCTCTACTTTGACCAACTATGAGCCAACTGTCCTGGCTCTGGAGAGTCACTTGTGATGATGGATATTAGAAAACTGTCTGCTCCAGTTGTTGTGTTCAAATCCTCGTGCTAACAGGTGGAGATGAAGAATATCAGGGTTGGCAGTTTGTGTTCTGAGGTAGTAGAGGCAAGTTATCAAGAAGCAGTGTGTGATGCTCATCCAAGAAGTCGTTGTGATGGGTTGGATGGCTCAGCCCTTATGAAAACTTGTTGCTGACTTCTGCAGATCTAGGCTCAGCTAAAAGCAGCAGCTAACTACTGCTTGTAACTCAATTTTTAGCAAAGTTCAACGTCTTCTGACCTTCTCAAACACCTGAACATATGTGATGCATTTTACTTGCATTCAAATACACACGTACACATAAAAAGTCTTTTCTAAAGCCATTGTGGCTATGACAGCCTGCATGGGGCAATATCAGTGTTTGCTTCTGTTAGGAGGGGTCCTTTTGTAGTCTCGGAAATTTAGGAAGATACTTACCTTCCTATCTGACATACCCCTGTTTCACAAAACTTCCCCTTTGCATACAATAAGACAGAACTTTTCAAAAATCTAGACCTCACAAGGTGTCATGGACTGGATTGGTGTTGACTGAATGGTGATAAACACATACTTTATATCTGTACATATACCATACTTATATCTATATTTCATCTTTATTGACATCTGTATCTCTGTATCATCACTACATCTGTGACAATTTTATACATATCTGTATCTATATCATTACATCTACATCTGTATCTATATCATCCCACCTACATCTGTATCTGTACCATCGCATCTACATCAACATCTGTATCTATATAATCACATCCACATCTTCATCTGTATCTATATCATCACATCTTCAGCTATATCTGTATCTGGCTGGAGACTTTGCCCCTATTTTTGTCTAGTCCTACTTCTTTTACTCCCATTGGTGTCACTGCAGGCTTCATACATGTAAATTTCTGTCCCCTACAAGTCACTCTCCTAGAACATGGATCAACCTTTCTCAAAATAAAAGAACTATGGTTCTTTCTCCCCTCCCCCCCCAAAAAAAGAATTATGGGGTTTGTTCAGCAAAATAAACTTTAGATAGGTCAACTCATCTAAGACTTTTAAAAAATATTAAAAATTGCCTTGACTTGGTGAAAGTGGTTTAAGAAATAAATGAATGAGATCATTCTTTTTCTTTTTGTTTGCTCTCAGTTTGTCATCCTGCCAGAATTAACATCAGAAGGTCCAAGGTATGCAGGCACTTCTGTATTGAAGAAACATTGCATACCTGAGTTGCATTTCTGCTCACTTCAGATCTTCTGTAAGCTCCACACTGAGCAACAAGGAGCTTGCTTACTTTTTCCAAGACACATTGCTATCCAAACCCTGTAACCTTTAAATGAGTGTCTTTTTTCTTCTCTACAATAATTAAAAAAAATTGTTCTTGTAATAATGGATCAGGACCTTTCTAACTTATTATTTTGTTATTTTTATAGAAACTTTTGTTTGAAAATTTAGGTCTAATTGGCTTCGATTTGTTCCTTTTAGAAGAATACCTAGTTCCTTTCTGTTTCTTTTATTAAGTGCCCTGACCAAGAGCAGCTTAGAGGAGGAAAAGCATTATTTGTTTTACACTTCCAACTTACAGTCCATCAATGAGGGAAGTCAGGGTGATAATTCAAGTAATGGAAAGCAGAAACCATGGAAGAATGCAGCCAGCTGACTCACAGGCTTTCTTAACTGGCTTTTTTTGTATATACCAGGGCCACCTGCCTGGGGATGATTGAATCCATAGGTCCCTCCTACATCACTTAAAACTAAAGTTAATCCACCACAGACAAGTTGAGGCAAGGTTGATCTGGGTTCACTGAGACTCCCTTCTCAAGTGACTCTAGTCTAGATTTGTAGAATCTCTCTCTCTCTCTCTCTCTCTCTCTCTCTCTCTCTCTCTCTCTCTCTCTCTCTCTCTCTCTCTCTCTCTCTCGTACAAAACCTCAGTCAGATAAATAGGGAAAGGTCTTATTGGGAGGCCTCCAATTCATATGTGTTATTTTACTTACTCCTTAGAAAGATCATGAATTTTTATTATTCCTTAGTGTGCGTAAAAAGTTGAGAGGTAAAATCACTAAATCACAACAAATAAGCTGAATGGTAGGAATTGGAATTCACATCTGAATCCATACACAAATTTCTTTCCATGATCTGGCTTGTACGCCGTAATGAAGTCCATTTTGTTGAGCAGTATAAAGTGTCCTATGTTAAAAACTTTGTTATACTCATTCTAAACTGCCATTTTCCTACATAAATAGTACTCTTGAACTTTTATTTTATTTTCCTAAAATTATGGACATTTGTGGCATGGTCTAGAAGTATAGATTGTATTACTGATTAGTCTCCATTTAAGGTCTTTCTTCTGCCTTTAAATTTTTTTCTTGGATTTTACTTGCTTTCATTTTATATGTATGAGTGTTTTCCTGAACATACCTATGCCATGTGAATGCAGTAACCATAGATACCAGAAAAAGAGTTGGATCCCCTGTGTCTGGAGTTACAGATTGAGAGCCAAAATATTTGTGAGTGCTTGGGGGATTACACCCAAGTCTTCTTTAAGGGCAGACCATGCTGTTAACCACTGGGATACCCTCCCTTTAACATTTGCTCTACTATTGAAAAGTATTTGCCTTTATATAGAGTGAAAATTTGCTTTTGAAATGTAATTCAGTGTGTGTGTGTGTGTGTGTGTGTGTGTGTGTGTGTGTGTGTGTGTGTGTGTGTGTATGTGCGCGCGCACACACTTCCTTATTTCCTCCTGACACTTCCATTAATTGATCATTAGAGTGATTTGGAAATGTCGAATGTATTTGGAAATGATTCTCTGCCTACCTTTTTATTATTGTTAAAGGACACCAAAGCAAATGTTTCATTTCCCTAAACAGATATAATCCAACAGATTATAAGATAATGATAGTGCAGGGCAAGGGCAGCAGCCTTCTGGTTTTCTACATGTTAGTTATGATTGATGTCCAGGTGAGTGGCAACCAGAACAACTTTAAGATATATGCCCTTTGCTCCTATCACTTTAGTGGAAAGATTAATTACACTCTTTTTAAAGTAGCAAATAATAGCAGAAGCCATCTTTCTTTTTTTCTTTTTTAGATAGAGTCTTGCTATAGGGCTTTGGCTGATATAAAAAATTCATAATCCTCCTACTTCTATGCATCAAAAGCTGAACTTCCTATAATCATAGCAAGCAGGAACTTAAAAAAATAAGTTAAATACCTGGAAAGAGTTTATTAATTCTATAAAGTTCACCAAAGGTAATTGTCTAAGCATATTGTGAAAGTCAAGTTCAGGATTTTGCAAACAACATCCATTTTGGTTTTCTTTTTATTCTAGAGGATAACATAGAACATGACATGTGTTCACATCCATGAGTACAGAGCAGCTCTAGCTGGTTAGCTGGCTAGTGTAATTACATTGTTGTCCATCAGATTTCATTGTTTAATAATCTTTAAAATGTGTGGTCAGTATGTTTTTATGTGTTGGTACATGCAGGAGATCATGAGATGCACTGTGCATATGTATGTAGAGGCCAGAGCAGGATGTCAGGTGTTAACCTCTACCACACTTCTGCATCTAGATTCACCCACATCCCTGTGTCTTTGCCTGGAAGTCCAGCCAGCTCCACTTTTTATCATACTAATCATAACAATACCTTTTCACACAGTGTACAAACATACCCCATCGCTCCCTGACCTGGAAGCTTCTTGTTGCAACTAGGCTGATTGACCAGCGAACTTGGAGGACATGCTTGTCTCCTCGCTCCAATGTTGCCGTTTCAGGCATGCACAATGGTGCCCAGCTTTTTACATGGGTAGCGGGGGATACCGTCTTGGATTCTAATGCTCAAAAATGGAGTGCACTTACTCCACTGAGCCATCTCTGTGTACCCGCTGTGTTTTTATGTGGTGAAATTCTAGGTTTTTGAGGAGAGTCTGTTTTGAGGAGAGGCTGGGAAGTAGAGAAAGTGGAGTTAAGCACTCATTCAAAAAGGTAACATGAGAGTCCGATTTGGTGCTCTAACTATGGTTAATCTTGCACAACAGGGCAAAAGCTCTGTAAGTGCACAACCTTTGTTTGGTTCAGTTAACACAGTAGGCACTGTGTATTTTATCTAAGAGAGCTCTGATATCCTGCAGTTAAACTATTGATGTGATAAGAATTTATTCTTGTATGTTTACTTTATAATTTCTAAAGTACTCTGTTCATTCAATGTCTTGAATATTTAATATGACTAATTGCTTCTTGCTCTGGAAATGAGCATGTTTTTTGATAAATTGTTCAAGTGTGCAGGCATATAAATTGAAAAGATTTAGATTTCTCATTCTGTGTGTAGCATATAAGTTGATGAAGGTGATCTCAATGTCACATTCTTCAACACTGTTTTTGTAGTAAAAACTGGTGAAAATTAGCACAGACTTTGTAAGGTTAATTCCTTCTTATTTCAAAGTTTGTTTGAAAAGTTGTTTACTGGAAACATTTGAGCCATCATTGAATAAGTGAAAGATACCATAAAGAACACATTTACACATGCACATACGGGCAAATAACCTTTGAATCATGAAACATTCACAGAGATGAATAGAAAATATTGACATGACCCTAGATAATGGTGGGAGCATGCACATGTTAAGATAACACTGCTACCAACTATTCAAAGCAGCCAGATCACCAAGTATTTAATCCATAGGATATATAGATATGTCTTTACAGATTATCTTTGGTTTATCTATAGAGACAGATGTTATCATTTGAGTTGAAGCAAGTACATCATACATTCATAAAAGCCAGATGGATGACACTGCTTTGGGGAAGTTTAGTGCCTGTCTATAAAGACCAGATGGGTGCCGCTTTCAGAAGGGTTTATAGTGGCTATGGCTGTGCTGCAGAGTGTAATGAAATGTTCTCAGTTCTCCAGAGAATTTCTCCATTCGTTATCTGCAATTGTAATTGTCTGTAGAAGCTTTCAGGGTAGACTTACTGTTGGACTTGTAATAGCTTTCCATATCTGATATCTAAAGATAATGTTCTTATGGTGATATGTAATGAAGATAAGTCAAAGAAATAAATGAGCCAGCTTATATGGTGACTTCAGGATGTCCTTTATTTTTCTCTTTTAGCAACAGTTTTATGTCCTCTAGAGGATAAGAATCTTTTGATGAAAGGCACCCAAATCTATTTTCTTCACCTATGTTAATATGCAAGATTCTAAAACCTTGTGGTAAGCAAAAACAGGCTGATGTTAGTGGAGATTTAAATTATATTCCATCTCTATTTGATTTTCTCATAAAATATTTATGTTTTAGCTTGTTATTCACTCAATGAATTGGTTATGCTTCATCTTTTGTATTTTTGGTTTCATAAATAGTCTGTTTGTGGTATAATATTATGATTATTACAAAATTTTAGATTCATAACTAACTTTAAATTCAAGAACAAGGCATCTCAAGCCCTTGTAAATATTTAAATTCATGACCATCATGTGAAGAAAATTAGATCACCATAAATGGGTGTTAAGATCCATAGCTTTCTTAGAGTCCCTCACATCTGCATGAAGTCTGCCTTGCAGTACTTATAACCTCTTTTCTTTGGAAGAATTTTTGTTCCCAGAGAAAGACAAAATGTGTATTTTTTCAAAAGCTTATTATCTACTGGGTAGAAAGGAGAGAATAACAGGTCCAAGTCCAACTTACATGCTAAGGTCAGAGGTGTCAAGCATGGAATTTAACTACCACGTTCTCCTTCAAGATTATCAATTAATGAAACCACAAATCCTGGAGGATATCCAGTGTCTAACCTAATACACCTTCACATGATAAAGTATTTCCCCCTTTGCAGTTACAGGTGTGTATCATCTAGATGAACAGGGAAAAGAAGCCATTTTGTTAGTCAGAAATGACTAACATGAATATCACCTCATCATTGATTAACTGTTCCTCTCACTTTCTTTAGACATTTCAATATGGTTTCTCTCTCTCGCTAGATTTATGACTCAGACTCTTGCAGAGGACCCCAGATCAGTTTCTAGCACACATATGGAGCAGCTTACAATGGCCTGTAACATGTCGAGCTTTGAGGATATGTGCACTCATGTTTATTTACTCACATGCACGTAGAATTAAAAATAAAATAAAATTTAAAATAAATAGCTTCTGTTTTCTCAAAGCTTGAAAAGTTCTGAACTAAACACGCATTAAAAATTCCATTAGATGCTATGAATCTAGGGAACAACTTCAAAGGAGATACCATCTGAATTGTTCAGTGAGAGAGAACAATGACAAGACACAGTGATGGGCAATACAATCACACTGTTCATTGACCAAGAAATCAAAAGAGTATCTAACTCTGTCCCAGCTCTTGGTTCCTCACTTCTCAGGAAAGGTCTCTAGGAAGGTTGCAGTGCAGGGTCTGAGTTCTCCTGAGAATGAAACATGGTTCCATTGCTTCCTTACCAAGGAAACAGATCTATGGCCATAGTTAGACTCTGTAAATATTCCTGAAATACTGGGACAGAGTATAAATTATACAGGGTTTGAGCTCCAGTATTGTCTTCTTGACAAGACATAAAGACCATAGCTATGCTATACAAATAGATAGGTGTACTCTGATCTTGTGATTATGCGAAACTGGTCTCCTCCTAAGGTCTTTCACAAAAATTAAGACATTGTGGACTATTAGAAATTTCTATGGTCTCATTAATAGGGTTATTATTCTAATAATAAGTGTCAGCATTATTGATGAAGTAATGTATCTTTTAAGATCTGACCCTAGTTTATAATAGTGTACCTTACCTATTTTAATCTGCTCATTTTGGTAAATTTCGTGCCTAATAGCAAGTCTTTAATTATGATGATGGGCTTTTATCTGCTAAATGTGATGCTGAATTTAATGAGAACATTGTTTATCAAACTTACAGTAGAGTTGGTATATGTAGAGTTACGACATATGCAAGGATGTTTTAAAAGAAACACTAGGAGGAAGTATATGGTTTTTGTATGTTTTGTTATAGTTTGACCAAGATAAATCTGTAATTATATTAATACTCATTGTTCAGATAGCAGAGGCAAAATTGACTCTGGCACAAAAGTACCTGTATATTTTGTCTGTAATAATCCAGGTCCTGATGTAGAGCTCTAAATGATAATTCTTTAGTTCATAACATAGAGGGTAATATTGCTACCACAAGGTTAAAACAGGCCCTTGGTTTTTATTGCTTGATTTGTAGGATTTTTATTTGTTTGCTTGGACATTAACCAGAGGAAAGTCGTTCTTTCCACATGTTCGCTGACCTTTCCTGAATTTTAATCGTACAGTTAAAAGAAATTTAATTACATTTTAAGGGCTTACATTTGGCTCCAAGTGCATTACACATTTCCAGAGTTTTTCCTAACATTTTAAGTAATTATTTTTAATTTTTATTCTGTAACTAGAGCAGATGAATAGCATTGCATATTTTCACTTATTAATTAAGATGCTTATGACTTCTTTAAGGCTGGTATCTCAATGAAAGCAAGGCAATGATCTGTGAATTAGTCACCATTAGTAAAGGTAGCATTTTGTGGCTATTTGAGCAGGATTTAACTGAAAGAGAAAAATCCTCAGGCTAAGTTAAAGCACTTTAGCACCTTTTGAAGTTTAGGTTTCCTTTCCCTTTCCAAAGTTGCAAATGAGTTTCTATGATCCTGAAGGAAGATGAGAAGACTAGCGGGACATTGTCACAGCCAAGAGCTCAGTCCTGCTTCTGTCTAATGCGCCACAGTTGCTTGAACTCTGTTTTATAAGACTGTTTTGGTCATGTACAAGTAAAATTGTTTAACATTTAATAAAAAAAAAATTGTTCTCCAAAGAGCTAGATGGCAGAAAATTCCTATTGACCCAAGAGACTGGGTGGTATCTGGAGAAAAGAACCAGCATGAGATTTTTTTTTTCCCACACAATTTTGTTCAAAAAGTTATCTGCAAACTGAAATTGTCTGAGAAGACCCATGGTATTTTGGCATCTTGCTATATGGACTTAGTGAATGGCCCCTGAATAGGTTAATTGTTCAATCGCTCATTCCCTGACAAGATCTGATCCCTGTTAATCAGAGGAGAAAAGACAAGGCCAGGGTTGACTCTCTGGTATACTTAAAAGGATTTCTTTCCCTTGCTTTAATTTTGAAAACCCTAATAAAATAAAATGAGTATTAACTTTGTATATCTTTTCCTCTCCTGTGAGAATATTTGTAGAGAATAGTGGCCAGCTAAAGAAACTCACCCTAGCTCTGGACCCAGAGCTAGAGAAAGAAACTACCCTGAATCTAAGACCTGAGCCAGCGAAATACATTTATGCCTGAATCCAGAATCAAAGACAAATGTGCCCTGGTTCTGAAACAGTACCAGAGAAACATACTTTGGCCCTAGAATCAGAGCCACTGAAAGAAATGTGCGCTGGCCCTGAAATTAGAGCTCTTAAGCCCAAAAGAGCCAGTGAAAGAAACACACATTGGTCCTGAAACTAAAAACCAAATCAGAATAAAAGAAAAGAAACATATCTGACCATTCCCCACCCTGGAAGTCTCCCTAGAAAGTTCTGCCCCCAAGAAGCCCTATATAAGTCCTGAGGCCAAAGCTCTTTCCCGATGTCTTTCCTCACCCTGGGGCTGAGGCAGCCACCCTCTCTGGACCCTTCCTTCCCAATAAATCTCCTGAATGAGAAATCTCTCTTCTTTCACTGGAGCAGCAGCAGCAGAGTCTGGACAGAGAACAGCTGAGGGAGCAAAGCTATGACATTCTCTTGCCCAGGGGACCTCCCTTGGCTGGTCCTGGGTTGTTAAATTCCATGAACAGAGAACAGGGAGCAGCTGAGAAATAAAGCCTTTGCTGAGGCCCTCCCTTGCTGGAGCAGAGCTATTAATATTGGGAAGCCTTTCCCTGAAGCAGGGCTGTTAGCTGCTGCCTAGGCTTACTTCGGCCTGTGGTGTTCATTCGCTCCCAAGTGCCTCTGAATACTTTCCATTCGAGCTTCAGCGTTCAGAATGCCTGGGATCCTGACTGCCGGGATCTCTTTCCATCTGAGCAGCATTGGGCTGCACAAATGCCTATGCTCTTGTACATTGTAAATATTTGTCACTGTAAATATCAGTTTAATAAAACACTGATTGGCCAGAAGCTGGGTAGACAGAAAGTATACGCAGGACAACCAGAAAAGGGGAATGTTGGGAAGAGGAAGAGCAAAACAAAAGGCAGCTAGATGCAGAGGAATTAAGATGAGAATGCAGCACTGAGAAATAGGTACCAAGCCATGTGGCTAAAGATTGACAAGAATAATAGATTAGTTTAAAAGTAATTGTTAGCAAGTGATAAGCCTGAGGCATAGGAAAAATAGTTTATACTTTCTATAGTGTGATTATTTGAGACTAAATGGCTGTAGGACCAGCTGGGTGGAATAGAGAAACATCTGACTACATTCCTCATGAGATGCTTTTTTGTAATCAGGGGGTTGAGAAGACCTACAATGTGATTCATATGTTCTCCCCACTCCTAGTAGGCAAGTAGTCTTCCACTAAACCATATTCCCACCCCCTCATATATTTTTTAAAGGGCCTTAGATATTCTCGCTTCCTATAGTGCCCTATTTCTTACTAGTCTCAAATGCTAATATTTTTCTTTAGGCTAAAAATAAGAGTTTTATTTGTGGTGTAATAGAACTCATAGGTTACATTATTATAACTATCATAAGGATGCTAATAGATAAGAACATAGGAATTTGTAAAAGTGATTAGACTTAGTTATTGGGAAAACACAATATACAAAAGACAAGATGACCTTGAACTATGAAAGGTGCAAGTTGTGAGTAATGTTCGCATAGAAAACACAAATCACTTCCAAGTTTGTGTGACTTTAATCAGGAGGAATCTTAGAAGGCAAAAATCCCTCCTATGATACAAAAATAGGGTTGTGAAGGAAGAGCTGCTGTGGATATTCAAACAAGATCGAGCTAACAGAGAAACCTGGTCTGAATTTCAGGATCTTTACTAGAAGGACCTCTTCTTATAAGTACAGTGACTTTGTATGAGTTTTTGAAATTAACACTGTGGCACTACAAGTGATCCTAAGCCTTTTGATACCCTTCTATCACTTATGAAAATAAATAATACATACAGTAAGAACAAAATGCATGATACATGTCTTATATTTGCAGCTGCCTTTAGAGTTAGTTTTCTAGAAAGTAATGCCTGTGACAAAATGTATTTCCTCAGGCTCTGTTGGTAGATACAAACTTAGAATAGAGGAGAGAGACAGAAAGGAACCCAAGGCACAAATGAAAAGACACAAATACAAATGGCTTCAGAAACAAACTGACTATAGTTTCTTAAGAGACACAGCTGACAGCTTAGTTCAGCACAGTGTTTTCCAGACCAGTACAGCTTCAGAATAGCCCTTAGGGCAGGAGTTGGCAAATGCTTTTTGCTAACTTTCAAAGAACACACAGTCTCTGAAACAATTACTCAACTCTACTCTGGTCACATAGACTATGCCATAGACAATGTGGAAATGAATGCATATGCTTAAGTTTCAATAAAGCTTTATTACTAAAAGTAGGAAGTGAGCCAATTTGACCTTCACACCTTTGAACTAAAACACAGTCTGCTTGCCATTTCCTGTTTCCCCTTTCTCTAGCCAAAATTTACTTCATAAAGTATGGTCTTTCCTGAATTTTTTTCTTCCTCCTCAAAACTGCAGATGATCCCTGAAGTCACTGATCCATAAACAGAGCAGCATAACATTTGAACTTGGACACTCTAGAGGAACTATAGGTCCATGAGTTCATTTAATTTTGATCAGTTTCCAAGAACCACCAAATCCACCATACTCACAGAGGTTGAGATCTGGATGCTGTAGGGAGAGAGAAGATGATGGTAGCAACTTGAGATATTCACCTGAATGAGCAAATGTAACTGGGAATTTGGATAATGATGAGGCTGAGTCCATTAGACCTGCACACCTTGTTTCAGCTTTGTATCCAATTCAAATAAGAGCTAGAGCATCACAAACAGGAAATATAAATAAAAGAGCAGATTGAAATGTAGTTTCCCTTAAATCTTGTTAAATTACCAACACTGCAGTAATGTAAAGACTGTAAAGAAAATTCTTTAGAATGTTATTGAAGTATTTTGTTTTCTTTTCTTAACGATTTATCCTTAAAATGATTACTGAGAAAATTGGGAGGTCATGATATTAAAGGAGCCTAGGTCTGTCCATGTATCTCTTGGGGTTGCTATAGTCGGCAGAATAGCTGGTGAGATGGCTGCAGGCAATGCTTCTTTAATCACATGGCTATAGGGATAACAATGCTATTATAGCCAGAGAGCAAGGGTTCAAAGCCTGGTTTAGGCTCAAGAGGTAGTGTAAGTTGGAACAACTCATTTAAGTTCTTCCTGAATCTGTTTACTTGTTTATAAAATAGAAAAAAACTCATTGTAAATATTACTAGTTGTACATATGGTTGATATATCTATCTTCATACTCAAAGTGGATTTGTTAAGTGGTGGCTTCCTATGAACAGCGCACTTGATTTTAACCCTTCTTTGTAAGCCTCAGTTTTTCATCTGTCAAACAATATCATTTGACACCTTACCTGTATACAGGGTTTATACACAGGGAGTATAAGTGATTTAACAAGTAAGTGAAGTACCTGGTATACTAGGTATACTGGACCCACATCAGTCCGGTAGTAGTGTTATAGTTAGGATGTACATTATCCACAGGATCCTCTGACAAAATACTCAGGCCCTGGATTATGTCACTCTTTGTGCAGGACATGGAACCTTTTGGGAATGGGATCTAGTTGGTAGAGGAATGAATGGGGTAGTCTGGATGTACTTCTAGTCTAGCTCTGTGCTTCTAATTCTCTGAGTATTCACAAGCTCTGCTATGATGGACACTGTCTCAGCCACATACTACTCTGGGCAATGAACTCTACTCATCCCCACTATGATAGTATGTGTCCTCCTGAAATGCATACCAAAATAAATCCTTCCTCATTTATGCGCTTCTACCAGATATATGGTCCTATAAACTTAGCAAATACTGAAAATTGATCCAAAGGATGGGGTTATTCTTGGCATGAACATGATAAACTGTTTGTTTTCCGTTGGGAATATTTTGTGAAAGGGATAGGAAAGAGGTTGAAATAGAAGGTTAGCAAAGCCTTAAACTTCTGGAAACAGGCTTTTATGGATTATTCTGATGTGAATGTAGGCAGTGAAGACTGTCTTTGTGAGGTTTTAGAGGGACAGTGTATTGGGAATTGAGGTAAAGGTCAATTTTGTTCAAGAATGGCAAAGACTCTTGCTCTGTTCTGCCTTTGTGCTACAAGATGAGTGAGGCTCAATTCAAAGCTGGTGGACCAATTCATTTGATGGAGGAATTTTCACAGCATCCAGCCTGTGATAAGATTACTGTTTACTGCTTTTGGCCAAGCTTATAGAGACAATTCTAAGAAAAAGATGTGGAAAATGTGCAGGTTGGTAAGGAATGAATTGTGAGTTTAAAGTTGTAGACAAGATAGATGCAGACAATGTAAATGTGGTTGAGAGTGGTGTTGTTAAAGAGAATCCTGGAATTTTGTACTAGTACAATAAAAAGTATGTCTTAAGAACAAGGTCCCTCAATGGTTCTAAACTATTAAAATATAAATTATTCTGAATGAGGACTGATTATTAAGAAAGCACCAGAACGCAGAGCTCTAGGTTACACAACTCAATCAGGGGAGCCTAGTAAACTGCTTACCCAGGTTCAAGACAAGCAGGAAAGACTAGGAAGCTGCTGTAGTGATGTTGAATGGAGCCCTGGCTGTATTTTGAGCAAGCAATAGGACTTTGAATTGCTTATGAAGAATTGATTTTGCAGCCATGCAGAAGGTAGAAATTATGGATTTGTGGAAGCTTATTTCAAGGCTTCAGAGAATTTAAAAAAGGAAGGAAGAAGGAAGAAAGAAATGAAGGAAGGAAGGAAGGAAGGAAGGAAGGAAGGAAGGAAGGAAGGAAGGAAGGAAGGAAGGAAACAAGAGGCTCTGAGAGGCACAGTAGATATTCTAGGATGTTGGAGATGGCAAAACCATTGGACACCCATGAGGAAATCTGCCTACAGAATGAAGCCAGATCCAAAGCATTGCCATTTATGTTATAGACAGTAGGGACAAAGGAGTGGAGCTACCAACCCTGGTTGGTGGATAGATAATGACACCACAAGTCCAAAATTATGGATATGGAGCTTTAGAGTTCTGTGTTTGATGGGTGTGGGGGTGGTGATGGGGGAGGCAATGGGGGGGGGTGCCTTGCCCTGGTCTGGTCTTTCAAGATACCTTTTTTAGTTCTCTTCTTTAGGATGGGGGTGTTTCTTCAGTGCCACTGTATATTAGAAACACAGAACTTGTTTTTGTTTTTTCCAGGGGATCATGGTGAAGAAATTGTCTTGAGTCTCAAAAGAAATTTTAGAATTTGGACTCCTATGCAGTATTGGAGCTGTGAAACTATGGTGAAATTTCTCATTGCTTTATGAGATGGCCATGAGCCTGTGGAAGTCAGGCTGCAGTTATTATGCTTTGAAAGTGAAATGTCCTTACAGGCTGTGTGTTTAGATACCATGTAGTAGTTTGTGATGCTGATCGGAGAGACTGAAGAACCTTTTAGATATGGGGTCCAGCTGGTGGTCATAGATGTGTGACTGAGAACATTCCGGACTCCAGGCCACACTGAATTTCATCCTGGTAGCTTCCTACCTACCACTGTGCTGTAACCAGCTGCAACATGGGACCATGAAGGACTGAGTCTGCCCCAGCTACACATACCTGCTTCCAAAAACTACTCCATGTTTTTTTTAATAATATGGAGTATACTACCTCAAACTGTAAACTACCCCGTGCTTTCCCACTAAGATGGACTGTGCCACCCAAACTGTGAGCTAGAATAGCCATTCCTCCTTAAGGTGCTTCTGTCAGATACTTGGACATGATAGCACTAAATCAAATAGTTACTATTACTGCAATTATAGTTAATAATTTACATTTTAGTCTAACATATGTATAATATATGTAATACATAATAAGTGGAAAATAAAATCAATAGTTGATAGCAAGCAATATAATTAAATATGCAAATATATTGTTTTTTATTTCAATGTATATTAAACATTATTATACTGTTATTACTTTGAACTATATACTTGATTATAACAACCAGTTAAAAATAATACAGGCCCTAATCTCTAACAGCTGTCACATTATGATGGAAAATAAAGTGAAAAATTCCCACTTTGGAGCAGCAAGCAATGCCCCAACCCTTGCAGCCTTACCTTACGTACAAAAACACATCATTCCTAGGGAAGAGCATGCTTATCACTGTTTTTAGTTTTCTGATACTTAGAGAATTGTGCAGAGCTCTGGAATCACATCATGTCATAGCTGCGATCCTTCCTTGTCTGGTGCTAGAGACCTTAACACTAAGCCCCATGTGAGGACGAGTCACAAAACCGGCCTCGCCTGGGCCACATGGTTGGTGACACATGTTTCCCAGCCTGTTCTCATGTCTAAAATAGGATGATTGTTTTATCTAGACATTAAGTTCATTCCAGATCTACAAATCTACCACAATATGGTAATAACGAGCAATGTGTCTGTGGGTGGGGTTGGAGAAAGGAGACAAAATGTTTTCTTCCCTTCCCATCTCTGACCCTGCAGCTTATGGAATGCATGCCTTTAGTTTCAGACAAACTGATGCTGTTAAAAACGTGATAAACCTATCATTACAGTATCTGTTCCTACAGTCTACATGAACAAACTTCCCAGTGCCCTGTTACATTCTCCCTTCTCGAAGTACATTTTCCCTCCAACCTTACCAACTACACTGTCCTTGCTTTACTCTACCATGCTTGTGTCATGATTGGCATCTTTATTTTTTTTGTTTAGATTCTCATTGGCTTGTTCCCTCTACCTGGATAACCTCAATACTGGAGTGCTTATCTTTGTGGGGGTCTTGGATACAATGACACCTGCTTCCTAAGGCTTTCTCTGACCACCAATTTAAAGTCGCAAGCCCCCTCCCCCATATGTAGCTCTCTGTCTACTGTCTTCATAGCAACCTCACCACCCATCACTAGGACTTTGGCTTTTATCATTGCTTGTCTTTCTTTTTGCTGACCGGCTCTTTCTAGCAGTTACTACTGAATCCCTACTGAATAATCTTAGAACCCACTGAAAGAGTATATGCTCGGCCTTCAAACAATAGAGACTAAAAGCAAATAGCATGGTATAAGGAGTACACTGTTTATAAAATAATATTGAGTTTTCTATTCAGTAGTTAATTTTGTAAAATGTTATGTCTACCTTAACTGTTAGTAATCTCCAATGCAGATCACATGTAGAGCAAGGAATAAAATGCCATTTTAGAAGACAAATTAAGAAATTTCTGTAGATTTCAGGTTTTCTATCAAGACCTCTTATGATTAATTGTAATTTAGGTGTTACTAAATGCCTAAAATCCTAGGTTCTCTTATTATATGGCAGTGCTACACCACTGCTCTCGAAACTATTATGACAAGTAGGTTTGATGGCTTTTGGCTACCATCCCAGCACTCAGGAGGCTGAGGCAGGAGAACTGGTGTGAGCCGGAAGAAAGTCTTAACTCATATTGATATCTTGACTCTTAAAATAAGAAAAATAAAATAGAACAGAAGCATTGAGACATTTCCAAAGGTAATTAGAATGTGTTCTACTTGTTCTTCAAAATGTTTCGTTAAAATGATCTTGATTTGGAGTTGAAACTAGTATCAGGGAACCTACTCATGCCTTGCTTTTTACCAGTGTTCCCTCAGACTGTGGTGACTATTTGAGCTATCCAAGGCCTGGTGAAGACACAGACTCTGCTTCACTGAGTGTGGGGCTGACACTAGGACATTGTGCAGTAGTGGTGCACCTCACTCATGTCCCTCTTTATCTAGAGTGGAGCCAAATTCCAGCCTCTCCGCCTTTTCCCAATGTTATCATCCTGTTTGTAATTCAGAGGCTTTGTAATGCATTGGCATTTGGTGCACGCACATGAGAAAAACTTGCTATAACAAACATCACCCCAACTTGAGAACCAGGTGATGTTTGTTATAGCACCTCTGGTGAGACTAATTTACCCTCTCCCTTTTACAAGGCATTGTGGGTATCTGGTATTTCCAGATGTATACTGAAGTCTGATATAGTCTGAACTCTTCCTCTGTCTCCTCACTGTATCTCAGCCTTCAACAGGATCCTTGCACTTCAACGGCAATTTTTTTTTCTAATAATAGAACACAGAGGGGGAGAAGACTAAGCACTTTAATCTCTAATATGGAATAGAGTCAAGAGGGAGGAGGGCCACCATTACTTTGTTTCCTAACACTGTTAACAAACTTAGAAAAGATGCTCAAAGCTGCATGAGCTTTCCTCTTTTGGCACCGCTCATTCTGCATGCTCCTGAAACACTGAGGTGTAGATGTACCTCAAAGCATCTCATGCCTCAGGCTCAGGTGTCCAGGTGGAATGTAGTTCAAGGGTAGACTGACCTATTCAGTAACAGTTATCTAAACACATCCTCCATTGGTCTTTACTCCAAAGGAGTCTGATTTGTTTGCAGTGAGCATACTAACTCTTATTCAGTATGGATAACAGCAGTATGGAGAAATCTATTGTCCAGTAGATAGTGAATATAACAAGGGAGTCCATCTGGGTCCCACCCCTTTACAGCCCATTCAACTGTGAAGTCACTGATGAGGTCAGTGTATTTGTTATTCAATCGCCCCTCAGTAACACCACCAGCAGGGAAACAAGCAGCACCTTGCAGTGCATCATTTTCTTTCTGAGTTTGTCCACATTATCTTAGCAATTATTTCTGTAATGCTTATCTTGTACCAGGCATCAGAAGGATTTGCCTGTCATTAACTTTATAAACTCCTAAGGGAGGTTTTCATTCTCTGCATTCCTGTTGAAGAAGCCAAGGCCCAGAGAAGTTGAAGGACCAGCCCAATCCAGTAGCTGTTTAGTTTTGGTGTGATTGAGCCTTCCCAGTATCACAGCCCACACTTAACCTGTGGGATGAAGTTAGGGCATTAAAGCAAATTTCAACGCTACAGCTGCAAATGACCAGTATGTCACTATTTTGTCTTCCTGACTCCTTTTGGGGCCCTTAAATTTTCTGTTTAGGTAATAATGAAGTGATTTTTCAGCCCAATTGCTTTATCCCTTCAACAAAATTAAACTTTCTTATTTATTTCATCTCAGAATTTTTCTCCTCCAAATTTTCAATATTTTTATAGCGAGAATGATTCCATTTCGCACTTGGTAGCAGGTTTCATGAACATGTAAATGAAAAGTCTAGTATCTATAAAAATAAGTCCTGGATTTATTCAGGTACATGTTAGTATTTAAGGTAGTCATGTAATACAAAATAGTTAAAATGTGAATTGAAGCAACAGCTTCACATATCTGCTGTAGCAATTTGTATATCAGAAATATGATTTTACTTTTATAGATAGGCAAACCTTGAATGGCATAGGACGAGGTTTGTTTAATGACTGGCCAGATTTAGCTCCTCCAGTTCATGTTTATAAGCATAGCTCTGTCTGTTGCTATGTAGGTGATAAACTGTAGTAAATGTCTTCAAGGACCATAGAGTTATATGCAAAGAGAGTCAGAAATTATTTACCATGGAGTACAAAACAGAGTAGCTAACATTTCTGGTTCAAAAGCAAGCTTTTGCTTGTGTGTGTCTATGTGTGTGCTGCATATGTCCTTGAGTTCTTAATTTATCTTCCTGTCCTTATTCCTCAACTATGAAAACTATGTAGTCAATTTTTTTGTCATGAAATTAATTTTCTAATCTGCTAGACTACCCTGAGATGTAAGTAAGTCACCAACAGCAAATGACAGCTCAGCTTGATTTCCTTTTATAGCCTTGACTTTAATTCATTTGCATCAAGAGAATGTAATAAATGAACATATTTTTAAAAAACAGTAGTTCTTTAATTCTCTCCCCCTCTCCCCCTTTTTTCTTCTCTCTCTCTCTCTCTCTCTCTCTCTCTCTCTCTCTCTCTCTCTCTCTCTCTCTCTCTGTGTGTGTGTGTGTGTGTGTGTGTGTGTGTGTGTGTGTGTGAGAGAGAGAGAGAGAGAGAGAGAGAGAGAGAGAGAGAGAGAGAGAAAGAGAGAAAGAAAGAACCTTAAATTTGCATTTCAAGATGGAAACTTGGCATTGTAAAGTTTATTGAGAATTTTTTATGACTTAGTTGTAAACCTACAGAAACATAGCTTTATAATGTAAATGCTGACATAACCTTACCACATACTTAACTGTAAATCAATGTGCTATGTCCATATTTGGAAAGTCAATTGAAGAAGAACTTTGAGTTAATGCATTTTGGGAAAAACAAAAAATGTCAACTAAACATTCAGCTTTAATTCTGAATGAATTTACATACACCTTAGTCTATCAGTAAGGAAAGAAACGGAAATGGCCGTCATATAGAGGTAAAATTAATGTCAAGAGTATTTTTAAGCTAAAAGAACTGTTTCAGCTACTTTCCAACACAAAATGAAATATGTGGCTGCTTTGGGTTACTTCCCTGAGGAATTATTTCAGTCTCAAGTGCTCTGCTAGGGATGGCAAAGGCTACATTTCTTAGCAGCATCTGCGGCAGGCTATAGAGCTTACAGAGACCAATGGACTATTGTGTCAGTAGAATTCACACTGAACACTTGATGTCACGTGTGCTCTGACACTGGCCTTCCCATCAGGTCATTTCAGGATAAGGTGCTACTGAGAAAACATAGCAGCTGACATGTTTCAGGAGTTTGGCTGGCATTCCAAGGTTTATTTGAGTTAATCTTCTTTCTCATTGGTCTGTGAAGCTCAGTGAAAACTTTTTTTTTCCCCCCAGGGAGCATTTTTACTGCTTCCTGCTTGTGCTGGTATTAGAAACAGCAGAGGAGTGTAAGAGACAGAATTTTATAGAATATTTCTCCTTGGTAAGAATGAACTGTCTGTGAAAAGGTAGAGACCTTGGGGGTAGGATTCAAGGTTACTGTTTCTTAGCAATGCATGGCAACTACAGGCTAAAGTCTTTACTGTATGCAGTCTAATTGTTGTTCATAGGGATTATCTGGGACTCACATTCCCCAAAGCAAGCTTTAGAGAATTCTTACTGACTGATTAGAGAAGTAGAGGTACTCAGAGATGAAATCTATGCTGGAATAGCACCATGAATCTGCAAACATTTTACAGATTACATTTTACATTTTTTTGTTACATTTTAAAATACAATAGATGAGAGAGAATTGAGCCATTCTACCAAATCTCAAAATCTTATAGTTAAGCGGGACATTAACAACTATATGATGATTCTCAAATTTCCATATATTATACCCCTTACTGTTTGTTATGAAAAAAAAGGCAAACTAAATTATTTCCTGAGAGTAATTTACATACATTTAAAAAAGTATAATCCACAGAGCTATGGAAGGGAAGTGCTGTGGCACATGATTATAAGACAGACTATGGACAGCCTAGAGAAAGGGCCTTCTACAATACCACACCTCTTGACTGACAATGAAGCCCTTGCATAATCCACACAGCAAATGACTATGCAGAGCTTGCTTAAATGACTGAACAAATTGGGCATTACCTACTTCCATTTTTATAGCTGCTGTGACTCTGGAGGCTGATATAAGAGTCTCATCTGGAGCCAGCTCTGTACCTTAAGTTTCACTATGTGCTTGGAGGGCAAAGAACATATCTAACCATACACATGATTTTCAGAAATCTGAGATCATCATCTCTCGACACTGTACCTCATCCCATAAAACATGTATACTGGTCCTCGAAATCCAAAGACATTCAGAGAGAGCACCAGAGATGATCATCTGAAGTGAAAAGAACACTTTAAATCTATGTCCTCCTAGAAAACCCTTTCTGTCACCATGCTATAGGAAGGGAAGTTCAGCCTGGAGACTATTGTGGAATGTCAATGTTGGACAAAGGAGCTGAGCAGCACTATGGAGACTATTCCTTGCCTCCACCCTGTATTAGTCTCTAGCCACAAAGGCACAAATGCCCACTCTGTCTATCTTCTGCTTCTGCTCTCAAAAATGAATTTCTGCACAGTCGGGAGGACTGGTACAGAGTTAAGCCATGCAGAGCCAAGAAAATGAAGTCAGATGTCTCAGCAGCTTTTGATGCCTCCTGATTCGCACCACCCCCAGAGCAACCACAAAGTAGGAGGGACCAGATGAAGACATTTAAAAATTGGTCCTGCTCCACAGTGATCTGGAGCAAGCTGGGCCTTGGCTGCTTTGAGATGGCTTGGGAGAATCCTCTCTGGTGTCAGGACATGGCAACTCTGCTAGTCCCGGAAGCCCTCTGACATCCCAACTTTGAAAAAGGAAGAAGAAAGCTTGTCAAACAGTATGAATATCCAGCACAGGTGTATAATCAGCATATCCATGGCTAACTTCTAGTTTTCAGTACAGACCTGTAACAGAGGGAAGTATGTGGGTGTTTATATCGGATCTATGCCATGCATGGGGTCTACAGAGCAATCTGTGTGTGAGAGATTTCCACTTTCCCACATATTACAACAGAAGAAAGGAAGTGCCCTATGTAGATGAAACAAACCCAAATACCACCCCACCCTACTCCACCCCATATAAACACTCATACAGTTTACACTGTGTCCTCATTGCTAGGGCACTGGCTATATAAACCAGAGAACTTTCTCTGAGGTGAATCTTTAATGACATTGCTGTGTGGCTATTTATGTAACAGCGTTGTGGAGAATCACAAGCCCAGGACTTTACACAACCATTAAATGAACATGCGTTGAAAAGAACACGTAAGCAGTGAAGATCAAGTAGATTTACAGTGTGCTTCCAGCCCAGGACTGGGTACTCTGTGGACCTCTGTAGTCACATGCAGAAACCTGACATCTTCCACATTCCTTAGTAACCCTGGGAATTCATCAAGAGTGTCCTGGCCTGTCACAAGGTGAATATGGAAACAGCAGGTTAAATTCCCTTTCCCTTCTCCTCCTTCCCTCCCTCCCCCCTCCCTCCCTCCCCCCTCCCTCCCTCCCTCCCCCCTCCCTCCCTCCCTCCCTTCCTTTCTTCTCATTACTTTACATGAATGTCTATGTTCCTGGCCAGACACTCTAAGAAAAAAAAAATAAGGAAAAAGAAGTTGATCAATAAAATCCCAGTCAGATTGAGAACTTTTGTTGGCATTTGATCTCAATTGTATCTGAGTTATTATATGATGAACCACTAAAAATAGTAAGATGTAAAAATAAAAATAAACTAAAAGCATGCCTGTATTTTCAGCATTCAGGAGGCTGAGACAGGGAATGATGAGTTTACAGTTAGTTAGCTTAGGCTACACAGAGAGAGCCTAACTTAAATACAGAACAAGCTTAAAAGATAATGAGAACAAGAGAGTAAATGCTCAATCACTATGTACTGTTGGGGCTAAACCTAGTAACTCTTGTTGCAAACTGGTTTTCAGTTTTGGTAAGCATTGCAGTGGTGAGAGGATGCTGTTTTGAATGTTTTAAAGTGTACCTTGTCCACACACCTTGTCCACACACCTTGTTCATTCATCTGTCCACACAGCTTGTCCACACAGCTTGTCCACACACCTGTCCACACACCTGTCCACAACCTTGTCCACATACCTTGCTCACACACTTTGTTCATACACCTTTTTCACACACCTTGTCCAGTGCCTTCATTTTGTGGAGAAACTTGGTCAGGGAAGTTCATTGTGTTGCTCAAAGTCAGAGGCCTAAGATTAGAACCCAGGGCTGCTTTCCCTGGTAGCATTCTCCCTATAGTGTCATTTAGTATTTGTTTTATGGTAGACTTACTAGGGGGTGTGTGAATGGGAGTGTAAGGTATTCAAAGTCCAGTCTAGTGAAAAATGTGGGCTTATAATGAACTCAGTGCATCTCAAAGCCATGGCAGAGGTGCCTACTAAGTCCTGTGCCTCTGAAGATGGGACAGGACCTCCAATTATCTGTAATGGACAGAGAAAAAAATTATGAACACTGAATGCAGTGTAATTGAATTATTTTCTTAGGATTATGAGTCTGTGTTGTAAGCCTTTACTCAATAGGCTTGGTTTTATAAAACCAATAGAGAAAGTACCTTCTCTAAAGACTTGGAGTTTTATTTTATTTGTTTGTTTTTGTTTTTGCATGCCTTCCCTTCTTTTAAATTCGCAATGATGGGATTGGAATGTACAAAACTGTTAGCATAAGTAATACATCAGGAGTCTTTAAAATGAAAACAAGACCTATATTTTAAGTAAAGATTCAATTGTTACTTTAAACAAAATGGTTTCAATTTTTAGGATATTATACACTGTCAAATTGCTACACAAATACCCTTGGAGAAATAAAATCAACTCAAGCAATCAGGAGTGGCCGACTTTTCATCAGGTCCGTCAATCCTCAACTGCTAAACACAACTCCCATTTAAACTGCTGCTTTTTAACATCTTGAAATAACAAGTACTTTGTGAATCTAGTCTGTCTCTTCTAGTTAACTTTTATTATGATGATGTAGCTAATAATACAAGTCATTGTCCACATGCTTTTTAAAATACATAATTAATGTCTCTTGATAAGATTTTTTTTTTCAATGATGAGAATCAATCCTAGAATCTTGTATGTAGTTGACAAGCACTTCAGCTCTGAGCTATAGCCTTGGCCAAATGATCTTACTGTTGACCTATGGTCACATGTTGTATTCATTTTGTAATAATCATCTTGTATGGAATTAACATGCATTGAACCCACATTAAGATCTACTTTATTTTTTAGACTACTAAATTTTCACCAATACATTTAATCTCATAGTAATTCCAGAGCTGTGACAAGCACAGAAAACAAACAAACATATAAACAAAAAAACTGAGACCCAGAGAAGCTAATAAATGTGTGACTGAACTCACAAAAAGAGAACATGCTTTGCTAAGACTGAAACCAGGTTTGTGAGTTGTTGCACTGTGTTCTGTTCTGTGCAGTATGTACACATGCACATCAGCAGTTTCAGGGCACTATATGTCAAGATGGCAAACTTTAACAAAAAAAGATTTTTAAGTAAGTAGCTGAAAAAGTGAAAAATGGTAATTGATCTCAAAACTCCAAAACCTACTCTTCATTCTAGTGTTTCCCTGAAAGACCTTGGAGGGACACATGAACAAGGGAGAGATGGTCTGGCAGGGAGAAACACTTCATTAGTATGTGTCTCCAGTCACAGAATTCTCTGCATTTCACTGGGGACATGAGTGAGACCTCATAGAGAATGCAGAGCCCTCCTGAAACAGCTGTCCAAGTTATTTGTGCTGCTTTTTGCCTCTTCTGCTCCTGCTTGGCTTGTGCCATGGTTTGAACATGTCTCCTTAAATTCAGTCCTCAGTGTGTGAGTGATTGACATATAAGGAGGACATAGGCCTTTCCCTGTAAGGTGGCTTGTTCTTATAATTACACTTGTCATAGTGTGAGAATACCACATTTCTGCTCTGTCACTCTACACATGTCCACTCACTCTTTGTCTTTTTCCTTTGAGTTGAACAGCATGAATACATCACCAATGCCATGTAGTTGGACTTCCCTGGTTCTAGAACCACCAGTCAATAAACTTCTACTCTTCAAAATTATCCCAATTTTTGGTAATTTTTTAGAACAACAGAAAACAAACTAAAACAATCCCCAGAATGTTATGAGATAGAGAGAGTGTTTATTTATAAACAGGGCCAGGCCTATTCTAACTTTACCTTCCAAGGAAGAAAAATAAATCCAAAGAGACAGGTAATGAGATTCTTTCCAAGAAACAGTAAGTTGTAGGTGTCCAAATCCACTAACTTGTACCTCTGGCCATGGTCCAGTCTTAATGCCTGCCTTCAGCACTGTTAAAATGATTACCTTATGATCAGGAAATGTGCTTGTTTATAATATATCCATGACAGATGTATTTTCTTCTATGGACAGTAGGAAAGTGGTAAGATAGTGTGGTTATTAGCTATTATGGAATGGTGTACATTAATATGATGGAAATTCAAAACTCAAGATACTATCATTGTTCGTCTTGTGTACTAATCTGAGTTAACAAGCCTCAATATACTTTATTGTTAGATGAAATTATTTCAAGAGAAGGGAAAACAAATATATCCAAGAGTCACATGTGACCCTACTCTTTATGTGTTTTAATGGTGGTGACTCAACCTTCCCAGTAGTGAGGGATGGCCATGCCACTCAGCTGGTCAGTAAACTAGAAGAAGAATTTCTTGAGGCTTCTCTTCTTCTCTTTGATTAAAGGAAAGCAATATCCCTTTCCCACCATCACCTTCTTCCTTCCTGGCTGTGTGAGAAGTGCTTCTCTTGTATACAACAAAGGACTATGGTCAAGTCTTTTCTCCAATGTTTCAAGCTTATACACCCGGAAATGCCTTACTTGACTGTTTTTGAGCAGAACTCTGAAGATACAGATGATAGGCTTGGGGATCAGTGAGGTTTGGTCAAAAGCTACTGCTTGAAGAATCAAGAGTAACATCATTTTGTTTCTCATATAAAACTGTTCTTCCTCCACAGGTATAAAAACACTAAAGTTAGGAAAATTAATATGAGCCCATTTACCCAAAGGAAATTGAGTATGGCCACTACAAACAACATTAAAAGAAGGAAGAGGAGAAGAGGAGAAGAGGAAGAGGTGATGTTGGTGTTGGCAAAGTAGTTACAGAAGGTGAAGGTTCTTCCTAAGACCAAGTTCAATCTCTGGACCCACATGGTGGAAGAAAGAACTTTCCTCTAAGTTGTTATCTACCCTCCACATGCATGCTGTAGCAAACACAGAAATATGCACACACACTAAATGAAAGTGCAGGAGAGGAAGCTGGCAAAGGGGAGAGAAAGGGGGAAGGGAGAGGAGAGGGATGGGGAGGAAGAAATTGCTTTATAGTCTTTGTTTTTTTTTTTTTAATTCTCTTGCACAAAATACAAAATATCAAGATAGTCCCATGAAAAAGAGAATCATCACTTCTTGAAGAGACTGAAGTCAATGTCACTCTTCAGGATCAGGAAATAGCAGATGAATTCCAGTAAGTGTTACCAGCATCATATGCTGGAAGTCTAATATCAAATCCATCTTGTTTTGTCATCTGAAATTAAAATGTATTGTCCCCATTTGTAATAGTATTTTCTCTCCTATACTGCCTCTGTGCTTTGAACACATGAGGATGCTCACAGCTGAACCAATTGCTATGGTTACAGGCAATCTGCATTATATTTCCTGGAAGAAAAAAAAAAAAGAGTAGTCTAAGGTAAATGTTACATTTCCTTTTCAGAGAACAATCACTTCATAAGGACACCCCTGCTCGTACTCCTACTGGAAGCTGAGAACATGTTGAGGCCCTGGTCCATTGCAGCTGTCTACCTTTGATGTGTCCTATGATTTTCATTTCAAGAAGCCCAGTTAACTTGTTTTCCAGAGTTTGTAAGCTTGAAGCAGGTCTAGGGCTGCAGGTACAAAGAGATCTGTGATACCGTAAAGTTATGTTTATTATTCTAACATATCTGGTAAGCACAATATTGTCATAAGCACCATACTATTGAACCTTGATATTTGTGATGTTGCAATATGCCCATATCATGCCTTTTCTTTGACTTGGGCCAGATAGAGAGTCAGGTTTTCAAGCTTTATGGGAAAAGGGCTGGTCTACATTCTTCCTTCACTTCTCAGTTATGCATCATGAGTTTATGATGTACAGATACCTTATCAGATTCTGGAAACCTAGCTCCTTTCTTCTAGGAGACTTGGATTTGACACATGTTTCTTTTTCAAGGATAAAAAAATATGCTGTGAGGAAGACTTCTTTAGACTTTTATTTAGCTATTCTAAAGAAAAAAATGACTGTGGCACAAAACTACTATTTTTTCTTGCTAAGAGAAAGGCTGCAGGTATGAGAGTACAGTATAAAGAATGGATATTCCACTAATCCCGGTGACTGGATGAGTCTTATATGTTATTCCTGTCTCAGTTCAGTTCTCTTTATGTTTCAGTTTAAATTTTATATTTCCATGTGTCTTCTTCTAGTTCATTTTTCCATGTACTTTTGCATTCCAATAATTTATTCATAGATGATTTTTAGCCTTTACTTTTCTCTCTTTTTAATTTTACACAATCGTCTTGGTAGTGAAAATGGAATAGAAATGTGGACGTTGAAGTTAGAATTCAATACCAATGAGTAGATACTCTTCTTTTTATAAGACAGACAGTAATGATCTAAACTGATGGCTTTGCAGCTTGAAAAGAGGAGGTTTTCCCTTTTGCTAACAAATTAAGCTTTTATATGAAGATGTTTCAAGCCGTGGTTTGTTCCTGTCCACCAAAGAGCACTCCTTCACACTCATACCCTTCCTGTGTCTCAGAGTGGTTCTTCCATTTCAGAAGTCGGACATCTTTAAGAAGCTCTTTGGAAAGAAAGTGTTTAACAGTAATGTGATCATTTCCAACAATTCAGTGTCTGTGTGCCAGCTGCTTCCCTTTGCCAAAGTGGGACAAGATATTTTTTCCTATGATCAATTGTTCAGTGTTTGGCCGTTTAGGTAGATTTGTCTATCTTTAATTTCAGAAGGGTCTTTGGCTTTCCTCTCTTTTCATCTTTATATCATTGGGTATCTAACTGCCTTTTTACAAAGACGGCAGAAAAGAATGTGCAGTGTCATGTTGAGTCTGCCATTTTTGCCCTTTCTGGCCTGTTTTTACTTGAGACAGTGGGACACCTGGGAATTTAAGAGTGAACAGATCCAGGGGATGGAAGAGGCACACTTACTCCCAGGATAGAGAAAAATCTCTGAAGAATGACATTTGGGGCTGAATTTTTAAAAGTCCATTTCTGTAAAACTGTTAGATGGCAATAGATTCTAGTCCAGTGATCTCTTATGTCAGACTCTCTGCTGATGACAGGGATTGTTGCCACTAAACAGTGTTGCTCATTTCTGCAAAAATTGGCCTTGGAGAGGACAGCCAATAATGACATTTACTCTTGACGACCACAGGGCTAAAAGCAATGCATGAGGCTTTAATGATGATGTTTGTAAATTGGGAAGGGCATGTGTAGAAACAACGAGGATTATGAATAAAGAGGATACTCAACAGAAGGAAATAGGAGAGGAGAAATGTAGGGTAAGATGAATAATGCTGAGACAACACTTACACGACTTTTTTTTTTTTTTAAACCAGAGAAATGTTATCCTAAGTTATGCATAATGGCTTCCCAAAATGAACTTGAGCTGGGACCTAGTTGTATTTTAAAATTAAAACAGAAATGATAAATCTTCTCTTCATCACCCAATGCCTTAAGCCTGGAGGACCCAGGTCCCTTTCCTTAGTTCCACATTTTTCTAATACTCTGATGAAGAGAAGTGAAGGAGATTGTGGGCTTATGTGCATACAGGTCACCTGGCTGTCCCCTGTAATGGTGTTTTCAAAGACCTTCTTGTTTCTCTTGGAGGTTTTAGTTCTGACTCTCAGTTTGCAATGTGGACATTGGCTTCTTACCTTAAGATTCTTCTTAACCAGGCAAAATTGAAGAGTTCTGAGTTCTGTTTGTTGGTAGGAAAGGGGGATTATTTGGATTCTGTTCTTCCAAACAGTTCTCCACTCTCAGTCCTCATTTTGCACCCCAGAGTAACTGTAAAGAACAGCTATAGTGTCTTTATTAGCTTTAGATGTTTCTCTTTAATCTCAGCAAGATGCTTCAGCACTAGGCTTTCTTTACATCCTACATCACTGCACATCTTCTTTGCTCCTTGCTTGCCATCTGCGTTTGAGATCAAATAGAAAACCAGAATCTGAGTAAATTATTGATAGTGCCACTTTGACAAAAGAATAGCCATGTTTTTCATACAACAGAAAGCAAGCAAAGCTAAAATTTTGAAGTAGTGACATGCATGAAGATGATGCTATGGAGGAAATGATACATATTGGGCAGTAGAAACAAACTCTAGAACTGAAGCATCTACGCAAAAGAGGCATAAGGAGACAGCATCTTCTAGGTTTTTATTACCTCATTTTGGCAAATGAAAATGTTATGGGATGTACCACCTTCCTTTTAACCCTAATATTTTGTGGTTAGAATATGAATGACCCACACATGTTGATTATAGTAATTAAAATACCCTACATCCAACCAGAGTGCTATCTTTATATTAACCCCAAGTCAGAAGCACACCTTTATGAATGACATATTCTTATATCATTAAAATTAGGCTGGCCAGAATGTTGCATTTAATATTTTATATAGAAAAAAAATTCCTAAGTCATCCTAACACTTCTTTGGAAGGCTTGTCATGGGTAGGATGTGTAATTTGTGGATACCTGGAATGGCACCTCTTCTACATATTCATCCATCTTCTTCCATTCCCGGGAATTCCAAAGACGGTGTGGTCTCAAGCTTCAATTTTCTGTATTGGAAATAAGTAATAAGGTTAGTATATCGTTAAAACTCCATGGTCAGAAGAAATAGCATTTATATTAAAAAACACCATATATTAAAGTAATATATTAATAAAGAACATTTTTTAAAAGAATAAAGATGTCTAAGAGAAAAGGATGTTAGAGGTCAAAGACAGAGCTTAGAGGGTAAAGCATTTACCTAGAATATACAACAGCCTGAATTTAATCCTCACCACCACAAAATAAAAATTTTATCAGGAAAAACAATTGAAACAAATATTGCTAAAGAACCTGTAAGGAATAGTCCTGAATGAAATAGTCTATGTTTTATGAGATAAAATCAACCCTACCCTCTTATTTGGAAAATTTTAAATTTAAAAGTTCACATTCAAAGTAAAATTGACTTGATTAGTCATGCTTGGTGGTATATACACGTGGTCCTAGCTACCAGGAGACTGAGGCAGGAAGGCTGTTCAAGGAAGGCTAGCCTGGGCTTGACTTGGAAGATGCCTCTTCTCAGAGCTTTGGCAGATGCCTTTGTTTAGATTCCATTTATTCTCCACAATGGTACAAGTGATTTCATGTGTTACAAGTCAGTGTTAGTAACACTTGCTCGAGGACTTAGAACTAAGCCTTATTTTGAGTGTCAAACAAACAAACAAACAAACAAAAAACTTTAAAAAAATCCTTTAAGAAGTTACTTAATTTCTTACTATTGCTAATAGCACACTAACCAAATATTGTCTCAGAAGAGACCCAAGTTTAGGAGATAGTGATTTGGAAGTCATGGATCAAAACACCTTGCTAAGGTGATGGCGAGTCTTCATTGTTACCTTGATTGGGTTCTGTATCATAAACTGTGTATCACAACTGAGAGTTGTGTCTGTGAGGTTGTGTCTGCAAAAGTTAAATTGAGACAAAAGAGGCACTGTGAATATAGGAAAATAAAAAAAGAAAAACATCTCTTGAGCTGGGGTCCTCAACTGAGTAAGAGGAGAAAGCAATCAGGGTACAAGCATTTGGCATCCTTTTCTTGGATGCAATATGAACAGCTCCCCCATGCCTTATCTGCCATGATGAATTGCACTTCCATACTGTGAGCAGAAATAAGCCCTTCTTTCCTCAGATTGCTTCTTTTCAAGTATTTTGTTATAGAAAAAAGCAGCAAATCACCTGTGTACAGGAGTTATATTCTCTGTAGAAAAGCAGATAACTTTGGTTCTCTCCTTGTGAGTTGGCCCATGTCATGATGGTTGGTTTACCTAGCCTTTTCTCAAACCTATTTGCCTTCCAATGAGAACACCATTCTACAGTGAGTTCTGGCCAATGAAGAAGACCAGGTTTTCTCTCAACTTTGCTTACTGTAGCCTGGGTTGACGTGAGAGTCATCCATTGTCTCAAACATCTGAATGGTACTTCCAGGTATGAGTTGATCCTCACAAATACATTTCTTGGCAGCCATGGAACTGTAGGAATTGGAATGTTAGACTCTACCCTTTATTGAAATATTGACAGGAGGGAGATAAAAAAATGGCACCCTGTCAAGCTCTCTGTGTAGAAGAGAGAAGACAAGACAGACATATACGTGCTTGTAGGTTTAGGCCCCCCATTCATGTTCTGAGAACAAACTTCCTGATCTCCTGTTCCCAGGAAACACATGACATGACTCTCCAGCTGATTCTTGTTGGTTAGTGGCAGTGTATGAAGAAGAAATAGCATTTCCTGTATGCTAGACTTTTTTTTTTTTTTTTTTTTTTGTGGTGGGGAGCAGTGGTTAGGGCCATATCATGTTCAGGTACTTTTCTTTCCTTTCCTTTGATAGAGGAAAATGCAGGATGATGAGAAGTTCTGTCTGGCATCACCGGATTACTTTTGCATTATGAAATCATTCCAGCAGTCACCAGAACTTCAATATGCCTTAGGCTCAGAGAAGATAATTGGAGTTTTTCTTGAGGTCCCATTTTCTTTGGAAGGGTTACAGAATTGGAGCTAATATATACAGAAAGTCTTCTCCAGACCATTACATTTAATTTGGCAAGACTGTCCATTATTGTGATATTCATAAGAGTTTCTTGGGCCTTTTATGTATGCATCTGATGCTGTTTCAGTTTTTTTTTTTTTTTATTTCGGAGTTGCAGTAAATATATATATATATTTTTTAATCAAATGTACTTCCTTTGTCCCCCTGCACTGCCCTTTCCATTTGGGAGGAAAGTTTGATCATTTTGGTTTTATATAACTAACCATTGTATTTTGTGGAATGCTACTTATAACTAACTTTAATATAGTAAAACATAGATGATGTTTTGAGTAAATATGCTTAAGAAAACTTAAGAGTGAAAATGTATAACTAGGACTTCCCTGTCATGGCTTTCCACTACTTTCCATCGTTCCAAAGGTCTCAGGGTTGGGTGATGAACACATTCCTGAGATTGATTTCTGATTGCTCCATCTGCTGTGTTCATGACAATTTCATACCCAGAAATGAGGACTTTTTCACATGGAGTCTGAACTTGAAGGTATGCCAAGTACATGAAAATTGCAAGTGATTTCTTACTCTATGAATAGTGAAATTAAGAAGTTTTAGAAAATAGCCAAAAATACTTATTTATCAAATTACTACCAAATGAGAAAAAGAGTCAAAACACAGAATTGTTGAGTTGAATTTGAAAATATGAATGTATACCTAGATATTGTATTTTGGCTTTAAAGTTCTTAAATATTTTATATCTATTAATTAATTAAACAATTACGTATTGAATGTTAGGTACCACAGTATCAGATTCCAAGAATTAGAATAAACAGAATTGACTTACTCTCTCTTCTCATGAAATTTACTGTACAATTAGAAGAATATAGATTATATAAATAGTTACAAAACAATTATGTATGTGTATGGATATGGCCAACATTTGACAGGAGGTGAGTGTACTATAAAGCCTTCTTTTTAAAGAGGATACACAAAACTCTCCATTTAACAAAGATTCTGCAAACCTCTCAAAACACATTTGATAGAAAAATCCACATTTAAATATTCTCTCAATTATTTATTAATAATTAGATTATAAAATGTGACATTATTTTGTAATTTATATGATTTGAATTCTATGTATAAGGAGATAAGAAAATTCTCTACTGAGTGCTAACTAAAAGAGGTCTATTGTTCTACTGATGGACTCACTGAGGATTCCTAAGACAACTCTGGCTATTCACTGTGGGAGGGGCATTAGTCTATGTGTTACTAACATGTTTTTGCTCTGACACCAATTGGCCTGAACATTATTTAAAATAGAGATACTAATGATTATTTTAATACCTTCAGAAGTAGTTGTGGCTGATCATGAGGGAAAAAAAAGGCACCTGAAAATGGAAAAAAAAATACCAGCATTTGAAATGTTAGAAAACATTGAGTATTTACTTCCGTTTGAGGAAACATTAGAATGTAAAAATCTAAATTGCAACGCATACAGAAATCAAGTAAAGACATGGCTGATGCTGAGAAAGGGAAATCAGTGATGCGCAATGAGTATGGAGAAGTTCCCCCAATGCATTCTTTTTTATACCAAAAAATGAAAATAATATGAACATCAATAACAAGGAATCCCAATAGGACTGAACAAAACTACAGCAGCAAAAATGTAATAATTATCAAAGATATACTAGAAGAAACTTTTTAAGGGAAAGAAATCCATCTAGATTTTTCATTTCTATTTCTTAGTTCTAGTAATAATCAGTCTTAAGTATCTTATTTGTATTGTGATATATTTATGGATTATTCAGTATGTTGTAAGAGTACATTATTTATAATTCTGGAATAATTAGGAAGGCCTTTAAAAGTTATCCATGTTTAACCATAAAGGACTAGCATCTATGTTTCTCTAATATAAATTGTGACTAAAACCCTGGGTAAAAGACTAATTTTTTTGAATATGGATATGATCAAATAAAGTATAGGTTTCAAAAATATTTTCAATAAAATTATAATTTAGGATAAATGTCATGACCCATCTTGAGTTGGGTCAAATATTGTCAAAAGAAATAACACATAATGGATGTCATTAAAACTTACATTCTTTCCAGAATCCAGTTGTTAACTGGCTTCCTATAGCAACCAGGAATCTTTCTTTCAGGTCCTTCTGTCTTCTGCAGAGAAATTAGAGAGGATATTAAGTATAGTGTATTTTGTATAAGACCTAAGGTATGTTCAGAATCACTCTAGCAACAAACCTATCTCCAAGTTTCTAATATTTTCCATACTGAAAAGTTTAAAATCTCGTAGTTTGAAGTTTCTGGCCCAGACTAGCCCCAAGATCTGGACCAGCAGTCTCAAAGTCCCAAAGAAACACACAGAAGCTTACATTAATTTCATACTCACTGACCATACTCAGGCATATTACTAGCTAACTCTTAACACTTAAGCTAAACCGTCATTAACCAAGTGGCTTAGTACCTTTTCTCAGAGCAGCATTCTGGTTTTGTTTCCTCTGTGTCTGCTGGAGTCTCTGTCTAACTCTTCCTCTTCCCAGAGTTTTCTTAGTCTGGTTGCCCCTCCCACACTTCGCATCTGCCTTCTGACTAATCAGTGTTTTATTAAACCAGCAGGAGGGAGAAATATTTACAATGTGCCAGCATACAATCCCACAGAAAATCTCACCACTAAAATGCAGTGTACTTGAAAAAAAAAAAATGAAACCCTGCATATCTGAGTCCCCTTCACTCTGTGTCCTTTATCATTACTAGCTGATAAGATTCTTTTCTGCAGGAATTTTATATTCTCAGGCTTCTAGATTGTAAGATCTTTGTTTTTAAAATTTAGTTAGGTGTGTTTACATACATATTACATTTTTCTGAAAACTAACAAAGATTTTAGTCTTTTAAATTATTTTTAGAAACTGATAATGTTGGAGAAAAAATTATGTATGAAATATAGATAAATAAACAAATATTAGTAATAGAGTAAACATGATTCGAATGAGGAATTTAGATACCTCAGAGGTTAGGGCTATAGTTCAGTAGTTGGGCACCTGCCTAGTAACATGAGGTCCTGGGTTCAATTTCTTGTATTACCAGAGAAAGAGAAGATTAAAAATTTTATATTTAATAACTTATGAAAGAAACACAGAATGACGATTGTGTTTAAAAAATTCTTCAAGTTCTGACTGGAAATAGCTTTAACAGAAGGAGCTTCTCTGAATATTGTCACCATGGCACAATTGTTTCAGCTAGATCTAGGTCTCTTGGTGTGGAGTCATTTGATGTGGCTTTCTGCTCACATACAGGCTCTCCTCTGTCTCATTTGCATCATATTCTCCACTGTGCTCTAGCCACATCTATCGTGTAGCAATTGGCATGTAGTCAAAACTTCTTATACTCTATGTATTCCCATTTTACAGATGGCAAAACAAGCAAGGAGAAATTGGGTGGACTTGCCTAAGTTTACAACTAATAAAAAGTGGGGCTGGGATCTAAACCTATACTTCCTAACTCTTGATTTTGTACTTTAATTGTTGTGATCTATGACCAAACCCTATAAGAGGTGATATAGTAACCATTATAAGACCCTCATGAATTATACTTTTGTCTTGATTTTTATATGATAAAACTCAAGATAATTAAATTTTCCAAAGCTCAAGCTTAGTACATCAGAAAGCTAGCCTTTGGGCTCAGGTTTCAGTGAATCCAATGTATTTTTGCTACTAGGCATCATCTTTTACAGAATTTTAGCAGTGTATTCTCTAAGTAAAAATTTTAGTCTGAAAAATTAGCATATGCTATATAAATGTACATATAAATATATAATAAACACGAATATATAAATTAATGTGAATTTATAAATTGTTTTCAAAAGGTTATTTTTCTGTTAGGAGATCTATTTTTATACATGTTTTAAAAAGCAGATTTCAAAAGAAGTAGTAGGGTTTTTAAGTGTTTGGTAACAAAGTTCTTTATTAGTAACAGATTGAAAAAGTATGTTTTCTTATATTGCTTCTAAAGGATAGTATTGAAAAGAAGAAAAATAAACTCATTTCAGTTTTAAAACTATATCCAATTCATGCTAAGGTAATTTTTAGACAATAGAAATTTATATTTTTTATATTGATCCTTTGTCATTTGATATTAGAAATTTTTTGATGTATGACATATATAAACAAATAGAATTAACATCTCAATAACACTATAATATCAAGTAAAGCATTAATTATTAAGAGTGATTTCAGTGAATAATGTGTGAGTAAATTAAAAAAAAATTGAATCAGTGTTCTTCAATCTTGTATGAACTCCATCAATAAAGTCTTTTGTGTGAATTTGAACCTAATGACCTGGCAAATTATATATTCTCAGGTTTTCTTCATTTGGAAACTCCTGGTGTGTGTGACTACGTGTGTGAAAATTGTCTAATGGCTCATCTGTGGCAAACTGTGTAGAACCGATTTGTTGACCACATGAGCTGATCTTCTGTTGCTGTATTTCATGTTCCCATGTTCTAGTTGGTTCAGCTCTCCAGACCCATGTGCTTTGGGATTTGGCTGCTTCTATTGTTCTTCTCTGATATATATTTTTGGTCATGCCTTTTTCTGTGTAATGGAGAGTGTAGTTTAGAATGTAAAGTGAAGAAAACCATGTAGTACTTTAACATGGTTTCTGCTTTGAATAGTAAATTATGCTTTTCTTTCTTTCTTTTTGAATTGTCAGGTACATGTAAGTTTGAGATTTCTGAAGTTCTCCTCAGATGATAGCCAACTTGAAAATATATCTGAAGTTCCTAATGTGATAGAAGCATATAAAGTCAGGGAATTGAATACCATCTAGTGATTTCAATATCACAGGGAAAAGTTTAGTTGATAGTGGGTATCTTTTATGCCTTTGGAAAAGTAGATTTAAAATGCTAATAAAGCCCAGGCTAGTCTTCCTTTGAAAATGAAAAAAAGGAAATGGGGTCACAGTGTTCATATAATAATGGATCTTGGGACTGACAGCATCCTAGGGAGCAAGGAAAAAAATCTAAATCTTCCACAATGAGAGTATTAAAAACATTTTCTGGACAAGCTAAAGGGAAGGTGTATAGGGAGTAATTATAATGATTATGGTAGGGCAAAAAGTAGAAAATGTTTGTTTGAAGGAAAAGGTATTATAAAAAATGTTTTTTCCAGATAGAGTGCAAGTGATTCATGAAGTATTGAGAACATAGGTGCCTTTTTGTTCCTCAGAGGAGTCATGAGGGGGCTGTTTTAGACGGGATTGTCCACTTGTTAGCCTGGTCTCTTCTGGAAGAGGGTAATTTTGTTTTCTTCTTTATAGCTTTATAACTAAACTGCCCCTTTGCTTTTATTTCTCAGTTCTGAGCTGCCTCCCTTACACCTGATTCAAGGCTGCTGTGATGTTCTTTATTAACACAGAAAGTGTATGTTCATTTAGAACTTCAGATGCTCAAGTTTTTTTCTTAGATAGTTGTGGACATCACTGAAGAGTTTTTGCATAGGACCTCAAAAAGCCAGTCTCATCCATAGAATATGAACCTAAAGGCTACTTCTCATAAGAAAAACAGATTAAGACAAGTAATAATTTAACAATAATTTTTTTCTATTGATGGGACTACATTTTTTTGATGTTCATCACTTGTTTGAGTGGTTTTTTCCCCACTTAAAAATTTACCCCTAATTTCCTGGCCTCCATACTTAAGTTTGCCTGAAGACCATCTTGTAGTTTTGTATAGCCCTTGACAGGTTGTCAGTGCTTCAGTGGGTGATCTCACATTCATGCATGTGCTCACATCTCCAACTGAACTCAGGGTATTAAAGAAAGACGACTTGAACAGGAACACCTGGCAAGGGGATATAGAAAGAGTTTGTGAGGGAGAGTAGGAGAGGCAACAATCCAAGTATGTTGCATACATGTATGACACTTTAAAAGACCATTTAAGATACATTTGACAAATTAAAAAATGCAAACAAGATGATTGCTTTAACATGGTTTTAGTTATTTAGTGATTGCTAAATCAATCTCCTTGACAAATCTCACAAAGTTGTAGACTCATTTCATCCTACTATATGACACAAGGATCTTTGAGTTGGTCCATTTGGTTTTAGGTGGTGTCACTGGGATGCTAAAATTGCTGAATGAACTGGCTGACAGGCTCCTGAGAGCCTACCAATGCTGAAGGAGACTAGGAAATAGCTACATCCCACATCTGTGTACAGACACCATTTTTAACAAGTACAGAAGCCAGAGTAAGAAATGAGAATCTCCTCTCAGCTCTTCTTTTTATAACAGACTGCTTTGTAGTAAATGAAAGCTTCGGGAACTGCTCATTCTAGTAAAGTAGCTGCTTGACTGTGGTTAGAGTCAAGACAAAAGGTGGAGATACAGCATGTAAGAAAGAAAATATTGCTTTACTTTTTATTCTTATACACACTTTTGATGCATGTCTGAGTTCTGGGGAGCACTGCTTGAAGTTTGTGATACTTGTTGCCCAGGACCAGGGACTGTATCAAGGTCGCATGGCTAGACACAGTAATAGAGACAATTTATTAAGTCAAAGAAAGTTCTCTGAGAATGGGAGGTAGCTAGTGAGTTGGGGAAACGGGACTGTTATTGGCATAGATAGCACTTGCCTCTTTCTCACATTTTCTGTCCTGACCTTTCCTAGGGCATCTCTATTTACCATGGTAGGGAAGGGTTTCCAGTTTTCTAACAACCTACTTCATTCTTATCTTAATCCTGGTGTTACTTGTAACTCTGTTACAACTGTGTAATAGTACAGTAATACAGGGGGACAGACAAATCAGTATATTCCTTTGTGAGATTTTTTTTTCAGTACTAGGTACATATTTTTACCTTTGGAAAATTTGGCATTGTATCTCTTCTAGTCTTTATCTTTCTTTTGGAATACTGTCTTCTGTGCCTGCACAATATTAAAGTTCGTAATCATAAGGGGACTGTTGAAGTAGTCTCACACATGCAAATAGTTACTTTCACTAAATATCCAAACAAGAAAAAAATCATTTGATAATGAAAAAGTGTATGTTAAAATGTTATCAATGCATTTTCATCAATTAGCCAGAATGTCTTCCCAGGACCAGTCGAGGCCTGTCTTCTTGAGTAGAGAGAACATGCATTCTACCTGTCAGGTGAGAACCAGTGTCACACCTTCCTTTCCCAAGGGTGTTTTTGGAGGCAGAGAGCCAGTAAGACACTTAAACTTGGAGTTCTTCCTTCCTAAAATACTGCATAAAATATCGACGGAGCATGTAATAGATGACTTTTAATTTCAAGGTCTGGCTATAAAATCCTAATAGACGATGGAGGGAACAGGAGCTAATTTAGAGCATAATTCTTGAAGGAGTTTGTTAAGCCCCAGGGCTTTGGCTTCCGGTGAGCCCTATGCTAATACCAAGCAACTCTCCATGACACTCTGGAGAGGCTCAATCTGAATGGCTTTTATTAGGCTGTCCCTTACATTAAAATGTTCCTTTCTTGTGAGTGTCCCCAGGCTTCTCTACCAGTACACTCGGATCATGAAAATGGTGCTTTGTTTTTGCTCTTGAGCCTATCAATTCATTAAATGAATATTTTATGATCAAAACAAACATTTAAAATATATTGTGTAACAGTTGAATGTGATGAATGAATTAAACAGGATGTGTAACTTTAAAGCAGTGGTTCTCAGACTTCCCAATGCTATGACCCTTTAATACAGCTCCTCATGTGGTGGTGACCCGAGCTATAAAGTTATTTTCATGGCCTTTTCATAACTGCTATATTGCTACTGTCACGAGTTGTAATGTGAATATCTGTGTTTTCTGATGGTCTCAGGCAATCCCTGTGAAAGGGCCACTTGCTCCCCCAAAAGGCCACAACCTACATGTTGATAAATACTGCTTTACAGTAGCATCTTAGTTACTATGAAACTTTAAATTTTATTTGTTTTAGATTAAAAATAGGTATGGAGATTGTGTTGTTTAACTGTTTCTTATTCTTAACAGTATTAAGGGCAAAATCAGCTAAAATATTCACGTTGCCATTTACTGTTATTATTTGAGTCTCAAATGCAGAAAACACCCCACTCCTCCCATTTTTTAGTGTCATACTCTAGTTTACATTTGTCCATTCTCCCTCACATACCCGTTTCAGTGTTTTGAGCCTCAGCATTGTGGAAGCAAAAGCAGGAGGATCAGAAATTTCAAGACCAGGCCGAATAGGCTACATAATGATATCTGTCTCAATGAAAAACAAACGAAGCACAACAATGGGGTTGGGAGGGAAAGAAGAAATCTTATTTTAACTCACAATCCAGGAAGCAAAAAACAACAGAGTTTTTATGTCCTTAGTCATCCTTCTTATGACAGAATCTGTTAGGTATTTTTCTAAAACAATAGAGAGTTTAACAATACCTAACAATACCAAGGGGGGGGGGGAGTGTTACCCTTTTGAAATCTATAGTTCTGTGAGAAATTTGAGATTCATATTCAAATAAGAAGTCTTTTGAAATCACCAAGTCCCAGGATCTTTCTTAGTTAAATTATGTATTCTTATATGTACATTTTGAACATGAACTCTATATTTATATCTTTTCTATCATTTATCATGTATTTACCTTATTCTCCATAGTTACTCAAATGCTTTAACTATGATTCAATGGTCTTACCAAGTATTCCTTCAGGACTTCTAGCAAGATGTCAAACATTTTCAAGGCCTAATGCCTCTCTTTCATTTTGAGCTTTAGGGCTTCTTTGCTAATATTTTTCCTCCAATAAAGTCAGGATCACATTAACTGGAAATTGAATCATTCAACAATAATTTTTGTGACTTAATGTGGCATTGTTAACACAATCAACATACTTCTTCCTTGAACATTCATAATAAAATAAACAATATCCAGTTGTGACCAAATGTGTAGGACTTAGAGTATATCTAAAACTTATTTAGACTGGGTCCTCTCCTTTCATCACTTATTAGCAAGGTGACCTATCTGAGCCTTTATATTTCAGGTAATGATAGTATTGATTTCATAGTTCTGTTGTAGAGGTTCATAGGCTATATAAGACTCCAAAGATATTTAACAAAGAGCAGGGCAGATACATGTATTATGGGAGTGAGGGGAACCTACAGTTAAGGGAACATTCCTTACCTATGCAGACATGCAATTTAAGGATGCTGAGTATACTGCAGCCAGTAAGCTGTTATCTGTAAGGACAAGTGCATTGGCTATATTTCTGTAGCACTTGCTATCAGACTCTCTACAGCAGTTTAATATTCAGAAGAATTGATGGCTATTGTAATTTAGAGGGGCATAGTCATAAAAAGACAGAAAGCATACTTAAAGTTTTTAGATGTGACCTTGAGTTTTGTAATTGTTTGGGAAATATTGGAAGCTCCCTCCCCCTTTGCTGGTTACTTTTTGTAGCCAGCTAGAGTCATCTGTTTAAAGGGAACTTCCCTCTTGAGAAAATGTACCTATAGGACTGGGCTGCAGACAAACCCATGGGGGGGGGGGTGATATTTTCTTGATTAATGACTTATGTGAGAGAGACCAGCTCACTGTAGTTGGTGCCATCCCCAGTCTGGTGGTCCTGGGAGCTATAATAAAGAAGGCTGATGAGGGTGTGAGAGCAACAGAGGTGGCCCTCCATCTTGTGAGAGAAAGAAAGATGCTCTCCCCTCTGGCCCCTTGATACCCACCACAGTTAGATAAAAGAATTGAACCTGCTCTTTGTTGCTGGTTTCATTGGGCAAGGTAGCTAGTAGAACAGTGCTGGAGAGCTCACCCTAGTGGTGGAGTTGTGGGATAGCTGGAGCGTTGACTACCACCCATGTCCAGAATCAGGATTATGAGTTGCCCAACATCAACATCTGCCAAATCTATGAACAATTGAAACATGTGAAGGTACAAATCTATAGACCTAAAACAATAGGTTCTCCATGACACAGGACAACAACAGGACATCCAAGAGGAGCCCCAGTGAGAGAACCCATTATTAGTGGTGTACAAGAAATCAGGGGCCTTAAGCCAGATCAATGACTCTAGGCCGTGAACTCTTTAAAGTAAAGATGAATGGACTAAATGTAAACTGTGTGATTCATGGGGCCATGTGACGGGATTAAGGTGTCAGCCGATAAGGTCAGAAGATGCTTCCGGGACCCTAGAGCACCAGAGAGAAGCTGCAGGATGCAGAGGACAACCATGCAGCTTTAAAGAAAGGTACTGAGCCGCATGGCTGAACAAGAGACATGGGTTAGATGAAGGGTAGAGAGCTAGCAAGTGATATGCCTGGGCCTGAGGCTGATCAGCCAAAAACTAATGAAAGCGTCTGTGTGTCTCTATAGGACTGTGGGACTGTGGGACTGCAGGTCTGCAGGTCTGTGGGCCTAGACCTTGAGGTTAGGCCTGAAAGTCCGGGCCAGAAACCTCATACTACAGGGCCATACTACAGCTTCCACAAGATTCTTCTCTCTTCTTTTGTTATTGTTTTGGTTCTCTGTTTTGTTTTTGTTTTGCATTTAAATTTGGTTTTTATTGGGGGTGGGTTTCAAGGGTGGAGGACAGATGTGGGAGGACAGGGAGTTAAGTGGGATGAGAATGCATGACGTGAAATTCACAAAGAATCAATAAAAGTGAAAACAAATAAAAATAAAGGAAAGCATCCAAACAGATTGGACAAGTTATGGAGCACAAGCCAGTAAACTGTTTACCTGTTCCTTCATGGTTCCGTTTCAGTTCCTGCCTTCCTTTCTTCCCTCCTTCCTTCCTTCCTTCCCTCCTTCCTTCCTTTCCTCCTTCCCTCCTTCCCTCCTTCCCTCCTTCCTTCCTTCCTTCCTTTCTTTCTTTCTTTCTTTCTTTCTTTCTTTCTTTCTTTCTTTCTTTCTTTCTTTTCTTTCTTTCTTTCTTCACAGAAACAGAAAACAAACTAAGATCTCTTTTTCTTTTTTTCCAGAGAGTCTTACCTCAGATGCCCTTTGCTGTGTTTGCTGTTTCTAGCATTACCCTTTGAGCTTTTATTTCCCCTCCCATCTATCCCCTCCCTTTGTAAACATAAATTGTGAAGCCAAGCCTGCAGCTAAATGGGTTCTCTTCTTGCTGAGAATATATTAGGTTCCATTGATCTCTGTGGCCTGAGGTCAACTGTAGCCTACTGTACTAAAAGTCATGCTGTGCATTTTGTTCCTCCCCAGATACATCTGATTGTGAGCAGAGCAGATAACACAGTGTGTTTTAGTCTCAGATGACTAGTTTGTTGGACATGAAATTATTTTTGTTATAATCATACATGAACAATGATGTTTCAGTGTGATTTGTCATGGTGAATATTGAAAACCAAATACAATAGTGATGTTATAGCCATAAGATAGAATACTTTGTACTCACTTACATGAATGGATAAATCTACATTTAGCAAAAAAAATTCCATAACATATTGCTAAATAAAAAAAGAACTGGAGAGTATTAAGTGAAGTGTAATTTTGTATTTGTGTACACAAACACGCATGAGTACAAACAACAAAGGGCGTCAGGACTGGAAACTGAGCTGCCGGAGGAGCTAACCCTTGAACTCTATGGAACAAGACCAAGGGAAGACAGAAACTTGCTCTTTAACATTCCTGTGCAAAGTCTGTATGATTAACAGAAAAACATCTTATGATAATTAAGAGTCAAATCTTTCAAATAAAAGCCGAATTTTCTCTTTATTTATATTACTTTCCACCTATTCATTGATTAATTAAAAAAAATTTTTTAACTTGGGCTTAAAGATAAAAACATGTCCCATTCATAATTCTGGTATGTAATGCTTAAAATGAGTGTAATGACCTTGGAATTACAAATGCCATTTCACAAAGATTAAATACAAACTTAATAGCTTAAAGCACAGTGTTATTAATTTAAGTTGTATTAAAGAAAAATTCCATAAGAATTTACAATGCAATTTCTGCTTTGAAAGCCTTATATGGACATTTGCATGAAAACAATTGGTTGAGAAAACAATGGAATAGAAAAGACTATGAATAAGAAATAACTGAGTGTTTGAATAAAGGATAGGAAGGTTCAGCATCCAACATACCTGCAGTGTGTGCACCCCATACTTTGTTGATTTTAATAATTTTAACCATGGAAAGACTAAAGACATTGTGATGTGTGTATCTGTGTGTTTGAGCTTAGTGTATATTTCTGGGTGTGTTCATGTGTGAGTGTGCATGTCTCTGTGTGTATGTGATTATATACATGTGAAGTGTGTGTACTGGTGTGTGTATGAATGTATATACATGTCAGTGTGTGGTGTTTGTACATGAAAGAGGATGGAAAGTCCCCAAAGGAGAAGAAGAAATTGAAGAGGAAGAAAAGGAAGTGACCAGGGAGAGTTAAGATAGGAAACACCTACTTAAAGCTGGAAAAAGCTTAAAAGTCTTCTAGAGCACAGACACGAGCCAAAAGCAACTTCCAAATTGTGTCTTTGATGGGTTCATATTACAGGTGCTTGGGCTTGAATTTCAAAATGGTATGTTCGTGGCAGGCAGCATAAACTGGAAAAAGCCGGTTCCCAAAGATTTAAGGTTTCTATTTATATCATACAAAAAGGAAACAGAGTCAAAGATAGCTTTTTAGTAGCAGCATTTTCTTGGGTCCACTCTGTTTGCTGGCAGTGAGCAAGCATGGCTCCTTTAAGAGGAGCTTCCTGACTCAGCATTATCAGCAAAATCTGTGTGGTCCTTTAAGAGGCCCTGCTGCCAAATGATTAAGTGGAGTGAGCAGTGGGAGGCAGTGGTGCTCTACTTGATAGTGTGGACCTTAAGATTCCCTGGAATTGGGGTGGTAAAAAGTGTCATGATGTTTAATATTGCTTCCCAGAATTGGGAAGGTAAATTTGGCCCTGTCACCTCTATCATGTTGAAAAGCTGCTGAGCAGGGCGGAGTCAGCAGCCAAAGCTGCACTGCACAGTCTGGCTTCTTAAAAGTTCTTCTGGTTGGAAAATGATTAAGGATATGCAATAAAACAGATTCAGATGGAGAAAAACCCCTAATATTGGGTTACAAAGTATGTGAAAAAGAATACGTAAGCTAAGAGAGAAAAGAAAAAAGGTAGAGAAATTTCTTTAAAAAAGAGAAATACCATAATAAAAAGATAAAAAATCTACATTAAGATGAAAAGTACACAAAGAGTCTGGATTATGGTTATTATTATGTTTGATTTTAATTTTTTAACTGTTAATGAGCTAACTACAGAAAGACATCTGATTGCAAAGGCTGTTAAGTTAAACAAACATATATTTTAAAGGTATCTTGACTTTGAAATTTGTGTCTAAGGCTATGTTGCTTTGGAAAATAGGTTCTGCTTTTGTTTCCACAGAAGGTGAGAACCTGTGGATTGCTTCCAGGCTACTGTGGTTTCATCAACAAAGACCACCTGAAAATTCTCTGATAGGAAGCAATGGTCACATCAGCTTCAAGGCTAAGATGATTAGCCTCAGGACCCTCAAAAGATTGCTAGTGCCCCTAATCAGCAGGGAGTAATAATGGAATGCTATGCCCAAATTCCCAAGATAATGTTTATAAATGTTTGTTTTCATTATAAATGGGTAATGGTCATAGTTAATCTCTTTCTTAGGAAAAAAAAGGGGCATATGGTATAGAGATGATTTAAAAATATAGATTATTAAACTTACTTTAATCCAAAAATCAGTTGTTAATCTCAAAATATTTTAAATTGGTATGGATTTTGGTTTATTGATACAAACTTAAGGTTAATTTTGTTATGCTGTATGTATTTTTCTACTCTTGTTTAAGGTATGATGTTTATATAACTGATTTAAAATTGTAATGTATAATTAAGAAATGCAGGCTAGTAGTCATCTATGATAACCAAACTTATGTTAGTTAGATTTTTAGCTATGCAAAAATATATTTCAACTAGATAGGTAATCTTAAAACATGTTACAGACCTACAGAATATGGCATTGAAAACATTTTCAGAACTCAAACTTTTCTGGACAGTGACACAGGTCTACTTTTGGCAGCATCAATCTACTTCAAGAGAATAGTGGACATCGAAGAAACTCCACATGGAATTAATTTCTTTGTGGCAAAAATTAGCCTCTGGGCAAGAAAGTGTTCTTGTTTCAACTGCTTGCCAGTATGGTGTATAAACTGGACACGTAGGTTCCATAGGAAAGCGACCTCTGAACTTTGGCAGAACAAGCTGAGATGGTCCTTCAGGTTCCTGCTTTGCAGAGAAAACTGCCGGACATTCTTCAAGATACAAGGAGAGGCGACTGTCTAACTACGCCAGAATGGGCAAAGCAGTCCTTCAGATTTCCTGCTTCACTGAAAGGTATGCCAGAAACTCTGGGCCTATAGGCTGAAGATGGATGTCCTACCACTATAAAGGAACTTCGGGTGACTGTCCAAGGAGACAAGTGTCATCTCTGTCATTTCTAGATTTTGGAAATTGCTTGCACTTCCTGTTTACTTGGGCAATATTATATACTTCTGTGATCTTTGATGTAGTTGAAGATTTGGAAGTTATAAGTATAGTTTTTCTTAGTTATTTTAAAAGATATATTAGATATGAAACTTTAGACTCACTCACAAGGATAAGGTAGATGATAGAATATTTTCTTTAATTTTATTAAATACAAATTGACTAGATATTGTAACTATAATTCTTGCTTGATAGCTCTTTTGTTATATGTTATTTTGCTATGTTGAAATTGAAACCTTCCTTTTTGATTAGACAGAAAAGTGGAAGTGATGTGGAATGACTATATGCTATGAATAAAGGACTGTTTTGGCCCTTGACAGGTACGGTAGCAGTAGGCAGGAAATCAGAGCATAGGTAAGAGAAGGAAGGCAGCGTCAGACAGAGAGTCTTGAGTTAGCCGCCCAAGATTCAGCATGTAAGGTAACACAAGTGAGCCATGGGCCATGTGGCAGGACAGATTAATGGAGATGGGTTGAGTTTAGATGAAGGAGCTAGCTAGCAATGTGCCTGAGCCATAGGCCAAACAGCATGAAAGTAATATAAGTGTCTGAGTCATTTTTGGGGGAAAGCGGTGGCGGGCGGGTCCAAACAGTGGGACTAGGCAGGCCAGAAACTTCAAAGCTGCAAAGCTGCACAGTGAAGTATGCATACACCACCGGTCACCATCCTTAAATTAATGAACAGACAAATATGTAAATGGGAGGGATGGATCAGAGGGATACAACATAGGCTAGTTGCTTTTCTTTTGAATTGATTTCTCCTTGCCTCAGGCTCTTGGATTCTTCTTCAAGCCTAGAGAAAGTAAATTCAATAAAACCTAGAAGTTGGGGGAAATGAGAGTAGTTATTAGAATTAAAATACTGAGGAAAAGGGGAAAGTGACCTAACCATGTAGTTTAATTGAAGACAATGGAACAATATTCATCATTATACAGGAGGCGAACATTTAGTCTTCAATTCTGAAATTCTATCCATTAAGTAAAATCCCTCTCAGAATATTTTTGGTTATGCTAATTGTGTTTAAGAACTTCTGAGCAGTGTGTGGAGTCCTGATGGGTGGGACCAGACTGTATTCCTGCTCATGGGCTGGCACCTTGGAGCCCCTTCCCTACACCTAAACCAGCATTGACTTTGGAATGAATGAATTGGACTTGCCTGGAGTGGATGTGCCTTACTGGGCTGGCCCACCTTGGGACTTTTCACCCTTCTGGGGGAGAGGATGGGTGGATGGGGAGGGGCGAGGCTGAGGGCTGACTGGGAGGGGTAGGAAGAGGGAGGGGGAGCAGGAGATACATTGAGGTAGATGACTTTTTTTTTTTTTAAATGTAAATACAATTGAAAAAAGAAAAAGAACTTCTGATGGAATGAAATTTCATTCCCTTACTTTTAGAAAGAAAATACCAGATATAAACTTTTGAGAGAGAGAGACAGAGACAGAGAGAGACACACAGAGAGAGACAGAGAGAGAGACAGAGAGACCTTGAGTTATTAGTCAAGTGCTTGTGGTATCCTCCAAAACAATTCAGGTTGTAGATAATGTTCTTGGTTGGTTGCCTTCTGAAACTTGAAGGTAAGATTTTGGAGACACCGTACATTTCAGACAGAACTCAGGAATGCTGGTATAACTGACCTGGAAGCAGAACTTTTCCCTGCATCTGAGAATTCTTGTAGCTACAGATAACTATAGCTCTCATATCTCATTAAGGAAGTTCATTTCTGCAGCAGGTAGAGACTAATACAGAAATCTATAACTGGCCAAAATGCAGAGAGCAGCTGTCTATACGGTGCCAAACTCCAGCTATCAGCAGTGCAATTCCTACATCTGAAACCCATGGAGGAGGAGCAGAAAGACTCTAAGTGCCAGAGTACCAGAATGACTGCTGTGGAATAAGGTCTTCTATCCATGACAGAAAAAGTGGACCATAAAACCTCAACACTGTGGATGCTAAACAAGACTGCATATGAGGGAACACTCACAGGCCTCACCCCTAGATGCAGAGCTGTAGGAAATTAATGGCTACCAAGAGGAGAGAATTAGCCTTCTCCATATCCAGTGGAGCAACACTAAATGGGTTAACAGGACACACACACAATAATAATAATAATAATAATAATAATAATAATAATAATAATAGAGAAGCTCATGAATTTGAAAGATAATAGATGACATGGAAAAAACTGGAGGAGAGAGAGAAACAGGTGGATGACGTACATACAAATAATCGTGTTTGGAATTCTCAAAAATTAAAAAAAAATAAGTTTAAGCAAAATTGTTTTTCTACCCCCTGGTGTCCAAGCAGAAGGAATTCTGGTACACTGTCAACCTTCTTAAGATTTTGCTTTTCCTTATCTGCAGGGTGGAGCAGCTAGACTCAAGGGCCAGTTAAACTTTATACATTGTGAATGAGTCTGTGTGATGTATATGTGCGTGTGGAGGCTAAAGGTAGGGACTAGGCTCTTTTCTTTATTGGTATACACTTTGATTTAATCTACTTATATTTTGAGACAAGGTCTCTCCTTGAGTCTGAATTCTCCATTTCATCTGGACTAGTCAGCCAACAAGTGCTGAGGTTACAGACCTGTGCCACAGTGCCTGGCTGAAACATGGGTGCTGGGATTCTGAACTCAGATCCTTACTCTAGAGCAAGCACCAGAGTCACAGCACTGTTTGTTTAGGCCTAGGTCTGTGCTTCTTTATCTATTGGAACTCTGATTCTGAGTTGCATTCAGCATAGATGTGGTGGAGCCACTGTGAGTTCTGGGGTGACTAAGGTGAATGCTGATTAGCATTTCCTTCTTGACTTCCGGCAGATCACACCAGAGACCACAATACATACTGTGGAGAATTGTAGGAGTTTATTCAAATACTTTAGAAACAGTGTCATATTGTGTTCATGCTCGATGTCGCCTACATCTTAATTCTTTCCTCCTTTCCTTCAAGTTAAAAGAGGATGAAAATATGTCAAGTGAAATAAAAGTGAGTACTTCATAGATATAAAAAATATTAAAGGTAGAGTCGATAACTGTTTTTAAGTGGACACGTTTTATACATTATTGTTGCGTAGTTCTGCTTGGATCAAAAAACCCGAATTATGTAGGAAATTGATTTCTCTAATTCTCTGCTATTTCAGTATAGAATGTTAGAGACTATTCATGTATGTTTACATGTATTTGCAAAGGTTTTATTAAGACCTTATGAAACTCTACTTCTCAACTGGTCTCTTAATCAATAAAGTCCTTGAGAAAAGACACTCTCAGCTCAGCTTTGTGCCCATACCATCGATGCCAGAAATATAGGAGTTGCTATAAAATATTCATTGCCATAACTCTTTTCTACCATACCATTTATACCTCTGGTGACTATAGAAGCTTTCCCATACTGAAGCCCACTGACAAAACATATAACTTATTAGTTCTGATAAAGAACCAGGGAGCAAAAAAGATTACATATCTTTAGACTTGCTAAAGTTCAAAAACATGTTTGTAACAAAATGAAGCTTTGTGACAAAGCAACCTTCTAGGACTATGCATGCAATTTTTCTTCCTTCCTTCCTTCCTTCCTTCCTTCCTTCCTTCCTTCCTTCCTTCCTTCCTTCCTTCCTTCCTTTCTTCCTTCCTTCCTTCCTTCCTCTCTTCCTTCCTTCCTCTCTTCCTTCCTTCCTTCCTTCCTTCCGTCCTTCCTCTCTTCCTTCCTTCCTTCTTTTCTTCCTTCCTTCCTTCCTTCCTTCCTCTCTTCCTTCCTTCCTTCCTTCCTCTCTTCCTTCCTTCCTCTCTTCCTTCCTTCCTCTCTTCCTTCCTTCCTCTCTTCCTTCCTTCCTTCCTTCCTTCCTTTCTCTCTTCCTTCCTTCCTTCCTTCCTTCCTTCCTCTCTTCCTTCCTTCCTCTCTTCCTTCCTTCCTTCCTTTCTTCCTTCCTTTCTTCCTTCCTTCCTTCCTCTCTTCCTTCCTTCCTCTCTTCCTTCCTTCCTCTCTTCCTTCCTTCCTCTCTTCCTTCCTTCCTTCCTTCCTTTCTTTCTTCCTTTCTTCCTTCCTTCCTTCCTTCCTTCCTTCCTTCCTTCCTTCCTTCCTTCCTTTCTTTCTTGGCCTCAATTTCTGAATAGGACACAAAAATCAAACCAAGAAAATGTATCACCCCTAACTTTGTTGAATCAGGAAGTAATATGGGGATAAGTATCCATGGATACTGATATGTATATATGGACTGACCATACAGCAAAGAAGGACAAACGAAGAAAAGCTTAAGAAACAATTTGCAAGCTAAACGACAAGAAGTAGACTAAATTGGGTGCCAAATAAATAACGGATATTCTGTAACACTAAGAGGAAGGAATATTAAAAAATTAAACATAAATAAGAGTGGAAAGAATCCACTATTCTGAAAGAAACAACTGTCTCCAGAGTGGAGTATTGACATCGGAAGGTCCCTGGAAATCCTGCTTCCGGTTTCCATGTAATGGGATACACACAGAGATTTTCAGTCCTCCAAGATATGCTTTACAGCCAATCCCACCACAAGGTAATGATGAATGAAACTGCAGAGCCTGATATAAACGCCCACATTGGTGGTAAATAGCAATACATAAAATACAAACACATATAGGTCCACATCTAAAGCCAGAAGAGACTATACTAACAGAAAAAAAATCTGTGGATTTAGGAAATTGGCAGCTGGTAAAAATGAATGTTCTACATGGCCATGCTGAGAACTATACCCTTTGTGGGTACATTGCCAGATTAATTCTTTGGTAAGCAACCTTTTCATTCTCCTAGGCAAAGAAGGACATTCTTATTCCTTAAAAAAGAGAAAAAAAGATGTGAATGTTAGTAACTTTGGGGGTAATTGCTGCTTTTTTTTCACATTAAAAGATTTCAAGATTATCCAGATGTCTGCACAGTTCTCCAGAGAAAACGGACGGCCATTTCCTGCCAGGATGGAATGAGTTATATATGTATATGTAACATTTATTCTGTCATTTAAAAGTAATCCCCACAAGTCTATTCAATAACAATGAAACATTGTTAATTCTTGGAAGATAGAAAAAGCCACCTGGGGCCTTTGTAGTTAATTCCTTTTGGCTCAGAAGACCTCCATTCACAGTTTACCCAACTTCTCTGGAGGTCCCTTTTGTGTCCCTCAGGGCAACTTTATCTAGATGTGACTTCATTTCCCTAGTCTAACCAGTCTGCCAGGCTAGGGTAGATAGAGCATTTGGCACCGATGCAGACTGGATCCCTATGTGAGAGTACTCTGGTGAAGTCAGAGAAAAACATAATTGATATGGCAAGAAGGAAACTTGAACTTCAGCCAAAAATTCCCTTTAGGAGAGTTCACACAATCTTTATATTGTAAATTCACCTTTGTACTCATTTTCGAAGAGTGCTTCCAAGGACATATACAAAACTATTTAAAAATTAATTCATAACCCTATTTTCTCCATCTCCTCATTAGGTCTTCATGAGGTGCTCATAGGAGGGAAGGGTTACATATTTCAAAGCAGGCCAGGTCTTTAAAAGTGTTGCCTTCTTAAAAACCAGCAATGGAACAGAGTATGAAATTGTAAAGGCCATGTCTCACAGCAGAGGGAGGAGGCCTGTATTTATCACAATATGATGTAAATTTTATGCCAATACCAAACACTTTGCAGATTCCTTTTCCCAGTTCTAAAGTAATGCTCATCATGTGCAAAGTTAGATCTTCTAAAATAATGTGATAAAACAGTGAAAGAAGACAACATTGAACAAGGGTACTGGGGGTGGGAAATGGCTCAGACAGTCAAGTGCTGCTGGGAAAGCATGAGGACTAGCATTTGTATACTTAGCTGACATGTGACTGAAAGGTATGGATAGCAATGTGCCCCTAATACCAAAACTGGAATCATGGCAGAGATAGGAAAATCCTCAGAGTTCTCAGCCAGCCTCGTCCATTGGTGTCCTCCAAAATATTTCCAAAATATAAGGTGGAAAATGATGGAGGAGGACACCATTGTGGAACTCTGGCCTCTACATGTGTACACACACATACGTACATGAACCTTAATACACACACACACACACACACACACACACACACACATACACACGCACGCATGCACACACACACACATACGTACATAAACCTTAATACACACACACACAGACACACACACACACACACACACACACACACGCACGCATGCATGCACACACACAGACACACACACACGCACGCACACATGCACGCACGCACACACACACACACACACACACACACACACACACACACATACACGCACACACACGGGTGGGAGGGCATTGTTACAATTAGTGCCAGTATTTGGAACCAAGCTTGCGAAGTGTAAGTGACCTGCCAGGCTCACACAGTTCATGCTGCATAGAACTTTGTTAGCCTGTGGTCTGAAATGTGTGCACAATGGCTGTGATTAGAGAAGCCTGGCTGGCACAAAGGATGTGGACTCCCCTGGGGGGTAGAGTGGTAGAAGTGATAGATAGCTTACTAATGACATTGTTCATTTTTTTGCTTTTGAGAGGACATATTTTCTGGATAGTGACACCATTTAATGCTTGTAAGAGTCCTGTGTTAAAACCATGCCACTCTTACATAAAGACCTTGAGGACATGGGTGAATGGTTGAGTGTCTAGCTTGAGCAAGGCCCTGGGTTTGATTTTTGGCAGTGTAAAGAAAAAAAGAAAAGAGAGAGAAAGGAGGGAGGCAAATTGTTAGCAGTGGGGTCTGGAAGCAGGTATCTCAGACAAGGAACTGCTGTTCTTTCTGTGAGACCCAGGCTTTCTCTCAGAGACTGGTGTAAGCGAAGTGATAGGAAGCAAATGACAGGACAGGAATACAATTATAGGAAATGCTGCTGTCTCGTCTGCCCACCCCTGGGCAGTTACTCCTCAGGCCTGCCTGTTCCCAAACTGTCAACAATCTTTTCTATTATATTTTAGTTTGAAGTTGACTAGAAATGAAGAGACCATTAGAAAGGTTAGAAATACACCTAATTTACCAGGAAGGGAAAGAAAAAGCTGAAGGCAAGGGAAGACCCCCCCCCCCATATTAATGGAGACAAAAGGAAAGATTGGCTTGTTGCCAGTTACACTCCTAACAATGATGAGCCTTAACCTCAACTTCTGCCACTTTTGGAGCAAGGAAACACTTTTCTTCTTGTCCATTGTGATGTGAATCGAGTGTGACTCCACAAAACTGTCGTAAGTGATGTAAACAAATAAAGGGCAGGTTGGGGAAACTGTACTAACGAGACGAAAAGGAAAAAATAATTTTTGGTTTTACAAAATAAGGTCAGTGCTTTCCGATATGTCAACCTATGTCTCTGAAAATCAAACCAGTGTGAATAAAGCCACCTGAGATCAAAAGCACATGGACATGTTCCCCTTGTTTGTGTAGTTTTGTACCTTCTGCATAGAGGCTAGATCCTAGGAAACAAAATGATCTGAACAAATCCACTGTCAGTGGCCTTGACCCACATCATGAAGTTTGCTTCTAAGCACAGTCCAGGAGACCTATGAAGTGTCCAGGAGAGTTCTACAATGTCCAGGCTGAGTGACCATAAACTGGCACTCCACTGGCACCTACTCCTGTAAGTCTTGATGCAGCTGTCAGGTCCCTGATGCTTAACATCTTCCTGCTTATTATTGAGTGGTAAATTCCTCAGAGAACCAAGATTTGGAAACACATGATGATGCCATTTCTAAGCAAACCCAGCTGTAATTGGTATTGAAAACTGGCATATTTTTTTTAATAATTTATTGGCCCCTAGAAGATATAGTTTCATGTAAATTTTATTCTTACTACTTATTTCTGAATATTAATACGAGTCCATGAACACAATATTAATGTATATGGTGACTTTAAAAGAGACACAGAGAGTTTATAGATTCTAAAAATAATTTCCTATGAAGTAACTCAATTATAGGAAAAAGAATCCCTTATTTGTTCACTATGTTAGAGCTATGTTTTATGGAAGAATATAATTGGTTTGATTATTCAGGTTTACTATGTAGATTATAACACAAAATAGCATTTTGCACTATAGATCATTTTTAAGACATTCTCACAATACTTCATAATTATGCATGATTGTTTCAATATTCTTATCTTATGGCTATTTATCTATCTATATCTAGCCTTCAATTTAGTCCTTAAGCACTGAAATATAAATATACTGTAGTACCTAAACCATTTTTGCACTTAGAATTTTGCTGTATGAAACTGCTTACACATTGTCTGTGATGCTGCAAGAAGACTAGGACTTGACTCCTTGCATGTTGGTTTCATGTAACCAGATATTTTACAGGCTGGAAAGTAAAACACAATGCCGTTGGTAGTCATATTTAGAGATTCAATCATAGTGACTCATTTTGGCACCATGCAGCTATAAATGCAACTCCATGGGCATCTTAAGGTAATTCAGTAATAATTACAGTCCACTAAGCAGAAAGGTATTCTGGCCCTGTCCAAGGACAGAAGTTAGTTGTCCATCACAGGTCTAAAACCTGCGATACAAAGATTCAGAGAGTCCTGTATCAATGAAGTTTCTTGGTCCCAGGCAGCCAGAGGTCCAGACCCACAGACAGGCCCCCAGAAGTGATTCAGACACTTATATTAACTTCATGCTGTTTGGCTTATGGCTCAGGCACATCACTAGCTAGCTCTTTCATCTTAACTCAACCCATTCTCATTAATCTGTCTGCTGACCTGTCTTCCTCACATGCTTCTTCTTGGGGCGGCTGGCTCAATCTGTTCCTGACTCTGCCCTGCTTCTCCTACTTATGCTGTGATTTCCCCTCCTACTTTTTCTAAGGTACCTGTCATGGGCCAAAACAGCTCCTTTATTTAAAGATTGATATTCACAGCATACAGAAAGACATTCCCACATCAGAGGCTTTGAAGTCTTTTCCAGAAGCACTTCCTAGAAATGTAATTAGTTCATTTGCTCTTAGAATATAACAGAACTAATGTCTACTGTATTTACTGTCCAGTTATGTGTATGTGCCTTATACTGTTATTTCATTCAGTGTCTGAAGCAACTGTGATGTGGCTGGTATAGGGCTTATTTTGCAGAACACAAGCACAGTGCTCAGAGATAGGTCCCACAGTCCCTCTGCCAGTAGTAAATGGGCATTGGTAAACCCAACTTTATGAAGCAAAGACCTACATAGCTACTGAAGAGCAGGATTTCTTGTGCCTAAATGGCCCTCACTGTGGAAGTGTTACGTCTTCAATTACTCTAGGACATTTCTTCACAGGAAGGCTATTGCTTCTTCCTCTCACAGTCACAGTTATCTGATTGACTGTGTGAGCAGAAGCCCAATGAAAGGTTATGCTTTTAAAAGCAGCAAAGAATTCCTCGGCTAGACATGCTCATCAAAAGCAGAACCACCATACTACTGTATTTCTTCACTTTTTCCTGAAAAGCACTTTCAGAGGAATGAGTGGAGATTATGGTGAACTCAAAAGGCAGAACCCAGGGAATAGGGAGGTACCAATTTGGATGGGGGTGGACAGAACTCTGTTTTGAAATCAGTGTTACCATTTGTGAGTCAATTGAAGATGTGGAGCATGCTTTAACCCTGCATACATTACTTTCCTGATTCTGTTCTTTACTGAGTTCAGAAGGCTTTTCAGGTTTGCCCTTGAACAAATTTTTCGTAGAGAAAGCAAAGAAGACTCTGAAACCTTGGTGAGTGGGAGGACAGTGTAACTGCGATGAAATAGTACAACACAGTACAAGGAGACTATCCCAACAACATTAAGACCTTATACAAATTACAAAATCTAGACACCCGTCTCTCATCCTTAATGTGTGAGTTGATTTCACCTATCCATTCTCTCATCCACTCTGTCATCTAGCCAGCCATTCAAACAATTATTTTTAGGGCAGTTGTAGAGATGGATGAGACAATTCTTCTGATGTGCTTAGCAGCCGACCCAAAGCATTGAAAGCAACAGGAACTAATATTGACTTTTAAAACATCTTATTCATTATCACATCTCTGGGCTGATGTCTAATTTATAAATCGATGTTTAGAAAGTATGGCTAACTTGCCTATGGACACACAGCTAATGAGTCATGTTGGCTTTGTCTTGGTCACTTTGTTGCTATGTCATAGTGATCATTTGAAGACTGCAAATTCCAAGGACCTTATAACAAGAAAGGATTCTGGCAAAGTCCATTGATCTTATGTTACTCATTCATTTATAAAGGTTGTTTAGACAGGTAGAAATTACTGACAGTCAGCTTTGAATTTAGACGGAATACACGTTTCTGACTTTACTGTTATGAGTTTCTGTATAATTGTACTTTGTATTTTCTCAGCACATTCCAGGGAAGAAGGATGCCTCAGCATGGGGCAAGAAAATGGTCTCATTATCAGCCCCAGGTTATATGAATCCTTCTGTTTTCTCACCAAGGCATTGGTTTCTCTGTTGCTTTATTCAAAGCAGTTTGGTTTAATTTTTTATTATGACAGGTTTTTTGCTTCCAATTCTTTATTTAGAGCCTTCTCAAAGTAGTTCATTCTGTAATCCCTTTGAGGGTTTGCACAACCCTCAAACATACCTTGAAACACTTTGCTATCAAAATAAAAGCATGGAAGAATAATATGGCTGTTGAGAGGAAACATCAGGTGATATTTGGAGTTAGGAGGGAGGGAAGCAGAAGGCTGTGGGTTGAGGGAAGGAAAGGGAAAGGCATGGGTGGATAGGTCTTTAGCCTCATAGCTAGAGAAAATCATTCAGAAGAAGAAATTTGCATAAATCTGAAGGTTCCCTGGCCCAGCAGATGTTCAGAGTATCATAGCTCTGGGCCTGGGATTCTTTTGAATTGTCCCTGGGGAAACACCACATCCTCTGAGAAATAAGAGATACTGACTTGAAGTAGCAACTGTTTTTTTTTTTTTTCTTTGCTCCCATTCCCCAGCCACTTCCCCCACCCAGCTTGTCCCGTCCTCTCCTCCCCAGCCCCCTCCCCCCAATTTGTCCTCACTGGCCTCCTTCTCAGTTGCTCACTCTCTTGCAAAAGTTCTGAGGATTTCTTCCATTTCTTTGTGTTTCTTTTTTAAGCCCCTGTGGACTCTTGCCTTCCACAGAGTATGAAGGGGGAAGCTCTGGCTTATCTTTTACTGGTGGGCAAAGCTCAGTTCCAGCCAACCCCTGCAGCTCCTGTCTATAACCTGCTCTGTGTATTTGCACCTGGCTTTCCTGAGCTGATGGACCCTCAGCAGCTGTTTTTCTCATCACCGTCCTGTTTCAGCTTCTGTGAAAAGAAACGTCTTCCTTCCTTGATGCTCTTGGCAGTACTGTGATGGTATCCTGAGTGCAATTCAGCCGCAATGTTACAGGACCTGGATTCTCAGCATTGTTACTCCGTTGGGTTGATGAAAGGCTTCTCAATGCTTAAGAGTGTCAGCCATATACTTTCCCCTCATATGAACATTGTGTGTGGCCACTAAGACTCAGCTGCCACCAAAGATGTGCATAACAGTGGCTGGCCTCCTCTACTTGTTTATTTCAGAGGCCTCTCTGATGTCTGATTCTCACCGGGTTCTTCCTGAGTCGTTTGCTTTGTGACTTAACACTAAGGTTTCTACAGTTTCATACTCTAGCAGTAGTTATAGACTTAGTGAATATCTCATAATGAATTAGAGTACCATCAACTTTACTATTTTTTAAATTTGTTTTTATTTTTATTTGTTTAATTGCAACTTTGGAATGTTTTTCCCTACTGTTTCAAAACTCTGAGTACTTGCAATAGCCTCAATTTCTTCCTACTTGAATCGACTATTAAAAATATTCAACTTCTACTACTTCTCTCCTGTCCTGTATAGTGAAGGCAGAAAGCTCTCTCTTTTCTTCATCTAAGCACCCATATTCCTGGTTCTTGATAGGAACCAGATCAAAATTCTCTCTGGTCCCTGGAGGTAACCTTAATCCTCCGGGACAGATAAGTCTCCTGAGAGCTGGATTATTATTATTTTTTGTTCCGTATGTAGTCTTTAACTCATTTTCCTTCTTTCTTAATATTTATCTTCCTTAATCTTCAAGCCTGTTCTGTCTATCAATTATTGTCCTTACATGTGCTTATTACTTCTAGGACTTTAAATTAACACCCAAATCTAGTTCATCTAATTTGATATGTAATCCCAAAGCCTAATTTTTAGTGACACATAATTCAGCACTAAGTCTGTAGACAGACTTCAAATCAGCCTTAAGAACAATATGGAGTGCCATATTAAAGAATTTCTACTGGCTTTCTTTATTATTCTTTAAAATGATCATATAATATGCTACAACTCTAGCTGAATTGTTTGGCCTAAACAGTTGGGTGAGTCGAGGATATATTTTCTAATTATCAAACCAATACATTATTAAATACACCTGGGTGCTTGTCAACATATCAGCTTAGATACACAATGAGCAGATGCTTGGCTTTCCTGTCTACTCCTGAAATGATGTAGTTTCTTCTGTTTTTGCAAGATTACACAAAAACATGATGGTTATGGCATCAGCACAAAGCTTAACAGATAAACAGTGTATAGGGACTTCACTGATTTTAGAATTTTGAATTAGGAGCAATAAATATTTTTATTTGTTTGCATTTTTATACAATCACTCTATTTTAAATACAGAACACAGAAAGAAAATGCATCTTCAAATTTCTATAACATTTATAAGACTTCCCAATGGATTTTGTTCTATTTTGTTCTGAGTTCACTTTAACATTGTCATCATTACTTTCCAAATGTAATAATTACCTTTGCGGAGGAAATTTGTGCTGTGTATGGAAAGAGCAAAAGTTTGAAGTCTGATTGCTTGAGGTAATAAGCCCATTTCCAGGACTTGAGGAAGGACTTCAGCTTTCTAGGTTGCAGTTTCTCATAAATAAACTAGAACTAACAATTCTTTCAGTCAAGATTATGCATTTGAAGATACCACATGAAAACAAGTAATAATGTGAAGAATAGAAGGTGTAAATCAAGTTGGTAGCTGAGTTTTTGTATTACTCATGAACTAATGATATCCACACTAACTTTACATGTATAGGTGCAGGAAGATTTCCTAGTTATGAGTGCCAAGAAATTGGAAATGTCTGGAAAATTCTTAGAAGTCTCCTATTCACATATTGCAGTCTCTGGTTCCAATTCCAGTATATTTCATAGTTTCCTAAAGGTTTGCTAATAGAAACAACACAACACTTGCCAGTGTTTGTCCTTTGCTAATTGTCCCCACAGTTCTTTCAGTTTGGTTTGAGGCCAGGTTGGTCTCAAAGTCATTATTCTACAGCCTCAGTCTTACGGAAGTGCCACCTACCCTTGTACCACTCGTGTCCACCCATCCTCACCATTCTCGCATTTCATAAACCAGATTATATGCTTCTTAAAGGAAGTTAATCGCAGTAAGATCTTTATGAAAAATTTAAATTTCTTATAGTAATTAATTCAAGTGTCTAGACTTGTCATTGGCTTTACAATGTGTGGTGTGGCATTTTGTGCATCACAATGATGCGACAGTGGCTATGGTGTTACCTTTTCCATTTGCAGGTGCAAATATAAGATTGTAAGCCCTGAATGGCTTGTCCAAGTTATATTAAGGCTTAAATGCAGAATGAAAATTTTTAGTGTGATGCAGAAATTTGAATTTTATTCTTGATTAAAGAATCCGAAATCTATCTGGTAAATTTTTATGCCTTCAGTTACTTTTTTTGTCACTAGGCAGTGTTTCAAGGATCCTGTGAATAGAAAATTCTAGAGTAGCAAGCAATGCTTTATTGCTTTCCACAGTTTCATTTAGAGTAACAGAAATCAGAGCATGCTAACAAAATAGTTGCCCTAAGTCCTAGTTCAGTCGAGGATGACCTTGTCTGTGGTTTTGTGCTGAAATGATTATTAATAGTGTTACCACTTCACTCTCCAAGGGATACTATTCAGATGTTAAGTATTTGGCATACATGCAGTGAGGGTTTGGGTGTGTAGAATCTGTATGCATCAAACCTTTTTTCTTTTTCCTTTCTATCACCCATCCATCCATCCATCCACCCACCCATCCATCCATCCATCCATTCATCCATCTATCATCTATCTATGTATCTATGTATGTATGTATGTTTGTATGTATGTATGTATGTATGTATGTATGTATGTATGTATGTATGTATCTATCTATCTATCTATCTATCTATCTATCTATCTATCATCTATCTACCTATCTTCTATCTCTCTATCTATCTATCTATCTATCTATCTATCTATCTATCTATCTATCTATCATCTATCTATCCTCCCTCTCTCTCTCCCTTTGAGCTGGATTACATAAGCCATTTTTTCAAGTCCATAAAGTGATTTGAGCAAACTCCCCCAATCTTAGCCAGCCTTCCTTCTCTCTCCTTTCTCTTTTCAGTCCTCCTTTTTCCTAAGACTTTTTTCTTGCTTTCTTGTCTTGTTATGTTACATATTTGCAAAAAATCTAAAATCTACAAGTGAGTGAAAGCATGAACATTGTTTTTTAGAAACATGCTTAATTCACTTAATACAGTTATCTCCAGTAACATTCATGCACATAGCGAAATTCTACTCTTTATGGCTAAATACATTTCACAAAATATAATCCACACTTTATCTATTTCTCTATTTACAGACACCAAGGTTAGTTTTATAGCTTGTGAGTAGTGCTTCAGTGAACACTGATATATCTCTGTGATATCTAAATGGAGCTTTTTAGGTGAATACACAGGAGTGGTAGACCTAGTTCATAAGGTATTGTGGCAGGATTAAGGTGTCAGTGATAAGGTCAGAAGACACTTCCGGGACCCTGGAGGGGGTGTGGCCAAGCCCATTGAAAAGTGTCTGCTGGGACAGGAGGAGCTCTCTTCCTGGTTCCTGGCTGCTGGACAGACAGAATCGGAATCCATCGTGCTTCCATCGCGCGTCCATCGCTCATCCATCGCTTGGATACGCCAGTCCTTGTTCAGGTGCCACTATAAGATGTTACTAATATTGTGAGTGTTAATTTATATTCTAATAAATATTAATTTTGGACTGGCGCCTTGAAAGTAAAACTCCAACTACAAGGTATATCAAATTTTAATTTTTTAAATAGGAAACGCCATGCTAATTTTCACAGTGGCTAGACTTGTTCCCACCCCCAGTAGCCAAGGACAAGGAACAAGGATTATTTCTTCTCTTTTTCTCCTCTCCTCCTTCTCTTCTTCCTCCTCCTCCCTCCTCCTCCTCTCCCCCTGCTGCTGCTTTACTTCTTCTCATTGATGCCTAGATACCCCAGTTAAAAGGGGACTAATGAAATGAGCAGACCGTTCTCAAAAGAAAAAATACAAGTGACCATTAGACACACAGGCACATGCTAAGCGTTCTTAGCCATCAGAAACAAATTGAGTTTTCTTTCTACTGTCAGTTTCAAAATTCTTTCATGCTGTACCATATTTTTACTTAAGAATTTCACTGAGATTTGAATATCAACTTCATTGAGAATAATGGCTACACAATACCTTAGTAATTTACTAGTCAGGATAGCGTTAATTCATTATTCATTTCTTTAAGCCTGTCACTACTGAGTTTATAGTCATTATCTGATTCCATACTTTCAAAATGGGTATGGTATTGCCCTCATTTAGTAGATGAGAAAACTGAGGTATCAATGGGCTTTCTTTCATTTGGCCAAATTAAACAACTAGTTTGTTTTGGCTTCAGAGTAACTTATCAGGGCCAGAAATCTAGCCTGAGACTGACTGTAGTGTCTACAATCTTGTTGTTCTGAAATCCAGACCCTCCCCCATTCTATGATAAGTAGGTTTTACACAGCTGCCAAGCAAAGGTTCTTGTCTCTTGTTCTTTGCCAAGTGAAGTAGAGCATAAAAGAATATGAGAAGAAGGAAGTATTTTTATTCAACATGCTGCTGAATCCCTCCATATCCATTTGTTATCTATTGTTCTAAGAATATTTGGAGAGACTATTTTAAAAATTGGCTTAAAGCCCAACCTTTATTCTCACATAGACTAAATATCGAGAAGATTTATGTCTTACTCTTCATCTATATTTTTCAAAATGTCCCCAACTATTTAAAGTCAGTAACTTGGCCAGCAATTTTTGAAGTTTCTAACATTTTTCTTACATACTTGAAACTAGGCTCATCCACTTTTATTGCTCATGTAAATATACTATAAGTAAAGCACCCAGGAATCAGGTGCAAATGTATGATACCCAGTAGGGTTATCCAAGTACTTGTTATAAGGACAAAACATGGAAGACAAACACAGTGCAGGTGTGGAAATCTCCTCTACTAACTTGCTTGTTGGCAGAAATGAAGAAGGTGGTAGAGGTGTGGACATTGGAAGTAGGAGAAAACACCCTAGATTTTTGTCTCTTTAGATGTTGAAATAAATCCAGCATCATTTAGTATTCCTGCTCCATGGATGTTGGAGTAAATCCAGCATTGTTTAAGATTCCCGCTCCATGGATGTTGGAGTAAATCCAGGTCCCATCATTTAGTATTTCTGTTGAATGACTCTTATTTGTTATCAAGAATTCAGTCAGTACTAAAGGTGAACTCTATTCTCAGAGAGGCAAGGACAATGAATGTGAAATGCAAAATTAAATCAATGTGTTCCAAAGCATCCTGCTATCTTTGAGATGGGTTTGGAGATGAGGAGTGGAGAAAGCTGTCTGCACCCATAGGACTGAAAATAAGAGAAACAACTGTGGACATCCACAGTGTACATTAAAGGATTTTGCTGAATTAGAAATGTTAAAGGGCCATTTATGTGTCCAAAGATGGGCCACTCTAGGGGATAAACAGGGTCCCTGCTATTGGAATAGTTAGTCATCATAGCTTACACTATATCCATAAGAGAATTTTTTGAAGCCATCTCTGAACACTATGTGATAAACTGGGCAATGACTGGGACTGGGCCACATGGTTAGCATGAGATGCTGGTGTGGCACAGTCCTGAGGATTTTGAAGGAGCTGGGAACCAAACTGAAGCTATAACTAGAACAGATCTATATTAGGAGAGATTTTGTAAGGTCGCTGCTGGAGGAGTACATGGGAAGCCTCATGTGGAAGAAACTGAGAAGAAGAAATAGGCAAAGATTTAGGCTTCATATAAGCTAACACAGATCTCACTCATTTGCTAAGAGATGAAATAGAAAGCAGACTTTCTTTCATTTGGCCAAATCAAACAACTAATAAAATTGGTGGCATAAATACAAAAATAAATTTCCCCAAACATGATTAATCTGCATATGGGACAGAATTTCCCAAAGTAGGAAAAAGCATATTTTCCCACTATTCCATAAACTTTATAACATTTTCATAATTTGGGGTCTTAAGTAGGAAAATGTTTACCCTGGCTCTAAACATTGACTTCTATGAGGCATAGCCATTACAGATGCATTTGGCAAGAGAGAAAAACAGACATTTCAGTTGGAAGTGAAAAGAACTTGTTTTGAAATCTCCTTGGTTTTCTTTATTGATAATTTCAGTCTGCTTATAAAATAACTTGGAGGTTTTATTTTTGTAGAGGTCCATCCTTAGAGCTAAAGTGGTGCTGACGGGCTCACAGATGTGCAGGCTGCTGCAATGTTTGAGAAGGCACCAGCAAAGGAAGGTCAAATCAGAAAGTTAAAATTGGACTCCCTTTTCTCTTTCTTATGTTCTTTCTTTTTTATTCCCACCTAGATCCTTCCCTGTGATAGAACCATTTTCTTAGTATCCCTTTCTGTATCCAAATCACATCTCAACCCACATTAATTCCTCTGGACTTAAATGTAAAAGAGTGGGAAATCAGGACATATGCAGATGATGTAGTACTACTCCAGGTCCCTAACAAGTTCTGTACCTTTTCAGGAAACCTAACTTTGTATGCTTTGCTGACAATGTCTAGAGGTAGGCTCATTAGCAGCCTCTCTGTTGACCACATGAACCTGGAAACCTAGACATTTCTGAAGTGGTTCTTCATGGACACTTGGGAGTGAAGGCTTGTGAGGCCCTCATTCTTCCTCCTGGGACAATTACAAAGAGAAGCTGGCTTTTCCGAGATGTTTCTTTCACCTCCACTGTCTCCTATCTGTGGTTCGTGCTTCCTCACCACTTGCTCCTTTGCTGGGGTCTTCTTTTATAGCAGTGCTTTTCCTGGAATTATTCTTTCTTTGGTAAGACATGATGTTTATTTATTAAGACATGATGTTTCAGCTCAAGAGCTCACACTAGCGATGTGAAGAGGAGGCAAACACTGTATGAAAAAGGGCTCTAAACAGAGCTTCTGACCACAGCTGAGGACACCTGGAAGGCCTACACGTAGGGTAAGTTTTATTTATAAGTATAGGCAAGATTGTATCTTCAATGCCAAGTTACTTTTTGTATTTCATCTATAAAATGAAGAATATATCTTAATAACTTCACAAGTTCAAGTAAGATAATGAAATTATTAGCTCATGTGTAATGCCCAGTAACTGCTCATTAACAGGAGATAATTCCTTGCTAAGTGTATTATATACTGGTTAAAGTTAACAACATTAAATTAAGACAAATCGGAATGGATTCCAAGTAGAGTTTATCACTTTATTAAAGTATGACTTTGAGGAAGTACATGCCTTTTCAAAAGATGGCCCACAATGGCTATAAAACAAATTTCTTGTATGGGAAAACACAGGCTAGAATGGATTAATGAGGAGTATTATAAGCACATTTATAACAAAATAAATGTAAGATGAGGTCTTAGAATTAATGATTCATTAAAAAGTAATTATTAGTTATAAATATCAATATATAGTGTGTGTTACCATTTGATAGAGTTGAGGGATGCTTTTTAGAAATTAAATGCATGGGTTCTGCATTTTGTTTTGTTTTTCTGAGTGAGGAGGAACTGGTTATATTTATTAATAAGTATATTAATGATATCAAGTTTATTCATTTGATCTCAGTGTAAGCACATTGAACATTGCTCTATTTTATTATCACAGAACGAAATCTAATAGTGTCATCATTATGTGGATTTGTAATGATAAATGGGAACATTAATGAAACAGGTGAATAGGGCACTAAAAGGCTGTGTGTGTGTGTGTGTGTGTGTGTGTGTGTGTGTGTGTGTGTGTAGCACAGAAGGACTCTGAAGAGTTAGGTAAGAATTAGGGTATTCGTATGTCTATAAAATACAAAACAAACACATGACAATGACCATGACAGTAATTAAGAGGAGATGATAAAGACCTGTCATGTGTGGATTGAAATTTATTTTCTGAAGGAAGAGCAGCATGTCTTTTGTTTCACCTCCCTGTGTCTTAATTCTAGGCTTCTAAAACAGGAGTGGCACTATTATTTTCATGTATACTAAGTCTTATCATTTGTTTAAAAAAGACGTGAAGAGAAACCACTTAAGTTTTCTAAATGATACACTGTTAAGCTCAGTGAGTCTACTCACCTGCAGATTTCTTCATAAAGCATTTAAATATAGGTTAATCTTAGAAACATGGGAAATACATTTCACCCTGTAGCAGGAAACCTTAGATATAATAAAAGTGGATTTAATACCTGCTAAATATAGTAAAAAGAAAGTAGGGAGAGTCAAGGAATTTCTGTGTGCCTACAGTGGAAGAGAGAAATCGAACAGAAAGGACCACTCTGTTCTCATGCCATCACACATACCACACATACGGGATGACATGTTTCAAACTATGCCACTCAGGCAGGCAGGCCCTTGTTCTGTAACAGTGGTCCTTTATGTTTGCCTGTCCTTTTCTGGTTAGTCTCTGGGCCTGATTTTTGGCTTCCTCTGTGATTCTTTTGTATAGGATATATAGGTCTTCCCATATTCTTCCATCTTTCCAACCAAACCTAGTAACTGTCAACTTACGTTTGATTCTTAGAAAAGTTCCACCTCTGATCTTGCCTTGCTGATTGAAGTGCTAAGCTTTATTTACCAAAGAGTAGGTGATAAATGATGCAAAATGATTTTTAAGTTAGTAAAAACATTGATTTAGTACTAATTCCTTAATAACCTATGTTAACATAAAGAAATATTTCTAAATTTAAAGGTAGTTTTTAAATGTGTACAGAAAATGTAAGTTATAAAAAGTTATGTAATGAAGGAAAATGTTGTAGAACTCCTTGAGAGAGTTTCCGCTGAGACACCTCTTGCCTACAAACATTCAAACACTGTAGAGAGTGTTCAGGTGACATTATACTGACATGTACTAATTGTAAAGGTTAAAGCTTTTCATTGTGACATTTTCATACATATAATAAATATACTTTGATGAAATTGATTTCTGATTAGCTTCTCTTGCCTTTTTCTCTGCTTCCTTCATTTATCTTCCCTAATAGTCTTCCCCATATTTTCCATGCTCTTCCTTCTGTCCATCATTCTGTCTTTATGGTTTTTTAAGCTCACACATGAAACAAATATCTGTGCCTGGATTGTTTCTTGTAACATGATGATTTCCAGTTCTACTGTTGCCCTGTAGACAACATAGGTGAGTAATAAGTCATGTATGCTTAAATACCACATTTTTATATCTAGTCATTTACTGACAGACACAATTCTATAAAATATTTTGATTATACTACAAATAAATGTAGTAATCAAGTTGACCTTTTGTTTTACTTTTGATTCCTTTACTCGTATGGCCTGGGGTGGCATAAGCAAGTAAATGGTATAGCAGTTTTAGGTGAACTTCCATACTGACTTCCACAGTGATTTACCAGTGTACACTCTCACCAGCAGTATATAAGGACATTGCCCCCACTCTGTTCAGTCTCAGAAGTTATAATTTTGGTTTTCTTGTTGGTAAGCTGTTCTGACTAAAGTGTGATACAACATCAATGTGGGGATTTTATTTTGTTATTGTTTGCTTTTTTATTTTTGTTAAAATTAGCACTACCACTTGATTTGAAAGATGGAAGAACAGGAAACATATAAATAGTATTTTAAAAGAAAGAGCCATAGGGGAGGCCAACAACCAGGCTCAGAAACTAACCAGAAGATATCAGGAGGCATAATGGATCACTGCTAGAGAAGGGCCTGCTTGCCTGCATAACTAGTAGAATTTAAAACATGGCATTCCTTGTTTGTGTTAATTTTGGTTTTTTATTTTGTTTATTTCTTATGGTCTGATTATAGTTAATTCCTGAGATCAATCACCTGAAAAGGGAACAGCTTGTCTTGACTTGCAATCTTAATGGTTTAGTTAGTGACTGATTGTATTCACTGCTTGTGTCTGTTGACCATGCAGCACATCATGACAGATGTATATGCTAGAGGAACTGCTCAGCTCATAGCTGTTTAGGTGGAAGCCTTACCAACATCTATATAAACACTGAAAGGTTGGGATCTCCAGCTAGGGGCTTGATTCCATACTTTGGTCTCACTCCTCCCATTTCAAATGTTGCCAAACACCAGTCTGCTGCAGGATGGTCTTCTTGTATGTTGTGAATATGTGTTGCTACCACTCCCTAATATAGAAGACGTTTTGGCCTGCGGTAAGACAGCCTATATCCAGGAAGGAAATCAAGGTAGAGAGATGTTATGAGCTGCCTAGAGAAACAAGATGTAAGAATACAGGCAATGCTACCAAGCCATGTGGCAAGACAGGTATTAATAGAAATAGGTTGAGTTGTAAGAGCTAGTTGATAATGTACCTAAGTCATAAGCCAAACAGTTTGTAATTGATATAAGCCTTTGAGTAATTATTTTATAAGTGGCTGCAGGACCAAGAGTGGGAGAGATTTGTCTTCACCATAGGGCTGGGCAGGACTGAGAAGCTTCCAACTAGGGTTGGCACTTACTGTCGGGTATCAATCCTCGAAGAACTGAAAAGGCTTAAATAATATTATAAACACACAGAAATAGAGCCACACTGGGCTCCTAGTCTCAGAGTCTCATACCAACAGCAGTATAGAGAAGTATCTGGTAGCAGCTGCCTACAAGATGGAGCTGGCTACCAGCTGCCAGGAGCTAAGCTGCATCGCTGATTTCTACAATCTCTCTTAAAGGCCTTGATACAAAGAAGTTTCTCCCAGACACTGATTTTGGGTTTGGGAACACAGCTGTGGGATTAAAAACACAGTACCATGCTACTTAATACGGCTTTCCAGAATTGGGAAGAGAAGCATGACTCCTTGGTACCTTCGCCACATTGAAAAGCCAAGTGGGGCAGCGCCAGCAACCAAAACAACACTTTGGCACTAGCCAGGTAGCTTAGCAATTTAAAATCTCTTGTGGTCAGAAAATGATTAAAGTATGCAATAAAATAGATTTAGATAGAAAAATCCTCTAAAGTTACAGATGTATAAAAATGTATGTAGGCTTGGAAAAGAGAGGAGAAGTATAGACAGTTATATAAAGAAATAAATTATTTAAAAGATAAAGTCTTTGAAGAGATAGTAAAATTAATATAAAATAGCCTTATAAAGATGGAAAACACACAGAGAGTTTGGATTATGTATATTATGTTTCTTTGAATTTTTTGACTGTTAATGAGCTAACTGCAGACAGACATTTGATTGTAAAGGCTGCTAAATTAAACCAACATACATATTTTAAGGGTATCTTGACTTCAAAATTTGGGTCTAAGGATATGCTGCTTTGGAAAAGGGGTTCTGCTTTTGTATTTATAGAAGATGAGAACCTGTGGATTGTTTCCAGGATAATATATTTGATCAACCAAGACCCCCTGAAGGCAACTGCCTGAGATGATCCAGCTACACAGACTACTCCAATCAAGACTTTATCATAATTCTAATTTTTTTCAGGATACCCATAAGATTTCCAGCAGGAAGAAATATAAATTGTTATACCCAAAACTCCTCAAATATTGTTTATATATGTTTGTTTTCATTTAACAGTGATTTATTATAAATTGTTCACGGTCATAGTCAATCTTTTTCTAAAGAAAAATGGGAGATGTGATACAGAAATGATAAAAAAGGATAATTCATTGAATTCCCAAAACAACTGATAATCTAAAAATACTTCACAATGATATGGATTTTATTGATACAAATTTAAGGTTAATTTTGTTATACTGCATGTATATTTCTACTCTTGTTTAAGGTATCATGTCTATGCTCACTTAAATGTATTTTAATGTTCATTTAAAATATAGTGTATAGTTAAGAAATGCAAATTGATAGTAATCTACAATAGTAAAACTTACAGTCATGTTAATTAGGTTTTCTAGGTCTACAAGGATACATTTCAATTAGGTAAGTAATCTCTAAACACTTGAAAGACTTACAGAATATTACATTTAAAATGTTTTAGGAACTTAGACTTTTCTGGATAGTGAGACATGTCTGCTTCTGGCAGCACCAATTTAGTTTAAGAGGATGGTGGACATTGAAAAAATCCATATGGAGTTTACTTTCTTTGTAGCAAAAGTTAGCCACTGGGCAAAAATTGCTCTTTCCTTGATTATTTGACAATATATTGTATAAACTGGACATGCAGTACCAATAGGAAACTGACTACTGAACTTTGCCAAAACAAGGTGGGATGGTCCTTCAGGTTCCTGTTTCACAGAAGAAACTGTGCAAGACATTCTACAGGGAACAGAGAAAATGACTGATGAACTTTGTCATTAGGCAAGACAGTCCTTCAAATTTTCTGCTTCACTGAAAGGTATGCCTGCAGTCTAGAGATGGATGCCCCAACATTGCAGTCACATAGGGTGACTCTCCAGGCAGCTAGATATCTCTGTCCTAACTAGAATTTTGGAAGTTGCTTGCAATGCTCTTCCTGTTTACTAATGTAATAGTATATCCTTCTGAGGTCTGTGATAGTGTTGAAGATTGGATATAGTTTTTTAGATTATGATAAAAGGTAAGTTAGATATAAAACTTTAGACTCACAAAAATAGAATTGATGATAGCATATTTTATTTAAGTTTGCCAAAACAAATAGACTAGATATTGTAACTATAATTCTTGCTTGATAACTGTTTTGTTATATGTAATTTTACTATGTTAAAATGAATACCTTCCTTTTTGATTAGACAGAAAAGTTAAAGTATTGTGGGATGGTATTTCTATATGCTGTGAATATGTGTTGCCACCACTGGTTAATAAAGGAGCTGTTATAGCCTATAGCAAGACAGAAGATATTCAGGTAGGAAATCTACGAGAGACAGAGGAAGATAAGAGGCTTGATTGAGGAGAGACATGATCCAGCTGCCCAAGAAGCAAGATAATATGAAAGTTCCAGTAAGCCATCAACTACATGGAAATACATAGGCTCATAGGAAATGGTTGACTTAAGATGCAAGAGATAACAAGTAAAAATCTTAAGCCATACATCAAACAGTTTATAATTAATACAATTCTTTATGTCTTTATTTGGACCAACTGGCTGTGAGAACTGGAAATCTTTCTGTAACAGCAGCTGTCTTCCCTAGAGCTGTCCTCCTATTCCAGACCCTGCCACCTCATAAAGATTACCAAATATGTCCCTCCCCTCCCCTTCCCTCCCCTACCCTCCACAAGCTAGCTGAAAGCCAGCCTCTTTTGGGGCTGCTAAAGACCATGCCTATGTGCTAGATTTGGTAGCCATGTATGTGATATGACTCTTCCCCTGCCTTTCCAAGTACCACCTAGGATTGTTTTGCTCTGTTCATTAAATCTTGATTTATTAATGTGGCTTAATTGGCTTATTCTATTAGCAGTAGCAAATTCCCAGCAATCAGGGATTCAAAATTTAACAATGGCCAGGATGTAAAAGAGCAGAAGGATAAGGTGACTAGATCCACAACACCATTTCTTCTCCTTCCTCCAATGGCATAAGGCTTTTTCATTAGATCCTGCCTCTTAAACATTTTACTGTCACACAATAATGTCAAGCTAGAGAGCAAGTCTTTAACACCAGGACCTTTGGAAACACTTAAGGCACTAATAGCACTGTTCACCTCATGGGAGAAAATTCAGGTGAACCTTGAATCAAAATAGCTGCCAGTATCAGTTCACTGGTCTCATGCTGAGCTTTGCTACAATTCTGAGACGTAGACTATTTAGAATAACAAGGGCAATAGCTTTGTCCACTGCTCTTTTATCTGAAATCATATTTGGAGTAAGGGGAGCAGGAAATGTTACCATGACTGCAGTTAGTATGAAAGGATGAGAAACACTTTAGGATAAAACATGAAAAATAACTATTTGGGTTTTTTATTTCTATTATTCTTCATCAAAACATTTAAAATGCTAATTTGTGGGTATAAATTTATTTCTCCATGTAAAAGTCTTTTATTGAAGAGAGTATCACTCACAATTTCCAATGGCTAGAGGAATAAAAGTGTGGTAAATTCAATGGAACTTACTTGTAAACTTCACTTGGTAATGGACCACTGTGATGAAAAAAATTGCCAGAATATTTCCCTAAATCAATAGCTGACACTGGACATGTAAAATGCCATTACACTTCAAACAACATTTTATTAGTTAGTTATATCGGAGGACTTGACAGTGAGAATCTCAGGTGTCTAAACCATACATAGAATATAAACCCAGGATAAATCTGGAAAATGTACTTAGGGAAAAAGGGATCTTTTGTATTTTATCTGGACAACCTTAATATAAATGGAAAAAAAATCCCGTGAAATCATAATACAGCTATATTTTTTTCCCAATATAAATTTAAGTTTTCAACTAGAGCATCCACATAATGGCATCTCATTTTCATAAGTAAAAAGAAAATAGGGGTAAGTCTGAAACATGAAAAATCTAGAAAAAATAAGAATGAGACATCTCTATGAATTTTTTTATTCTTTTACTTCAAAGACTTTTTTTTTTAACACAGTCACAATTGTTCCTACTTCCTCCTCTCTTCCCAGTCACCCCACTCCTCCTCACACACATCTGTTTCTCCGAGACAGTAAGGATTTCCATGGGGAGTCAATGCAGTTTGACATACCCGGTTGAAGTAGAACCAAACCCTTCCCCCAGTATTGAGGATGCATAAGGTATCCCTCTACAGTGAATGAGCTCCAAGAACCAAGTTAATGTCTTAGGAATAAATTCTTGCCCCACTGCCAGAGGCCATATGAACTGTGCATGCCATTCAACTGTCATCCACGTTTATAGGGCCTAGTTCAGGCCCATGTTTGCTCTCCCCATGTTAGTCCAGAGTAAGTGAGCTCTCAATAACTTGGGTCAGATGTCTCTGTGTGTTTTCTCATCATGATCTGGACCCCTTTGTTCATAAACTCCTTGTTCCCTCTTTTTGACTTGACCCAGTGCTTAGTTGTAGATATCTGCATTTGCTCTCATCAGTTTCTGGATGAAGGTTCTATAATTACAATTAAAGTGCTCATCAATTTGACTATAGGGAAGGCCAGTTTAGACACCCTTTCTCCTATTGCTTGGAGTCTTAGCTGAGGCCATCTTTGTGGATTCTTGGGTATTTCCCTGGTATCAGGTTTCTCTCTAACACCACAATGGCTGCCTTTATCAAGGTATCTATTTCCTTATTTTTCCCCTCTGTCCCTCCCCAAACTCAACCATTGCATTCCCTCATGTTCTCTTTATACCTCCACTTACCCCACTCCTCTGTGCTTTACTGTGGTCCCAATTTACTCATGAGATCATATCTATTTTCCTTTACCGGGGGGGAGTTCATGGAATGTCTTTCTTAGGTTCGTCCTTGCTACTTACCTGCTCAAGAGTTGTGGATTTTAACCTTATTATCCATTACTTTAAATTCACTTAAAAGTGAGTACATATCATATTTGACTTTCTATGTCTGTGTTGCTTCACTCAGGAGGACTCTTTCTAAGTTAAATTCATTTGCCTGCAAATTTTAGGTGTCATTTTTTCCTACTGAGTGATACTCTGTTGTGTAAATTACCACAATTTTTTAAATCCATTCTTCAGGTGAGGGGCATCTAGATTGTTTCCAGGCTCTGGTTATTACAAATAATGCTGCTATGAACATTGTTGAGCTAATTCCCTTGGGGTAAGAATGTGCAACCTTAAAGAATATGCTCAGTAGTGGTATTGCTGAGTCATTGGGTAGACTAATTCCTAGTTTTCTGAGGACCTGCCATACTGATTTCTAAAGTGGCTGTACAAGTTTAGATTCTCACAAGCAATGGAGGCTGTTCCTCTTGCTCTGCATCCTCTCCAGCACAGACTGACATCAGTGTTTTTTGATCTTAGCCATTCTGACAGGTGTAAGATGGTATCTTAGATTTGTTTTGATTTGGATTTCTCTGATGGCTAAGAATGTTGATCAATTCTTTAAGTCTCTTTCAGTCATTTGAGATTCTTTTGTTGAGAATTCTCTATTTAGCTTTGTACTCCATTTTTAAATTGGATTATTATTATTATTTTGATCTCTAGTTTCTTGAATTCTTCATATACTTTAAAGATGAGCCATTGGTCAGATGAACGGTTAGTGAGGAATGTTTTCCATTCTGTAGGCTATTGTTTCGTCTTGTTGACCATGTCCTTTGCAGGAGGTCCCATTTAGTAATTGTGGCTCTCAGTGTCTGTGCTACTGATGCTATATTTAGAAAGTGGTTTCCTATGCCAATGTATCTTTTTTCTGTCAGGTTCAGTGTAACTGGGTTTATGTTGAGGTCTTTGATTCAGTTGGACTTAAGTTTGTGCAGGGTAATAGAAATGGATACAAATGTATTTTTCAAAATGCCACCATTCAGTTATGCTAACACCACTTGTTGAAGATGTCTTCCTTTTTCCAATCAATGTTTTTGGCTTCTTTGTCAAAAATCAGTTCACAGTTATGTGAATTAATACCCATTTCTTCCGTTAGATTTCATTGGTCATTGTATCTGTTTTTATGGCAAACAAAGCTGTTTCTTATTACTGTAGCTCTATAGTATAGCTTGAAGTGATACCTTGTGAAGTTCTTTTATTGAACAGGATTATTTTGCCAATCCTGTGTTTTTTGCTTTTCCATATGAAGTTGAATGTTTTCCTTTTGAGGTTTATGAAGAATTGTGTTGGGATTTTGTTGGGGATTGCACTTAGTCTATAGGTTGCTTTTGTTAAGATTTCTAGTTCTATTATGTTGATCCTACCTATCCAAGAGCATGGGATAATTTTTTCATATTCTGCTATCTTTTTCAATTTATTTCTTTAGTGGTTTAAAATTCTTGTCATATAGATCTTGCACCTTTTTGATTAGTTATCCCAAGACATTTGATGTTATTTGTAGCTTTTATAAACTTGAAGATGTTTCCCTGATTTCTTTTTCAGCCCCTTTATTATTTGTGTATAGAAGGGCTATTGATTTTTTTGTTTGAGTTAATCTTGTATCCTGACACACTGCTGAAGCTGTTTATCAGCTGTAGGAGTTACCTGGTAGAATTTTGGGAGTCCATTATATATACTATCATATCATCTACAAAGAGCAAAAATTTGACTTCTTCCTTTCCAATGTGTATCCCATTGATCTCTCTTACTGTCTTATTTCTCTTTATAGAACTTTAAATAGATATGGGAGAGTGGACAGTAGACACCATGTGTTTCCTTATATTTCCATGATTTTAAACTAACAGGGACTTAGAGAAAGAAGAGTTATATGAACATGAAAGTTCTTGGATGTCTATTCTAGAGGAGCCTTTGTGCCTTGAGAATATGCACCATGATGCACAAGAGAAGTGTTAGTGACAGAAAAATGTTGAGCTATATTTACACGTAAAACTTTTAAAAATATTATTTTTTTCTTCCTTGTGTTAAAATTAAGTGACTTATATATTTTATATATTGTAAGTTATATATAAAAAAGGAAATATTTGAAGGCTGAGGTATCTATCCTATCTATCTATCTATCTATCTATCTATCTATCTATCTATCTATCTATCTATCTATCTCTCTATCATCTATCTACCTACCTGCCTATCATCTCTCTATCATCTATCTAACAACATATCTATATATCTACCTAAATTTATTTTTTATTTACTCAAATAATCATTCTATTTGCTTGTTTTTATATCTTTCTTGAGTCAAACAGCCAATTACTTTACCACTGTGTGTGTGTGTGTGTGTGTGTGTGTGTGTGTGTGTGTGTGTGTGTGTGTGTGTGTGTATGTGTATATATGGCCCAGGGCCTAATGTAAAATACTTAATTTTGAGTTGAGTGACATAAATTGATTAGGAGTGTCACAGTGATACAGAAAACAACATAGGCTAATTACTATTGTTCTTGGATGTCAGAACTTGTTGGTAAGACTCTATTTCTGAAGAGTCCACACACTTTGGTCTTAGGTCATGGAGATATAAAGTTGTTAATGACCAGAAAGCTTCCTCCCTATTGGCTAATACTTGAAAGTACTATAAAGTCTGATAAGGAAGAAAAGTTATTAACAGTCATATCCTGATGTGAACCCTATAGGCTCCAGTAATGATGGGCTTGTCAAAATACATTCACTGGTGCAGCAGTGACACAAAGGTTATGGAAGTGACAAGGTGACTTAAATAGATTTAAGGCCTGCTTCACACAAGTAATAAATGTCTGGCACTATAATTCTAGTCAAGGACTTACAGTTTTGGAGTATTTAGGCCCTCAGAAGAAGCTATTATTGTTAACACATGGAGGGAAAAAAACGCAGTACCAGTAACCCACACTAGAGTTTATTTAAGAAACTTGTGGGAAGAGAAGATGGAGACGAAAGGAAAAAGAGAATGGGCCATGCAGCTCTTTACATTATAAGGATTCAGGTGTACACAGGTTTACACAGCCACACCTGCTCATGCACATGGATGAAAGATGTGTGCCCTCTGCATGTGGTGTGCTCTGGTGGAGTCATGTTGGGACAGCCCATTTGCCAGGTAACTACCATGGGCTAGAAATCCTTACATGTATACATGTATTACTATCAATTTTTAAATGGACATTGTATTTGCAGAAACTCACAACTGATCAAACTACAGAGAATAAGTGTCTCTAGCATTCTCAGCCACAAGTAGCACATCTATATCACAGAGATGAGGTCTAGAAGGACTGAGACAAAGCAGTGCCATCTGGACATAACAGGACTGATGCAGTCACAAGTTCACATTAACTTGAAGAGCTCAAACCATCCAATATTCCAGTATGGACAGGGAAGGGACTCATGAGTTTGTACCCATAGCTGAGGTGCTATTGACAGATGCTAACTGAGAGGAAGCAATGAATAAGTTCTCTTTCAGTATGTGTCCCCTGGTAGGGAGTAATATTCTAGCATGTGACCCCCATGCCATGTGCATATGAGCAGTGGAAACTGGAATCAATAGGGTTTATTTTATTTTAATTTTCATTTTAAAAAATGTCATCTCCATCAATGTATCCTCATATCTCCCCCTCACAACCCCTCCCAGCCAGCCCTCAGCATTACTCCTCCCCATACACCCATCCCCTCCCCCCAAAAGGGCAAAAAGTCCCAAGGTGGGCCAGTCCAGCGCGATTATTTTTTAAAAGGTTATGGAGCTGGGAAAGTGGCTGGGGAGGGAGGGTGATCTGGGAGAGTAAGTGGGAGGAGTAGAGAATATGATCAAAATACATGGCATGCTTGTGTAATATTCCAAGGTAGTTAGTAAACTATTTAAGAGACATACATATTTCATTGTCATTTCATTAAACAAGGAGGGTTGCAAAGGAGCTGGTGATTTTGAAGTGAAGAACTATTTGAGAATTCACCTGAAAGCTGGAGCAGCACCTAAAGGCAACTTTGGACACCAAGAGGAAACAGTGACGTGAAACCCTGCAGACAATTCATTCTCTTCAAGCACTTTTAGAGGAAGTGAAATCCAATCTTAAAGACCTAGGCAGCATGTCTCCTTTGGTTCCAAGGCAAATGAGCAGTTTGAAGTTGCTGTATTTGGACTAGATGAATTGTGAAATTGAAAGTTCCTTTTATATTGGGCTGTTTTATATGTGGTCACTGAGGTAAATGTTTAATAAGCAACCACAGGTCAGTTATGGGAGCTGCTTTTATTTTATAAGCATTAGTTGTGAGCAACCCCGGTAACAGAATGAGGCATCTGCGTAAGGTTTCAAGATCAGTTTTATTGCTTCATTAAAGCTTTTATAGTATTTTCTTTTTAGTGCAATAGGAACCGGATGAACTGGGAGGAGAAGGTGCCCTCTGTGAAGGGTAAGTGTAATCATTTACTTTCTGCACATGACTCAAGTGTCTAGATTTCGTTATCTATTCTTTCTTTAAAAAGCCTCTTGGTTGTATTGTTGTTATACACAAAGAGTTTGATGTTCATGGGGATAAAAGAAAAGGTGAGTAAATTTTTGATTCTGTGTCCTACTACATTTTCTGATAACAAAAGCCACATTCATTGGGGTTTGTATGTTGTGATTATTTACTGAGTGATTTGAATTTTCCCTTTTTATGTGTTTCTGCTAATGTAGTCTACTTTTTCATTTCTAAATATTTGGGTCAACTTTACCATAAATGATACCAAGTTGTAAGTCATTTTGTAATTTATTCCACTTCAAAGTTTAACAACAATACACGAACTGCTATGAAGTACTGCAGAATGGCTATGACCTCAACTTCACAGGTGACACCCCCAATATGTGTCTAAAATCTGGATTCCATCTCTTTTTCTTGGCCTTTTTATGCTCTGCTTTTGTTTTATTTTCTGTTTTCTTTTTCATTTATATTGGCTGATCTCTAAGAAACACTCTCCAATGGGCTCATAGACCAAAGATCAATCAAAAGTGAGACAAATGTCTATAATTCCCACTCTGAGATAGATACATACATGAAGATTATTGAAACCTTCAAAATACATATAAACATCCTAACTAGTGTATGTTATAGTATGCATGTGTGATATGGGAATGTGTTTATGTATGCTGTGAATCTCAATCTTTAAATAAAGGAGCTGTTTCGGGCCATGACAGGCACCATAGAAGAAGTGGGAGGAGAAATCAGAGCATAGGTAGGAGAAGGAGGGCGGAGTCAGGCAGATCGAGCAAGTCACCCAAGGAGCAACATGTAAGGAACACAGGTGCCACGGGCCACGTGGCAGACAGATTAATAGAAATGGGTTGATTTAAGATGTAAGAGCTAGCTAGCAATGTGCCTGAGCCATAGACCAAACAGCATGAAGTTAATATAAGCTTCTGAATCATTTCTGGGGGCCTGAGCAGTGGGCGGCGGGCGGCTAAGAGGTCTGGCAGGGCAGGGTCTGGGCCTCTGGCCGCCTGGAACCAAAGAAAACCCCCTACTACACATGTGTTCTATAAAATTTATGTTTTGGAAATGTGATCCTCAAATTCATATGATGATGGTATTTGAAGGTTGAGTGTTAGGAATTCCAGTATTTTCTGTACTTCCAGAATCCACATACCTGCTAGCACTCAGGCAGCATACAGGGTCACCCCAGGTGCTGGCATTTCCTACAGATGTGCACATGCCCCCCAGCAGCCAAGCAAATTGCATCCTGCACATATGTGCTGTGGCAGGTCATCATGTAAGCCCCCTTTATGCATATGCAACATGGTACATCATCCATATGCTTGAGCAGTGTGACCATGTAAACCCCCTGTACACATGCACAAAGCCACCCTCAAAAGCCGACTCCATCTTGTTCCCACTCTCTTTGCCACAATCTCTTTCAGTGGGCCCATTTCATATCCCTCTGTCCTTTATTTCCTAATAAATTCTTAAAGTGGGTTTTGATGTTATTTCATGATCTATTCTTGCACATTTGTAGCAACAACACTGCATTCTTAGAAAGATAATTTGTTAGATGAAATTCCTCATAATTGGATTGTTGGCTATGATTACTGGCCATGCCTCCTGCTATGTGGTGATGGAGTAGGAAGGCCCTTACCAGATTAGCACCTCAACCTTGTATTTCTTAATCTCACAGAATCATGAGAAACATAACTCTGTTCTTTCAAAATCATGTAGTCTATTATAAATGGACTGCAGCATATAATTGTCTCTAAGAGTCCATGGGAATGTAAACATATGTTTATATATGTATATATTTGTATGTATGAACATAAATATCAGAAAATGTATACATATAAGTTGCATATATATTCATACTTATAAACATATACATTGAATATATGTTCCTCTCAAAGCATTTTAAAGGTAAATATATTATGATTTACTTCTGGAAGAAAGAAAATTCCTTGAAAATTACAGCATTGAAAATACAAAACTAACTTTTCAGAGAAACTTGACTTTGCCTCTCACATGTCTCTGTCAAAGCTTTCACACATGTGCTCTCTGAGTGATTACTACAGAACAAGTCTCGCAGGTGTGGAAGGGTTGTGCCAAGCTAATCCTCCACAGTGTTCAAGTATCTACTCAGAAGCCTTTGTTCAGACAAAGCCATGGAGCTAAGAAGTTGTCTGTCCTCTGTCACATGAAGCAGGAGGAGAACTGTGGTGGCCAAGAGACACTGTCCGCCACTAAACACTGACTATAGCTGTGTTGAGGACAGGAGGCACAGAGCTGCAAACCCACATTCTAATCTAAATGCACAACTTCTAGGGAAGGGGAAGGAGTCAGTCCCTGGAGTCTGACTTCAGTTGATATGTGTATTCTTCCTGGGAGTGTTCATTAAGGACCTGTATTATTCTGCATGAGTCTTCGATACAGCTGATGCTCATTACACACCCACTAGGTCCTGTGTTCTAGGACTATGTTGGTAATACATAAAAAAGATAGATCAGGAGCAAGAATACTGTCTAGTTAAGATGCAGGTGTACATAATCTTATTGACACCCAAATATTTTTGAGTATAGAAACCACAAGTCTTTGCTATTTGTCAGTGCTGGGCCAGACTTGACGTTTCTACGGGTTGAGTCAGACTCTTTCAGAACCTTCACCAAAACTGTCCCACCAGATGTGATAAGAACAGTGGATGCTCAGGAGTCATGAGCATGCCAGCTGTGGGTTGTATATGTTGTCTTCTTGCTGTTTGCTCTTCCAACTAGCCCATTTTTTTTTCTCCCGCATATTAGTGGGTTTGATAGTATTCTTAATAGAAACTGGTGGAATATGGAGGAAATAGGAAAAAGAAGCAGAAAAACATACTTCTGGTGATGCAGGCATGGTATGGTGCAGAGGAACTCCAGGGGTATAATGTGTTTCAACAAAGAATGCCTCATTTTCCATTCCACGGGGTCTAGATCTGTAGACCTAAAACCCACAGCTCTCATCTTTAAAATAATAAGAAATAGTTTATTCTGCAGCCATTATGGCTTCCCATTCCTGGAAGCACAAATTTAATTCTACATTCCAATATGGAAGCAGTTTCAAAGAGCTTTTATAGTCTTACAGAACAAAGACAGTCATAAACCAAGGTAGTTTAAGATACATTGGTGAATACATTAGAGAAGTGGATACACTGAAATGAGGGAAGCTTTTTTCATAGGCCCAAGATGCTATCTGATGACATCCTTAGCTCTTGGATTGGTGGAAGCTAAGGTTCTGCTGAGTTAATAGTTTCTAAGAGGTTTTTATTTATCTATGAGGTGTAGGTTCATATGCAGTATGGGGCAAGGCATGCCTGCTTCAGAAGACTAAAAGTAAACCAAGATAAAGTGATTAGCCTCTGAATCTACAAAAATCCCAACATCTCCATAGTACTGAAATTCTATTCACTCAGTCCATTAGTCTCTGAGGACAGACTCCTTCCAGGAGTCATTTGTTTACAGACAGACTCAGCTTCTTTTCAGGGAAAAGATTTTTCATTTACAGGTTTATTTTACAATGCTATTACTACTTTAAGAAGCAGCTAAAAAGAACTATTACGTATGGCACAAACAGAAAACTGCTGGCATTGGGGTTAGGAATCAAAATAACCATTGCAGCTATGGCCAAATGTGTTCCTTCGAAAGAGATTATCAGTGACCAGTAGGATCATTGCTATTAAAATACTTTCCAGAGAAGGAAGGTCTTATTACACATAGATGTGTATGTTAGGAGAATAGTGAGACTCATTATGGGCTACAAGGAGCTTTAATCCAAGATTTCCACTTACCAGTGTGTCATATTCACTAGGAGAGTCACCAATCACATGTTACTGTGTCTGTATCACTGCAAAAGGAAGGGCCATATTTCCCCCCTCACCATGTACGGGCCGCACCCATATTTAGTTCAATAGTGCTTACTAAGGAAATAGGTAAGTTGGGAGTAATAAGTTATATTATAAATATGATAGGGAAGTGATAAGTACACATTGAATATTCAATAAATCTCAACAGCTGGTCAATAAAAATAGGAGGAACAGTAGTTAAGACAGATCTTTTCTTGGGAGAGGTAAGTTGGAAAGGACAGTGTTGCTGCTGTAGAGCTATGCTGCCCTCACCAGCAAACATTGCTTTCTCTGGAGCCCAGGGCCTTCCTCCATGAGAAAACCCAGTAGACTAAGCAGACCCTCAGCTTTGATAGGATAATTTGGGATCACTGGCTTCCAAGACTAAGCAGCAGAGTTTCGCAATGGCTCAGGGGAGGAGGGAAAATTTTAGCAAATTTACTAGAAAAGCCTTAAACTCTCGAGAAAACTTCATGATGAATGAATACTGCATGGTGGACTCAAGATTAAACATCAAAAGGCTTTGATCTTTCTCAAAGAATCTTGGATTTCTCATCTAACTGGATCTTTGCTATTTGTAAAAGAAAAAGGGAGGGCCAGGGCAGTGGCAGCATTATTTCTTGTGTTAAAGTCCCTAGATTCTAGGCTAATGTCATTCTGGAAACTCTACAGAATTAACAAGTATCCTTGACCACCCAAAGCTTGCCCTATTTCTCAGACCTCTGCATTTCTTTTAACTTTATAACTGTTTCCCAAACAGCCTGTGCCTTCTAATAGCATCCTTTTTTTTTTTTTTTACAGTATGATTTGTGAGGATAATTTTTCATTTTGATACAATTTCAAACTTATGAAAAAGCTGGATATATGGATTGCATAGTATTTTTTAATAATTATCCACATTTACCAATTATGTACATTTTCTCTATTTGCTTAGTCTGTATGTGTAGATATTTATGTTTATATTATATGCATACATGCATTATATATAAACTTAAATTATTTTCAATGAATAAAAATATTCACCTAAATAATTAGAGTCTAATTATTAACACAAGAATATGTGTAATTCTATATACTGTATTTAATGTACAATCTTTACTCAGTTTAAATCACTTACGCTAATCATGTCCTTACTCAGAGTCTCTGTTTGCATTCATTTGCAATATCTCTCAGTTTTTAAAAATCCAGAGTGATTTCTGAGTCTTCATTAGTTTTTCTTCATCTTAAAACTGTTGGAGAATAACTCAATAATTTTTAGGATGTCATTTAATTTAATCATTTCTTAGTATATTTATAATGCCACTAAGATTACACAGTTTTGGGAATAGTTACACCATTGAAGTTAGGTCCTACTGAGTTCTCACAGTATAAACATGGCTTTTTGTCCCAATAATGGTGATGTCACATCTGTTACTTTTTATGGAGTAAAGTATGGATATCTCATGAAGTTATAATTGTGTTTATAACTAAAATGAAAGAAAATGTTCATGCAGCATGTACGCACACACAGATAAATAAATAGATAAATAAATGAACTTAAAAAGTTCAAAAGACTAGAAGCATCAACAAAAAGCATCGATAAAACCTATTCAAGTTTTAGCACACATAAGTAGATTGCAACATCAAAGTCTAAAATGAATGCAACTGGAATTTTACAACATTCTTGTGTATGTCATTATGTGGTAATGTTCTCATCATTATAAAGGATAATTTTGTAAGGTATGACAAATTTAACTTTCAAAGTATACATCAATTAAAAATATTTATTTAAAAATAAATATTTAAAAATATTTTCTTTGTAGCTATTATGTGGCTTTATTCCCCTCCTCAACATACCATACCCCAAGTACTCTCCATAGAAAGGACTATAGAATTTGACAGATTCAAAGGCATCTGAGTACCTGTTGCATCACTAGCATGGGATATTGAGGCTTATAACTGAGTCTGAATGAAGAATAAAAAAGCCTTCATTTTTGTTCTCTAATAATGTGATTTTTCCTAATTTCCCTTTCCACTCCACAGGGGCAACTATTTCATTTTCAAGGGCTTTCTATTTGATAGTAGGGATTTGGAAGACTGTTCCTCTACAAGCTTGGAAGCACTGGAATGTTGAGAAGTAGATGAATGGGTAAGGCTTCTCTGTTGGTTGCTCCAACCCTTTGATCTTCCAGTCTTTCCTAGCAGAGCACTTGGAGCATCCTTCACAGCCAAATCCGGCTCTCACCCTTGTGGTGTCTGGACTTCATGAGCTCTGTGTTTAGCTAAGACTTGTCAGGAGCAAATGTCTGAAACACTGTAGTCTTGTGAGATGCAATGCAGCACCTGAGGCCTCAAATAACTCCTGTATGAGGCTGTGCACAGCACTTCCTGCTCTTTCCTTCTTGCCTTGGACACTGTTAAGAGCTTCTTTCTCTTTAACCCATTTCTATCTTAGATGCTGTGTGTGTGTGTGTGTGTGTGTGTGTGTGTGTGTGTGTGTGTGTGTGTGAGAGAGAGAGAGAGAGAGAGAGAGAGAGAGAGAGAGAGAGAGAGAGAGAGAGAGAGAGTCTTCTTATCAGATTCAAACACTCTTTACTCCTTAGCCACCCATTCCTTTAAACTCAGTCTCTCTGCTTCTTTCAGGTTACTGATGTCACTGGGCATGCTTGTCTACTATTGCCTGGCTCTGTCTCTTTAAGTGCAGGATACGCTAAACTCCTGGTAATTACAGAGCTATCCTCCTGAAGGACTTCTGCAATTAAAACGTTTAATCATCAATAGTTGTCCTACATGATTCTCTTCTTAATGTGGCTGCTTCAGAGGGCTATTATACTGTGAACAGGGTTGCACTGCTCATTTGACACAGCAGCATAAATGTACTTCCTGATGTGTGGGGTCATTTCAGGTAACAAAGCAAGCAAGCCCTGGGCTACATACAGTGCAGATTCAGGCAGAGGAGGAAAAACCAACAGCAAAAAGCAAAACTGCTGCTACTGATCAGTTGCTAGGTGCTTTTCTTTGGAGCAAAGGGGAGGAGTGTTTTGGGCTCTGGTTCTCTTCACACAGAAACCACCGTTCCCAAGTCAGACTCTGTCTTCTCTTCTCACTGATGTTCTTCTGGGAATCTGGAGTTTTCTGTTGATTTTCCCATAGCCTCGCCCAAGCTGCTCTTTAACCCGTCCTCCATTGGGAGTGGTGTCTTAAATATTCTTTCTTGGCGCTCCATTCAGGAGCAGGCTAAACAGCACTTTAACGACAGCACACTCTCCACTTACCCACACAATCTTAATTCCTCCTTCTATCAACATTTATTGAATAGTCACTCATGCACCTGGTAAATATAATTAGCACAATGGAAAACTGTATGTGGATAAGCTAAGACATAGCCCTTCACTCCCTTCATTGCCCTTGTTTAGAAGAGAGGGGGTGCAAATGTCATATGAATAAACTTGACTATAATTAACAAGAGAAGAGATATAAACAAATCAGAATTAGGTGAGAGGCATGAACCTCAGACTTTATGTCTGGGCTACTAGCTTACTGTATTTTGAATACCTGATTGCCATATGTAAAATATATTTGTACTTTGTACTAAGATAAGAATTGAAGTATAAAAGATAAGTTAGGGTAAAGTAGGCAGTATATTTGAAGTGGCTTCGATTTTACTGGATGACTACAAAAAACCTCCCTTGTCCTGTGAAACACACTATTAATGACATTTCAGCCATGGTATTGTGATTTCCATATCATATCTGAGTGAACAATGAGTTTTTGCATTAAGAATATAGTTTTAAATTTTATATTATGAAGAAAATCTATGTGTGATTTATTTTTGTTTGCAAGGGTACAATTTTTGATTTGTCTTCTTCCTGTAGAAAGTATAGCATGCTTTCTGTATAAAAGAGTAAAAATGGGAGAGTTATTTTAATTTCAAAATGCTAAAGACTATCCTGATCCCTTTCTAACATATTATAGGTAACAATTAGCTAAAGTAAATGAAACATAGATGAAATACTTTCCTGTGTGACTTCAAACCCTGAAGGCTGTTTCCCATACAATCAGTGTCTGTCATACATGCTCAGGAAGATTTATATGCCAATTGGTATGTTAAATATCAGCAACTTTTAATTTAATTATTTATTTTTCAGTGATTACAAATAGACATTAAATTATATTCTTCCCACACTTAATAGGCCATTTGTTGATCCCTGAGGCAGATGTGTGATAGTCTAGAGAAACTTCAGTTATAGGTTGGGTTAACATTAAACCCCTCATATATTACTATGTTAGAGGATACTTCACAGAGAACATTTACTTTGAGTGATATGTAGAATCTAGAACAGAATTGGCTTGCAGAAGATAGAAAATTTTATATATGCATGTCTACTGCCCAAGGGGCATAAAATATGCAATGCATTTGATGCATAATTAAATGTTCATTACACTATCAGGTATAATTAAAGAAGAATTTTGAGGTATTAGAACCAGAATAGAAAATACATGGAGTACCTTCATATAGGTAAGCACTTAAAATGTAACAAAGTAGGCTTTGAGGTGACTATATTAAATGATCCAAATTACACCTAATATTTCTCTTTCTTTTTAAGAGATTGGCTCTTCACTGTATACACTTATTATTGTGTATTCTTCTGTATACACTTATTATTGGAAATATAAGTTTACTAGTGCATACACCTTGAATGGGTTGGACAGCAATTCAACAAATTTAAATACTTGCTGCTTGTCAGAATAAAGGTTTAAGGCAAAATTAATGGAACATTAATGAAGAGACATACAGTGAAAATAAAAGGAAAATTAGAGACCATTTGGTGAAGGTAGAAAAAGAATTCGTGTTTACATCCTGAGTAAGGAAGCATATCAGAATAAAAAGAAATGAGGATGGTTAAAAGAGGAATTTGAAGAGTCATTGGTGATTTGGGCAACATTTGGCTACATATACCTACAGTAAAGCATGGGCATGGGAGAGGAGTTGGAAGGATCAGGAATGACATGGATAGGATGCATGAGGGGAATGCTTAAAAGAACATTAAACGCAAGATTGAAGAAACACCTAACATTTAACCCAGCAGTTCCCATGGTACCCAAGACTAAATATTCTTCTTCTGGGCTTTAACTTCTCTATTAATGTTTTTGTCAACTAAGAGCATTCTTCACAGCATCTATTTCTATCAGGCAAGTAAATTTAACATATTTTCAGATCAGATATAAATGATTTTAGGAGGCTGATTTTTTTTAAAAAAATATCTATTAAGAAAGCATAGGGATAGCATGACAAGGCAAAAGTGATAATTAAGCATTGTCAGAACACAACAAGAAAGAATGAACTCTGCATACTGGTGTGCATGTAGTCTCCACAGGAGGGGCATGAGCTCAAGGCTAGCCTGGGCTACATGCTAAAATCTACCTCTAAAATGAAAAAAAGTGGAATAAAATAACTGAGGTGAGAAGAGGGCTACTAAATGAAAAATTACAATGGAAATAGAAGTGATTCAATCGTTAACGGCCACACTTAAGGTCTCTAGTTTCAGTGATATTTGAATATGTAGACCAATCAATTCCATGAATTGATTTTTCCAGTTTGATATGATAGATATTGCTTTTTAATCAATAAGACACAAAAATAAAAAGTTAGAGTTTATAAGTGACATAGAGAAACTTTCATGATTAAGAACAATAAAAACACAGATCAGGGATTAGGGAGATAATTGAAGGATTGAGGTAGAAAAACAATGTTTGGTTTTCTTTTAAATTTGGACAATGTACTGAGTATGCTTGAAGAAAATGACTTTGTCAGACTCACCTATGTGACTATGAATGAAAAGTATTTTTAAAGACTTGTTGGATTTATCTTGGCCTTTACATGTTTTAAATAAAATTTGATAGGAAATGTTCATCATTCTAATAAGAAACTAGCTTATAATCATCCTACAGAAGATTGCTAGACCAAACAGTAATTCGAGAATGGCTGTTAAATACATGCCAACTTGATGTAAGAGTGCTCTGGAAAAAGTACCAGCAGTTTAGGAAAAGGTATATCCATGGAATTTGTTTTTGTCACCATGTAGACATAAAAAGATAGGTCTGACTATTAAGGTAGATTCCTCATAAATATTGACAAATTGAAGATTAGCATAATTCCTATAAGAAGTGTCAGACACTTGGGGTGGGAAGCAACTAGCTAAGAGACAGTCTTTTCTCTATAGATTGTTCTTTGGGCTCATGAATATTTTAGGGTTGACATGTTTGGAAGTGTGGGAATGTATCCCTGTAAGAGGAAATGGAAAGAAGGATGGTAAGAGGCAGGGATAGGAGGGAAGAATTAGGGACCTGTGAGGACACTTCCCATTTATGGCTCTAATTTCCCTACACTGTTTTTAATCATTTCATTCTGACCGTGTATGACTATATTACCAGAACTTAGAAGGTGGAGGCAGGAGGAACAAGAGTTCAAGGCCATTTTTTTACTACTCATTGAGTGTAGCCTTGGCTCTATGTGACTCTATCTCAAAAAATAAGAGGGAGATGTGAGAGAGAAGAGAAAGCAGAAAAAAGAACAAAACCAAAATATTAAAGAAATAAAATTATTATTCAATATAAAGGTATTTAGAGAGCTTAAGATATATGAAATTGATATCTATGAGCATAGGTTAAAATAACTGTGAAAATTAAACTCAGTAAGATAGGCCAGGTTATTCAATAGTACTTTTGTTTAAAGAATTATTTAGCCATAATTGATATTAATCAACCATTCTCTGATTACAGTTAGTCAAAATGAGAGGAAATGGGCCCCAAAGGCAGTGTATGGGATTTAGATAAAAATAGGGACCAATTGGTTGAGAAGGACAGGCTACTACGGAAGCATATGGGATTTTTCTACTTGGGAGGTCTTAAAAACAGCCTCTCAGATGTCAAGGTTAATGTAAAATTCAATTCAGAAGTTTGGAGAGTACCATTGGAGATGGGTCAATTGAAAGGTGTAGAAGGTCAACATAAACACTAAAAAGATTTCATGGTTATGGAATTCAGCCATTATCTTAAATATAATCTGTGTTATGAGTAGAATTAGGCAATTATTGAGAAATAATATTGTGTTGTGATTTCTTATTATGTTTCTTCTTCCTGCTTTAATCTGAGCAGAAGTTTGGGAAATTGCCAAGCAAGCTATAGCCATCTATTGTTGAAACGTAAATCTTTTTATATAATAAGAACTCAGAAAAACCAGATAGAAATACTAGGAAATTTTTGTTTTGACAGAGAATAATAATAACAATGATTTTACTTTTTCTATAGTTTATTCATTTGTTAGTTTGTATTCACGAATAGCTTATAGGTACTTGGCAATAGAACTTGATGCTGTGAGATGTAGGAGAATAAAATATGGTCTCTACCTTCTAAGGGTGAGAGACCACCAAAAAGCATGCTTGGATAAGTATGTAGGATAATTAGAACATACTGTCAGACAAGAGCCACTGGATTATGTGATGTGGGCTATTTGTAGTAGAAAAAATGCACTGTGGTGTTTATGGGTTACAGAGGTCATAGGTGGATTTTCAAGAATGAGAAAGAATCAAGGGGGGCTTATAGAGGCATTTGTGGATAGACAATTGAAGCAGCAATAGAAGTGAGACTCAGTCTCACTTTCTAACCTCTGAAAGGACTTTGGAACAGTGGTGAATTTACAGTGTATCAGCAATATCTTCAGAATTTGCTGTCTCCAATATCTACTACCCTATTGTATTCTCTTTCTGTTCACCCACTATATTCTGTTGTATAATCCTGTCTTGTTATTGGAGGCAAGAGGGTTGAAGAACAGAATTAAAAGAGACCATATTTGATAAATGTATGCTACATGTGTAAGTTGAATTTAAATCCCAATCCCCTGATTCTGCCTTTTTCTTCATCTAAGCCTACCCAGCACTGTCCTAATCCAAGGCCTCTACACCTGTCTCTCCTTTCAGATTAATATGGCATGGAGGCAGGATGACTTCTTAATTTTTGTACTACAATGCACATAGTTTCACAGTTTGTGAATGCCATGAGCAAAGAGGTAGATACACATAGTATAATAAAAGTTGTGCTTTATTATGCTAAGCATCATCACACAAGGTTCATATTCTTAATTTCTAATTATGGTATTTAGCCTATCTCTCCAAGGCTGCTCATCTGTGTGATGCATCTTAGCTAAAGATTAGGTTCAGTTTCTAACAGATGTCTGTGATTCAAGGGATAGAATCCTGGGGTAAACTTTCCAAGTATGGAGCTCTTGAAGATGACATTTTTTCAGATGTGCAGATGAGGGCATTGCTCTTGGTCTCTGCTTATGAACTATTCAGTGGGTTCCTAGTGTCCCTGGCATATCTTTCAGTGAAGCAGAAAATCTGCCCCATTATGGCATAGTCTGGCAGTTGCTTCTCTCTGTGTCCTGAAGAATATCTGGCAATTTTCTCTGCAAAGCAGGAACCTGAAGGACCATCTTGGTGGGTTTTTCTTTGGCAAAGTTCAGAGGTCACCTTCTTATGGAACTTGCATGTCCAGTTTATACACCATACTGGCATGCAGTTGAAGCAAGACCACTTTCTTAACCAGTGGCTAATTTTTGCCACAGAGAAATTAATTCCATGTAGAGTTTCTTCGATGCTCATCATTCTCTTGAAGTAGATCGGTGCTGCCAGGAGCAGGCAAGTCTCACTATCCAAAAAGTCTGAATTCTTAAAATATTTTAAATTCCATATTCTGTAGGTCTTTGAAGTGTTTAAAGATTACCTATCTAATTGAAATCCTTGTATATCTAAAAAAAACTAACATGACTATATGTTTGATTATCATAGATGAATATTAACCTGTGTTTTTAAATTATACATAACAATATTAAATGAGTTAATAAGCATAATACCTTAAATAAGAGAAGAAATAGGCATATGGTATAGCAAAATTAACCTTAAATTTGTATCAATAAACCAAGACTCATACCAATGTAAAGTATTTTGAGATGAACAGTTATTTTTGGATGAAAGTAGATTCAATAATTTATCCTTTTTTATCGTTTCTACATCATATTCTCACTTTTTCCATAGAAAGAGATTGACTATGACCACTAACCATTAATAACAAAACAAACATTTATAAACAATATTTTGGAACTTGGACATAGCTTTCTGTTACTACTTTCTGCTGTTTAGGGGTGTTGGCAATCTTATGGAGGTCTTGAGCCTGGATCACCTTAGTTGTCAGCCTTGAAACTGATAAGGCCATCTTTTCCCATCAAAGAATTTTCACAGTATCTTTCTTGATCAAAACTGCTTTTTCTTAAGTCAGAATGAATCCACACCTTTCACTTTCTGTGGAAATAAAAAGAAAATCTCTTCTCTAAAGTAACATATTTTTTTTAACTTAACTTTGAAGTCAAGGAATTTATAAAATATAATGGTTGGGTTAATCCAGCAGCATTTATAACCAAATGATTTTCAGCAGCTCTTACTACTTTTGCAGTCAAAAACCTTAAAGACAAGACAATAGCATGCAGTAGCTCTTGGGGTCATATAATCAGTTTGGCAGTCAGTATACATTCAGGATGGAATTTCAACTGCCTGGGAACCAATATTCCATATTCTGGTAGAAAGCAACTATGTGATGTTCCTGGTATATATATATATATATACAGAGGAACAGGGAAGTTGATCATTTGTTGTCATGAAGTGTATACATAGTATCACAGCTCCAGTCTTTTTCCTCATTTGGAAATCAGATTGGTTTTAAAGATGGGTTCCAGTCTATCATTGAAATATTAGTGAAGTTCACTGTTCATTTGATTTCATTATTCTCCTTAAAAATGTGTCAGTAAATGTAGTTGTTGAGTTGCAAATCTCCTTAGAATGGTGTATGACAAAGACTGGTAGGTCAGTTAGGTTATTCCGTTGCCTTTTCTGTCACTTACATTTGTTATTTTCTTAGTGGTGTATTAAACATAGTGTAGTGGTGATCCAGTTCAAGTTTGAGTCACTGATCTACTGTGAGACAATTTGAATGAACTTGCTATCACAAGACCATTGTGAGTTGAGTGATTTTGTTGAGAAGTCCTTCCATGCTCAGGAGGTGACATTAGTCAATACATCAGTCCAATGTTAATTAATTGGTACCTATCTCAGAGATTCTATTATGGGGGTTGAGGTCTTTTGCATTATAATTTGTAGTGGAATATATACCGTGTCTGGACAAAATATATCTGGCTGTGTTCTGGTATAATCTGAGTTTAGTAGATGCCATTCAGGCATAAAGTATCTGGGTGTCTACACGGGTTTTCCTCAGGTGGTGGGCTTTAATATGATAAGATGTAAAGGGTTGTGGAAGCAAGTCAGTCAAGATCAATAGAAATCTGTAGTGTTGTGTCCCCAATGCTGCATTTTAAATCTAGTCATGAGTAGGTGAATTACATGTATGAATTGATGTGTTATATTCTTCACCATCTCTGCTATATAACCATTCAAACCATTCCACTTAGTTACTAGTGCTAAAAGCTTTATTAGGAAAAAAAAATCATTAAGATACAGAGGTTAATGGATTAAAATTTATTTGTTTAACAGATCTTCCCTAAGAATACTTTATAAAATAGTTTTACATTTACATTTCAAAATTTGAAGAATACCATGCATAATATAATTTGAATAACTTTATTGTACTTTGTTGTGCATTCTTAATGGGATGTATCCCAAAGAACATTTAGTTGTGACATACATTTTTTTAAAAATGTTTTAAAGCTTTTCTTCATATATTCTCAAAGACTTGAGAGGAGGAAAAGACTTCTTTCTATTTGCCTTTTACTATGAAGATATAGATGAAAATCAATTAGTAAAGAGGAAGGATTTTTCTTGGGCCCCAGTTTCAAATGTTTTAGTCCTTTTCTTCTGTTGCTTTAGAGACTATTGTGAGATGCTACATAATTATTGGGAGCTTAGATAACACCTGATTTACAGGTGACAAGAAACAAAGGTCAGAAGAGCAGGAGGGCAGCACCTTCTAGGGCAGGTTCATTGGCCCTAAGCTCTTCCCTTTCTTTCTTCTTGGTCTTTTTGTTTGTTTATTTTTGCTTTTTTTTGAGGCAGCATATTTCTATGTAATTTTGGATCTCTTGATGATACTTATATATTACAGGTTGGCCTAGAACTCAGAGAGATCTGCCTGTGGCTGTCTGGAAACTATAACACTTTGGTTGGACTCTGCCTCTTAAGACTTCTATATTTCCTAATAACACCGTTCTTGGGACCTATCCTTTAATGTGTGGATCTTTAAAGGACATTATAGATCCCAATTATAGTATTAGGAGAGCAATCCAGACCTAAGACAATTAGCTAGATTCTTTTTAATTTAGAAAAAAAACAAAACAAAAAAACTTCTTTGGGGAATTATGTTGTTCCATTGTAAATAATTGTCCCTGCCTATGAGTTTAATAAAAAGTGCTGATTGGTCAAAGGCAGACAGGAAGTGTGGGTGGGGCTACCAGACTAAGAAGACTCTAGCAACAGGCAGAACAGAGAAGAATGCCAGAGAGAAGCCAGAAGATTCAGAGGACAACTATGCTGCTGTGAGAAAAGGTACCAAGCCACATGGCTGAACAGGATAAGAGTCATGGGTTAGATTAACGGTAAAGAGTTAGCAAGTTATATGCCTGGGCCTTAGGCCTATCAACCTAAAACTATTGTAAGCATCTGTGTGTCTCTGCGAGTTTGTGGGTCTGCTGGTCTAAACCTTGAGGCTAGGCCCAAAAGTCCAGGCCAAAAACCTCTTACTATAAACTTCATTTCTCTGTGGCTCTGAATTCTGTGAGTAGGTGAATGTCTGATGTACCAGGGATTATTACAAGCCAGCTTTCCTGAATGTAAAATATTAATTTTCCTTCTAAAACTAAGTCATTTTGTTAGTCACAGGAGCAGTTGCTTTTTATATGTTTATTGATGGAATTGTATTTCATGAGAAACTATGACTAAATAATGACAATACAGACCAATAAATAGCTTAATAAAAATAAATCTTGGTTATGCTTTTTTCTGAAATTAGCACTAATGTCCTATTAGCTATTAGTTAATGCTAGCAACTTATATTAATTATTAGTTATTAATTCATTTATTCAAGGCATTCTAGTGTGCAAAGTATCTATCTTTACCAGTAGTTTATTTTATTATTGAACATTTTTCAAAGTTATGGCTAAATGCTATGGCTAAATATATATATATATATATATATATATATATATATATATATATATATATATATATATATATATTCTAGGTAGAAAATTCAAGTACTATAAAATGTTAGTGAAATTAATGAGAAATCTGTTGTATTTGTTTTGATCAAAGAATTTATTTTTGACAAAGAGAAATTTGAAGACCATGGTTGTTGCTGTTGACCAGGGTCCTAACGTTCACCTGGAGTCAGACAAAAAGCAAACAACAGACTCATTTATTACACAATGAGGAGAAACTTATATACTCTCTTCCCAGCACCCAGGCTGCATCCTGATCTGATGACATTTTGTAGTTGCCCCTTATTGACTGGGCACAATTAGGAACTCTGACAATACTGCTGCTAAGGCCTTAGGCAGACTCCATATTGGCTTATAAGGAAGTACATTATGTGCATGTCTTGGCAATTTGTTTGAACCAATTTTCATCACACTATAGGTCCGTCCTATTACACATGATCATGTTGTGGAAACAGCTAGGACACCACATTTTATTCTAGGTAGTCTAACATGCACGAGGATTAGTTATATTTTAAATCAAATAAATTAACTAATCCCAGACAAAAATGAGATTAGCTGTGGCTCAATCCGTTTACTATCATTCTATTAACTGCTAAGTGGATGAATTTATCCATCATTTAGAAACTTCAGTTAACATAGCCAGAGTAACACTTGAGACATCAGACACAACTCTCCTGCTTGAGAAACTGATGGCAAGAACATGATGAAGAAGGCACTAAATTGGTATGGATGTCAAATATTAAAAGATCAATGTTAATTAGGCATGGTGACATATGCCTGAGATCCTAACTTTCAGGGGGTTGAGGCAAGCAGTTCCAGTCTGGAACATACAATTACATACTTTCTCATAGAAAACAGAACAAAGTACAACACAAAAGAAACAAAAAGCAAAATAAAAAAGGAAGAAAAAGAAGCTGAAAGGAATAACAAAACAGTTATCTCAAGTTGTTGTCAATAAAGAAAACATGTCTCCATTATATTCCACTGTCATCAGTAAAGCCAGCTTTATTCATTCTAAAAATTTCTAAAACATTTTTCCCTTTCCTTATGACATTTTTTATTTTTATTGACTTTGAAGGCCATTGCTACTATTCTAGTGTTAAGAGTTTAAGGCTAAACAGACATAGGATAAGCCACAACACTTAAATATTTTGTTCATTGTTTCTTGTCTACAATTAAAATTACAATATTTACATCCCAAGGTTGTGGGCATCAATGGAGGTAATGAACAGATAACTTTAGCATATGGCAAGGAATGCAATGGAATTATCAGACCTGTTCTTTTGAGTACAGATGAATGATAGTAATCAAAAGTAGACAGATATTTCTTCCTACTAACAACTGACAAAAAGATTTGACTAAACTTTTACTAGAAATTATTGTCTGACATGAAAAATGATAAGCTTTGAAGACAGTCTGCTCTGAAAATGTAGATATATTGTATTATTTGAATCAATTATACTACTTTCCTCTTCCACTATCCAATTATCAAGTGATTTTAGTAAAAGGAGTAGCATCCAAATGAAGAACCTACTCAATAAAATGTTGGTCATAAGGAGTACATCTTGTCATTCAAAGATAGTTTGCTTTAAAACTCATGTACACTGAATTAAATAATGTTCTAATTTTTGATGGACTCATTTACTACATAGGATAGAGCAATAGATACACTGGATACAGAGAAGGTTGACTTGAGCTGGAAGACTTCATTTAGCTCTGGCTTCAGAGAGAGAATAAAAACAGTGCATTATAAAAATCAGATAATAGACACAAAGGGGTCAAGAGGCCAGAGAGAGAAATTTGAGAGCAAGTGCTGATGGGGTTATTGTCATCTAACATGGGAGGAAGACTGGATGATAACACTGTAGTGCCAATTCTAATTGGTTTTAGTAATAAAAGCCTGGAGTCTGGTATAGGAGTAAGTGCTGAAATATCAGAGAGACAAAGGAGCAATCCACAGCCAGTTCTTAATCCATCAGATCCTCAGGCTGAAAGGGAGATGCTCCTGTTTCCTCCCACCTTATATTTCTCTCTCTGCCCAGTCATATCACTTCCTGTCTCCATCTTCTTAGTGCTGAGATTAAAGGTATGAGCCACTGCTGGACTGTTTCTCTTTTAGACTGTATCAATCTTGGGAAGCCTAGGGTGGCCTTGAACTCCTGATCTTCCTACTTCTTCCTCTCATGTGCCAGAATTAAAAGTGTGTGCCACCACTGCCTGACTTCTATGGTTAACTAGTGACTAGCTCCTTCTTCTGTTTTCCAGGAAACCTTTATTTGTTAGGGAACAAGCAAAATATCACCACATCCCCCCTTTTTTGTCTAAAATAAAAAGGTTATAACTAACATTAGAAAAAATACATAAAGTAAGCTCAATAACTACATATAATACATTAACAATGTTCAGTCCATTAACATTTGATAAATTCAGAAAAAATATTCCAGTATTTATAATATTTTGGAGAGTCCAAAGTGTTGTACCTAATTCCCTTTTTATCCTAACTTGTATTACCAACCCCAACCAATATTTTCATGTCTCTCAAACTGATACATTTTACAGCTCTTTATTGAATTTCTTATCTAAAGTTGTTAACAAGAAAAAGTACAACTGTAACTATCTAGTCATAAACTTCAACAGAGGCCAAAGAAGAAAATAATATTGTTTATGCAAACAGGAAGTACAAACAAGTGATTTCCACAAATGAAAATTGACAGAAACAGCTTGCTACTTAGACAGTTACCCAAGGTTTCTTTGGGTATTGATGCATCCATCTTCAGCCTACAGGCCTAGAATATCTTACAGATTTTTTTGCGAAACAGGATATTCTGAAAGGCAATTCTACCTTGTCTTGACAAATTCCTGTGGTCACTTTCTATTGTGTCCTGCTTGTACAATTTGGATAGCATACTTTCAACAGTTAAAGTAACAAGCTTTCTTGCTCAGTGGCTAACTTTTCCAACAAAGAAAGTAAATTCCACAAGGAATTTTTTAATGTTCATCATCTTTGAAGTAGATTTGTTCTGCCAGGAGCAGTCTTGTCTCATTGTCATAAAAAGAAAAACAAAATAAACCTCATGTTATTAAAACATCTTAAATGCCATATTTTGTAGATCTCTGAAGTGTTTGAAGACAATCTGTCCATCAAAAATATATCTGTTTGACTTTTAAAATATAGCTACATGACTACAGATTTGATTATAATAGATGATTATTAACTTGTGTTTCTTTGTATCCTAATTAGTTGGTAATAAAACTTTCAAGGTCTAGAAATTTGTTTTATAAGTTGTAAATGAGTTGTATAGGCACAATACCTTAAATAGGAATAGACATTTATTTAAAATATATTCTAATCAAAATAACTTCAAATTTGTGTCAATATATAATGATCCATATAAATGTAAAATATTTAAAACAAGTAATTGCTTTTTTAAAAAGGTGAATCAATAATTAATCTATCTTTTTCTACTTTATTATTTGTATACTTTCTTTTTCCTTTTCAATAGATTCTATAACCTACCCTTTTTTATTGTATATTATAATTATATATGTTATATATATATATAATTTTGAGATAATATTTATACCTTAAGAAAAGTGTTAAGGAGTCAAAATAAAAACAAAATATCATGAGATTAATAGCAATAGAATAGTTTCTTAATTTTGATTTTTCTCCTGTCTTATTTCAGGTGACTATTTTGACATGAGATAGAGATTTTGCATTTCTTTTATTAAGCATGCTTGCGTTTAGAGAACGAGAGAGTCACAGTCCAACTCCAAAGCCAGCCTTAATTTTCAATTGAACTAAGATTACAAGATTATTTGCATCATATGTCTGTAAATAAGCAAACATTTGGGAAGATTTATGTAATTTTATTCTGTTGGAGATGTGATACAGTAGGAGGTCAATTTTACTTTTTCTTGGGACTTATTTTCTGGATGATCTGTCCTTTTCTTCAGATGTCTCATTTGTCCAATGGTCTTCAGATTCCTTAGCTAGATACTTTTGTTCTCTTGGGGGAAAAAAAGAAAGAAAAAAGAAAACCCTGCCCCAACCTAATTTTGGGGATGTTCCCTTTTGACAAGTTATATCTGATCAAATGACAAGCTTTTGTTAGTCTTAAAGTTAATTTAAATTAGTCACACAATTTGATGAATTATCACATCTTCTAATTAAGAAGTTTCTCTTTTTCAAATCAGAACCTTTATCAGTTTTGATAGCATCTATAGCTTTTGTTCTTCTGAGGAACCTAATGCAAAACCTCTTAGCCACATAACACATATCCTGGCTTCCATTTTGAGGCCAGCACATTTTTAAAATGTAGAGGCTGATTTAATTTCATAGCTTTTTCTATTATCCAATGTTTCTTTGTAGCTGTCATTCCTTTCTCATTAGCATTTAGGAATTTCAAAGTTAATAAGGCATCATGCAATCTACTTCTGGGGTCTCTATTACTCCTTTCTGTTTATTTAGTATATCATTTAGAGTTCAGTTTGATCTTTCTATAACTGCTTGTCCTGTAGAACTGTAATTTATGTTGTAATAAGCAAAAAGTGTTTCATTTTACTAGATACATATGCAGAAGCATTGTTAGTCTTAATTTGTACATGTATATCTATGATGACTGTAAGTTGTAGCAATTATTTGATTACAGAGTTAACCTTTTCAGAACTCAAATACATATTTTAATTTTCTAAATTCCACAAAATAAAACAAATCCATCTGCCTGATTTTATTCCCCTTAGTACCCTTTGGTAGTGGAGTTTGGTTGTATTTTAAAAAATAGAACATTTCCTTATAATTTTCTTGGCTTGTTGCAAAGTGATGGAAAACCCTTTTCGAACCCTTGCTATTGACATGATTTTTTTTTAAATAAAATTCTGATGCCTCTAGCACATTTGCTATCAACAGTTAATCAGTTTCATCATTACTTTGTGTTAGATGTCCTGGCAGACCCTATGGGATTGGAGTGTGTTATACAGAAGGGATGACTCCTAGTCTTGATTATTTCTTGTAGCTAAATAAATAACAAGGTTAATTCTGACTCATCAGGAATAAATTCAGCAGTTTCAATGTGTAAAACAACTCTTTGCATACTGAGAGTCATTAACTATATTAAGAGGTTCTATCAAATCCATTAATACCATCAGAATAACAAATAATTCTGACTTTTGGACAGAATCGTAGAGGATTCGAGCCACTTTACTTAAATTTTCTAAGTTTTAACCTGAGTTTTCAGATTTGTTTGCATCAGTATAAAATGTAGGGGCTCCAGAAATTGAGGTTGGGTACCAGATGTAGCTTAAATTCTAATTGGTCTTAATAATAAACCCTGGAGTAGATATAGGGGTAAATGCTGAAATATGAGAGAGACAAAGGAGCAAGCCACAGCCACTTCTTACCTCTATAATTCCTTAGCCTCAAAGGGAACAAGATTTTGTTTCCTATTTCCTTATATTCCTCTCTCTGCCCAGCCATATCACTTCCTGTGTCCACCTTCTTAGGCATGTGCCTTTCAGGTAATGAGATTAAAAGCATTTAGGCATTTGCTCCCACGTGCTAGGATTAAAGGTGTGAACCTCCACTGCCTGGCTCTGTTTCTCTTTTTAGACTGTATCAATCTTGTGAAGCCCAAGATGGCCTAGAACTCCTAGTATTACCACTTCCTCCTCCCAAGTGTCAGGATTAAAGGTATGTGCCATCACTGCCTGACTGCTATGGTTAGCTAGAGGCTAGTTCTTCACTCTGATATCCAAGCAAGCTTTATTTGTTAGAGCAAAAACAAAATACCACAGTCATAAGAGTTGAGTTGCAAAGCACGATAGAATATAATCAGTACTCAGGAAGCAGAAGCAGGAGAGAATGGTTCCTTTGTGGCAACATAATGAGATTCTGTCTCAGAAAAAAATAAGCTAAAAAGACATGAAGTTCGATAATACAACATTGCCATTTTATATGTTCAGGGTACTGGGTGAGGCCAAGAGCAATAGGACAGGGTATATAGCAACTAGGCCAACTAAACCTCTTGGACCATGATCCAAAATAAACTCTCATTTTAAAAAGTTAATTATTCCAGGTGTTGTTTTATAGTAGAATGCTGGCTTGTGTACCTTCTTTCGTCTTTTATTCCTTTTTCCTCCTTCCTAATGTCTATCTTTAGCACGTCTTGGTAGGCATACATATGATTTTCCAATAGAAGCTGTGAATGTGAAGTTTGTTAACTAATAATCAGAGGCATGAACTCCAGCCAGTTCCTTCTGAGAGACAGTGTTTAGGGAAAAAAATAGTGTTTCTTAACTTAACAAGGAAGATGATAGATAAGCTCTGCTTCAAAGGGTTTCTGAGAGGACCAGTTGAAGTAACTGGTCAAATATGGTACAAAACATACTATATGATATTTTTTTGGGGGGGAATAGATGTGAATTACTCATAATATTGGGGTATTTCTTCAGTTTTTAACCTCTTTCCTTTTTCCCTTGTATTTTGAAGTATCAAAAAGTCAGGAAAAAGACAAAGGCATCTATCTCTCTCTCTCTAAGGTTCTTTTAGAAAAGGCTTAGGCATGGAGGAATGAACCTGAGACCCTATGAGGATTTATTTTAGTCACAGGACTCCATAACAAATTAAGCCACCAAGTATATTATGTTTAGGATATTTATTGTATGTTTTTCATTGAGTTAAAGAAGTCACTGTCCTCTTCTGAGACCCTAAATTTTTATGTATTTATTTTTTAAGTGAAAAAAAATTAAGGATAGAAGCAATTTCAGAGGGTGTGGAGTGACAGTGGACCAATGACAGACTTACTAATACCAGATCTGCTCAAATCTAACCTTTGTTGTCAGCAGTACTCACACCTCACAGAAAGAAAAGTGGGGCCCACACACAGATCTCCCTCAGGACTAGCCATGGCATGAAGACCCTAACAGAAGCCAATCCTGGGCTGGGGCCTGCACACAGATATCCATCTGGACTGACCGTGGCATGAAGATTCTATCAGAAGCGAATCCTGGGCTGGGGCCAGCACACAGATCTCCCTTTGGACTGGCTACAGCATAGAGACCCTAACAGAGGCCAACCATGGGCTACATTAATCATGTTACCCTAAGATACACGGTAGCAGCTTTCTTGTTACTCTTGTCTTCCTAGAATCATCATAAACTGATTTAGCTCTAAGCACATACTATGATCCAGTACCTTCTAGAGGCTGCCATGGACCACACATCTTCACAACAGGAGCTAGAATCTATCCAAGGACAGCGCAGGTGCTGGCACTTCCTTTCTAGTCAAAGCTGGACTTCATAGACAGTTGGAAAGTCATCTTCTTTCCTTGGAGCTACAATAACACACCAGCACAAACCCAAGAGCTAACAGCAGCAGCAGCAATTTTTTCCTAGCTCTGGAGGTGAGAAGTCCAAGATCCACATGTATTTGGGCTATTCCCATCTGAACCCTGTAAGGGAAACTGACCTCCATCCCTCTAAGCTTCAGTTTCGTTGTTAGAATGTGTTAGTGCCTCATTTCTTGTTCATCATCCCAATTCCAACTTTCTCTTCACATGGTGTTTTTCTGTGTTTAATATCTTTATCCAAATCTCTTCCATGTATAAGGACACCAGTAATATCAGACTAAGGGCCATTACTACATAATTTAAATCTTTATTTTCTCATACATTACAAGCCAAACACAGTTACTCTTCCCTCGACTTCTTCCTTCCTCCACTCCCTTTCTTCCCTAGATTAACTCCTCTTCCCCATCCCTTTAGAAAAGAGAAGCAGCAGCCACAGGAATATTAACTAAGCATAGCATAAAAAGTTACAAGACCAGACACAAAACCTTATATCAAGGCTGGACAAGGCAACCCAGTAGAAGAAAAAAAGGTCCCAAGAACAGACAACTTACTACTTAATTTATACCCATGCATTGGTGCTATTTCTAAAGAAGGTCACATTCTGAGATACCATTGGTTAGGGCTATAGCATATAAAATTTTAAGAAAAAAGTTTCCACTCATAAAAAGGATAAATTCTTAAATATATCTTGATTAAAACTTAACTTGGATTCAAATTATGTAAATTAAGATGAGGTACTTCACACTGACTAAAGTCAAGAATGATCCCTTTAACAACTGACAGTTGTCAATCCTATTAGTTGAGAACCTATATAGATAAATATCAGATAGAATAGAACATAGTTAAGCAAAGAATCTGAACATAGTTAATTATAGATACTCAATGTATATTTTTAAACCATTAAAAAGTCTTTGAGTTCTATAATGGTTCAAATGGAAAACAAGAAAAGCATATATTTCTTTTATTTCAAATGAGAGAGGACTGAGAGTCTATTCTGCTCACTTATTTACATAAAGCCATGGAGTCTTCGTGTCAAGATAAAATTTAGTAGGACTTCATATAAGAGTCTAGAGGAGAATTTTAGCATGACCAATGTACATGAGTAAAAGTCTGGAGGTAAATATTAGAGAAGGGTCACCAGAAGCTTAAGGTTTGGAGTTTTTGGAGAGTAGGGGAAGAATTTTTTTAAAAGTATCTGAGGTCCTAAGACACAGGATCCCCTCAGGTCTTGACTGAGCTCAGACTTTAAAAGATCTGTGTGGGGCCTGGGAAGGTTTCTGGCCCTCACTGTTTTCTACATACCTGAACTCATTTTTGCTTGTTGTCTATATCTAAGATTACTTCAATGCTTCCATTCCCTACACCTCTTCTGTCTTAGAAAACTAGTATTTACAGAGCATTAGGGAGTTGAACAAGTTTGTCTCCACACTTCTGTGTTGTATCACAGAACGTGGTTCTTAAGTTATCAACAATACAACTTTGCATGTATAATATGAATTTAAGAATTATGATCAAAACCATGGAATTATAAGGATGGGGTTATGTACTATGAACTCTCTTAGGATCTGAAGTATAGAAGTCTTTGTCTTAACTTACTTCAAAGAAAAAAATAACATGATTCATAGCTTTAAATGAAAAGCTTTGAGGTACAACCTGCAGGTGTCTCAGACTTAGATTTGAAAATTATGCTAGATCATGGACTGTAATATTTTTACTTAATACTAGAGAACAGAAAAGAATAAATCCAATAATACAACATAAAACCAAAATCTATGGTCATATCCTTCATTATAAATGACAAAAGACAGCAAAAATGGAGAGTATGTGGCTTCCCTTAAGGATAATAATATAGTTATATTTTCATTGAAACTATTTTTTCATGACCATCATGGACCTAATCGAACAACTCTCCTATTATGAGGTACATGTTGAGTATCCAGTAGTAATTTCCCTCATTGTTATCAGTCTGTTGCTTCCAGTGGTTATGATCTAATGCATGCTATACATTATTTCCTCTTAGATGCAATTTCCCCTTCCTACAATGTTTTCAATTGTGTTATATACATTTGCATACAATCCACATGTCTAAAACACAAAGTCCCTTAGCTGAAATGCAGGCCAGTCACTGCCGCTGGCATGATGCTCAGTGGCATAAGCAATAATTGGGTCATGGAGTTATGCAATGGACCTTACACAAGAGTTCATTTTCTCAATTTAGAAAGAGAAAGAGACCTTTAGGGTCATTTAAATATCCATCCATTGTTAAAAATACTAACCTAATGGTGAACAGAACAACAAAATACAAAACTGGACACAGAAAAAGTCAAGTATAAGAGAAAAGGTGTGGCATTTCTGTTTAATGTGAGATGCACTAGCATCTTCGGACACACTGGATAAAGGCTATTGCAGAACTCAGTTAATCCATTCCCTTGACTCCTTGGCCTCTCTTTGAGAAGATGCCTAGAGACAATATAGAGTTATAAAGAAAAGACGAACTATTCACAGAACTCTAAAAACCAAGAAATGAAATGGACAACATGCTTTAATTTTAGTCTAGACCAGTTTGCAGTGTAGTGGAACCTTGATCGAACTATGACCCACAACTGCAGGAAAAAAAACATACACATTCATTCTAAGTGGGATATCTCCACATGACCATTGTAATTTTCACTGATGTTCAGCTGCTATCCAGCAAGGAGGTGGAGAAATGCACTTCAGAGATTCAGGGATGATCTCCTGTGCTGGGGGCAAAGACAGACCCTTAGGCACCAAAATATTCAGAGGTGTCCTTCCCAGTAAGCGTTAGAGATAAAGTTTTAAATGTACATTTTTTTTCTGTATTATTTACTTTTTAAAAATTATTACTCAAATTATTATTATATAAAATGTAATATAATGGAGGTTAGGAAAAAAATGTTGTGGATTTAGTTCTGTCTTTACAGGGGTTCTAGAGATCAAACTTGGGTCACTGGGTTTGCATTCACAGTAACAACACCCCTTTAGTCCACTGAATTATATTCACCTTGCTATATATCTTTTTAATTATTTTATTTAACATTTTTCATTTATTTTATATACCAACCACAGATTTTCTCCTCTTCTTCCTCACACACCTCCCATTTATTCTGTCTTTCATTTACTCCTTCATCTCCATTTGAGAGGGACAGGCACATCAAGTTGAGGCAGGACAAAGTTTCCTCACCTGCATCAAGTCTTGGCAAGGTAATCCAGTGTGGCGAACAGTTTCCAAAATCTATCTAGATGCCAGGCACAGGTTCTGATCTCATTGCTAGGTTTCTTACAGAGACCAAGCTACACAAAACACACACACACATACACACACACACACACACACACACACACATACACACACACACACACACACACACACATATACACACATACACAAAGAATGGGCCTAGGTGGACCCCATACAGCCTACCTAACTGTTGGTTCATTGTCCATTAGCTCCCATGAGCCTAGGTCAGCTGTCTCTGTGAGTTCCCCCATCATGACCTTGAGTCCTGTGGCTCATATCCTCTCTCTTCCCTTTCTTTAGCAAGACTCCTGGAGTTTGGCCCAGTGCTTGGCTGGGGATCTCTGTATCTGCTTCCATCAGTTACTGGATGAATGCTCTATGATAACAATCCAGTAGTTACTAATCTGATTACAGTAGATGGCCATCTCAAGCACCCTCTTCACTATTGCTAGGAGTCTTAATATCTTAAAGCAATTTGAATGATCTAATAACTCTACTTGTTGGTCCATATCCAAAAGAAAAATCTTGAAAACAGCATCTGGAAGAGCTATTCAAATATCCATATTCATAGTAGAGGCATGTTGGAAAGCAATGTAAATGTGTGCTGATAGATAACAGATTAAATGTGATGTACACATACAAAAGAACACATCTTAGCACTGTAAACAGAGAGAAATTCCAGTGCATACATCAACATAGATAAACCTTGAAGATATTATGTAAATGAAACAAACCAGTCACAGAAGGGCAAACATATGTGTGTATACATATGTGTTCATGTGTTTATGGGGGTACTTGTGTAACAGAGATCACAGAGTTCTGGAGTTCCGTTCACTGTGAGTTCTCGGGCTAGAGCTCAGGTGATCAGGCTAGTATGGCAAATGACATTACCCACAGAACCATTTAGAAACCATTTACCTTTTATGTCAGAGGGAAATATGCAGTCATTCTGTGAAGTTAGCAAACAGAATGTAAAGACAACTATGTCTCCTTGCCTTTCTTTGCAAATTACTCAAAAGAACACTTGCATATCTACTGAAAGTCTCAGTTATGCACCGTATGTACTTACTAAATATGATGAATAAACCAGTGGCCACAAATCTTAGCAGATTCAGTAGTATAGGATAGCTTAAGCTCAATGAAAGGATACTATACATCATAAATTTCTATACTGTATTTAGCCATAGCTCGCTTCTCCCCTCTAATTTTTCCCTCCAACACTAAATGCATACTACACTGTAAATTTGATATCCTTCAAGGTCAGCCATAAGAGGTCCATGTTCTGGAACATTTTAACATCCTCAGCTCCCAGAAATAGTGGCAGATTGGTCCTTCTTACTAATATAGATGGTGAGAGATTCAGCTAAAATTGCAGAAGACTTGCAGATTCATTCACTGTCGTCCTTGAGATTCATCTTAAGACAACAAAGCTGCTTTGTTATTACAGTGTATATTAATAATGCAAGCAACATAATAGGTTACATTTAAATTATGATAATTTAAACTGATGACAACATGGGCTGTGATGAAGCTGAAGAGAGAAATGATTTCCTCCATAAAACTGATCAAGAGAGAGGAAGCTAGATCTTGAAGCGGGAGTGATTGCTGCTTATATTGGATCTTGCTGGTGGTGAGAACACTTAGTATATTAGTTCTGGGGGAATTATTTGCTGGCATGTGTGTTTAATATGTATAAAGTCTTTAAGGATTTAGTATAAAAATATACTGTAGGTTCTAAAAAGAATAATGAGACACGCTGAGGAGTGAAGAGAGCTCATTAATAGTCTTTAGTTCGTAAGAATAAGCCATCACCTGCCTTCTCTTTACTGACCTTTACTCCCATATTCAGAAGCCTTTAGCATAAAGAAAAATAAAGTTTCTCAATAAGAATCATTACATTACTGACCCTCGATAAACCACATGTAAGTAAACAGTTACCTGCAATCAGCTGTGGGTTGAAATATTACAAAGGTTCTCACACTCTGCTAGGAGAGTTCGGCTCGGTCTTGGACTGACCTCACCGTGGCAAACTTTCCTTGCCCAATAATAACTTCAGATGTTCTCCATATAACTTTCTACACACCAGAAGTGCTTGCAGGAGAGACTAGTTTACCAGAGCTTCCTTGCAAGCCCACAGCAACAGCCAACAAAGACAGCTGTGCTTCAAACCTTCTATCGTCCTTTAGGATGCTTCATGCTACTGTAGACATTAAAATTTTAAAATGCTTTAAGCATCAGAGGCTCCCTGCCTCCAGAGTATCTGCCAAAACAGCCAGAAATGTGTATCCCCTGATGTCATGTCAAAAGAGCTCCCACAAAATAACAAAGCTCATGATAACAGCCATGGGGAGACTCGTGGGACTTTGGAACTTTCTTGTTGTTGTTCTGGTCAGCTAGGAAACATTTAAAATCATAGACACTGAAATCTATACCCTGCTTATACACTGAGGCTTCTCTCTGATCAGGGTATTTAAATAAAATATGATTCAGAATTTCACACATGCATACTTAATTTTCAATCCTGGTCCTGTGAAATGTGCTATACTGCCTTACAGCTTACAGCAGTCACATGCTGTCCTTGACACCAATGATAATAGGACACCATGGAATTTCCATTTGTGTTCTACCTAAGGGGTATGGATTTGCGCATAAGCACAAAACACACTCAACTTCACTGTGTGCCTGCATACCTATCAGCTGTGCATATTTCCATGGCAACCTCTGCTGATGCCATAGTAGAGCAATTATCAAAGTCTGATAAATTATTTCACTATCCCTTTAATAATTTTGAAACTTAGCAGCATATGTGCTCTCTCAGAGTCCTGCTTATTTTCCCACCACTTCTTCCTCTTTTCAATATAACTTTTAATATTTGACAATCATATCAAATAGTGAATTAAGTGCCAACAAGACACTCTACAGCAACTTTGACATAACTGTAGCAATTATGATTAATTTTTCAATTGGCCTTTATTTAGAAGCCTAGAGAAATTTTTGTTTTGTTTTATTAGAAAGAAAAAGTAAGTAATGAGTGCTTTCTATTGAATAGATTTCATTAAAATAAAATACTCCAAAGCACAAGTTTTAAAGAACAATTTTTATGCTGCAAGTACAGCTTAATATTATCATTTACTCTAAATTTGATAGAATAGTACTGAAATAATGACACACACTAAAAAGTCATTAAACTAAGTATTAAAAATGTTATTTCATTCTTTAATGTATGTAAATAATTTATAGTGTTCACTGACATATTACATGATAAATAAAGATCATAAAAGAAATTACCCAGCAAAATAAGTCAGCTGACCAATATCAATTTGTAGCCTTCAGATTCATGCATAGCCTATTAACGTGAATAATACTGAGGGGTTAAGTGTGCACCAAAATTAAAGAGAAACTGGAAATTCATCATGTTCTCTTGGACTCCCCGGTCATTTATGCTCTACGCTTGCCATGCCTCAATCATCATCTGTAGAGCGAGGTCATTTGGTTGGTTAATGAGATGAGAGGTATATAAATGTGCTTTGAAAGTGTTGTTGTGATGACAGTAGAGAAATAGTGATGGTGAAATAGACCGTGAATAGATTATCTACAGAGCTTTGTTAATGTTTATGGTGGCGATATAGATGATAGAGATAGATACATGATAGAGATGTATAGATACAGATGGGTTTGTCTAAGAAATGCCCCCAAAGGTTCATGTATTTCAATGCATGGTCCCTAGATGATGGTGTTGTTTTGTGGAAGCTTTAAGAAGTGTGGCCTCATGGGAGAAAATAGATTATTTGGGGCAGATCTTCATGTACTTCTCTGCTCTCTGCCTCCTGTAAGAGGCAGCTGCCACAAGATTCAACAACTATGCTGATCTATCATAAAGAGCTTGGTCCCTTAAACTTTGAGCCAAGTAAATCCTGCTTCCCCATAAGTTGTTTGCATGACCTGTTCTACCACAGGTGCGAGACTAATAATTGTTTGTGTATGACTTTGATACATACAAATAATGTGTGGTGAAAAGTCAGTATATTATCATAATTTTTATCTCAAATAGTTATTACCTCTCTGGATAATAGTATTCCATTGTTATTCTAGTTGCTATTTAATAACCTATTTATTTGTGTATGTGTGTGTGTGTATTTATGTGTGCACTTGTGCTATGGTGTGCATGTGAAATTCAGAGAACAGCTTATAGGAATCCAATCTATCTTTCCAGTATGTGGATTCAAGGGTTTGGCTCATAAGCACCTTTGCCTACTGAGCAATCTTTCACTTAAGATAATGTTCTTTAGTTTCATGCATGTTGCATGAGTGACAAATGCTTTTTCTTAAACTTGAATGATATTCCATTGTGATATTTTTATGTGTGTATGCATTATAGATATATCATATGTACATGTATACTCATTTCTTATGGAGGAATATGCTTTCTTACATTGTGTATCTGTTACATTTTCTCTTATTTGATATTTTAAACCAATAATACCATTTTTCTACAATTATACTTGTGTGCATCCTATCTACTTTGATACTCTCATATCTTGCTCATTTTCTTAGTGCTTATTAGCTTAAATATAAAGAAATGGAAGCTTGTTGAATTATATTATCTTTCAATGTCATCCCTGGGACCTACTGTCATTGTATGTTGTTTCTGCTTTCCAAGGGGAAGGAAGCAGCAGTAGGAGATGAGGAGCATGAGAATGACGGGCTTTGATGTCCGAGATGGGTGAAATACATTCAAATCTTAGCATGCACATTTTATGTCATCTTAAACCAAGTTCTTCATTCATGTATTCAGCTATCTACCAAATACATAATGAGTCTTCATTATGTGCCTACAACTGTCCTAGGTGCTAAATATAACAGGGAACAAAACAATGCCATTCGTGTCCTCTGTCAGTTTGTATTTAAAATATTCACACAGTTTTCTTCCTCTCTCTTTTTTTATGGAGGGAAATGTGCCTAAGAAGTTTAATACATTTTTTTTTTTTTACCAAATTCAAAGAGATATTATGAAAAAAAGAAATTTTATAAACTACCTACTGGAAGTACTTAATATAGTGAAAATATTCATACTGAGAGTTATTTATTATTTCAATAGTGCCTGCAAAAATTTTAGCCTGGTGTTATGAAAGAATAAATGTATATTAAGAATATAATAAACTGAGGTTTTCAGGTTACCTAAGGCAGAGGGACAAAGTAGCTTTATAAAATTGTTTGTAAGGGTAATTTTTCCCAGCTGATCGTATATGCCACAAATACTTCTCAATACCATTGTCAAATAAATACAAAACTATAGAATTGTTTTATAAAATATTTTCATAATATTTTTGTACTATTTTAATGGAGTGTGTGAAGTAAATGCATTTGGACAGGGAGGAGATTCTGAGTTTAGTGGCAGCTTGGAAGAAGGCTTGGCTGTGAGAGAGTAGAGGGAAATAAAAAGGCCATGTGCTCACGTGATCAGGGGAGTGAAAAGAGCCTCCAGAGAGAAAGGAAGGCAGCAGGCATGGTCCAGAGAAGGCGTGGACACAATATAGACTAATTCCAATTGAAAAAATAATGGAAAACTTTGGTTAGAAGTATGGTATTGCATTGTGCACAGTGAGGGAAGGACACTTCTCAAGTGAGAGCAGCCTTGGAGGATTGTTGAAAGTTTTATGTCCCAGAGAGTAAAGACAACATAGTCATGTAATTCTGAAAATGGCAGGAAAATACAATTCTTAAAAATTCACTTGCCCTTTCTAAACTCTGAAGAATCTGGCTCTGGTTGCACATGGCACTTTGGAAATGGTCATGAGCTTCCGTTCCTGGAATCTGAAGAGAATACATCTCAAATTGGGCTGAAGGATTGAAGGACAAAGAGAAGAAGGAAGGGATGAAAAGGGGCAAGCGTAGAGAACAGGGAATATGGATTAAGTTGGGAAGGCTGATAGAGCCTGAAAAACTAAGCAGAGGCCCCAGGACATGTTTGTTACATGACCTAGTTTAAACTTGAAGCCCTTGTGGGGAGCAGGAATTTCTACCTCGGCATTGTTCATTTAGTTTGAACTTACACACTGGACACAGAGAGAATCCCATTAACATGGCTTGCTTTAAGATAGTCTAAAGTGACAGTTATCAGCCCCAATGAAGAGAAGATCAGAAAACTCTGGGAATTGTCTTGGAAGGGACTGATTGTCTTTAGATCCTGAGACTCACTGTGTATAGTGTAAATAACATTAAAATGTAGCCATGTTTTCTAATGTGACCCTAGTTGAATGTGTTGTGGGTCCAGCCACAGATGCTGTTACTGTACACAGGCCTCTTTGAAGCTGAGACTTAAAGGAGGTAGGGGGCTTGCCAGGCAGGGCACAATATGTGGTACATAAGCCCAAATCACTTCAAGAGAGTCTTGAGCTCTTGAAGTACAGGACAGAGAAGATGAGGATCACTGGAGCTAAAAAAGACCAACAGCCATCATATCACAAAGAACTTTCCGTGCTGGACTCCGTGCACTATCCTAAAGGTATGCAGTAGGGCACAATCTCTGTTGAGTTTTACCATGAGATGATACACAAAATCATGTTTTAAAATACATCTCTACAAAGAAGGGGTGGGACTTTAATTGCCTGGAGAGCTGATGATGCAGTAACTGAGAACTTTTCTGCAGACCATTGCCAATTCTCCTGTCTCACACTGAAACTTTCACTTTGCTATGAGCTTCTGACTTAGGCTAAAGCCTAAGGAAAAGACAGCTTCCTCCTCTTGAGGCATCACTTGAAAGTAGACACCTGTCTTCCCTAGGGGTGTCACCCAACAGCAGTTGCCTCTGTAGGTATTTGTGCAGTCCAGTGTAGCTGAGATGAAAAGAGAGCCTGGCAGTCAGGATCCCAGGCATACTGAGCACTGCAGCTCCAATGGAAAATATCCAGGCATTCAGGAGCCAATGAATATTGAGTGTTACAGCTCAATGAAAAATATTCAGCCAGTGAAAACCACAGACCACAGTATGCCTCGGCAGAAGCTTACATCCCTCCTTCAGGGTAAGGCTTCCAAATGTTAACAGCTCTGCTATGGTGAGGGAGGGCCTCCCAGGTAAAGTTGCTATAGTGGCGGGCAAGGGCTTTGCTTCTCAGCTGCTAACTGCTCTCTCTGCTCAGGGAATGTAACAACCCAGGCCCAGCCAGGGAAGGTCCCCTGGGCAAGAGAGTGTCATAGCTTGGATCCCTCAGCTGCTCTCTGCCCAGGCTCTACTGCTGCTGCTCCATCTAAAGATCTTCACCCAAACCTCATTTAAGAGATTTATTGGGAGGGAAGGGTCCAGGAGAGTGTGGCTGCCTCAGGCCTGGTTGGGAGAAGACAGTGGGGGCAGATCTCTGTGGGCTCGGACTTATATAGGGCTTCATGGGGGTTGGAGCTTTCTAGGGAGACTTCCAGGGCAGGGATTTCATTTTCATTTCTTTTCCTTTTCATTTACTGGTTTGGTTTTTAGTTTCAGGGCCAAAGTATGTTTCTTTCACTGGCTCTTTTGGGCTTTTGGGCTCTAATTACAGGGCCAGGGCACATTTCTTTCACTAGCTCTGATTCCAGGGCCAACTGTATATAAAAGTGCCAATGGCTACATAGACACAGCTTGGGAATAAGAAGTTAGGTACCCAATTCAAAGGTAAATCTTAATAATCAATTGTTTCTAGAAATTTTGTTCACGACAAGAAAAACTGTACTAGTGACTGTTATTATTTTATATTCACAAACTAGTTGAAGGATGGCATGAAATACAGACGTATAATTCAAAATCCAAATTAAATTCTTGGATTGGATTTTCTCTAAATGGTTAGAAGAAAATTTAAATACGTACAACAAGTTGGAAAAGAACTCTCTAATGAGCAGTTATATGCAAAGAACTAAGAGAAACCAATTGCTGATAATTTACTAATTTTCTTTGCCTGTCTTCCCAAATACCTGCTTAAAGGTATTTAAAAGCAATTACACACCTCATGATATTTGTCTTCTGAGTACTTCAAAACTAAAACATTGTTCTTCTAAAGATCTCTAATGTTATTGTTCATTCCTAAGAAGATTACTGATAATATGCATTCTAATTCCCTCATTTTTAGTTTGGTAAAATATATATCTGATATGAAATTTAACCTTATTTTAAATTGAATTTTATTTTCATTATCCCCCCTCTGTGTGTGTGTGTGCATGTGTGTGTGCGCACATGTGTGTCTGTGTGAGTGTGTGCATGTGTGTGTGCATGTGTGTCTGTGTGTGTGCATGTGTGTGTGCGCATTTTTGTGTCTGTGTGTGTGTGTGTGTGCATGTGTATGTGTGTGTGTATGTGTAATGGCCTGCATGAGTGCCAGTGTCTCTGTGAAAGTCTGAGAGCCCTTTTGGAAGTCAGTCTTCTCCTTTCACTGTCCCCTGGACTCTGGGGCTCAAACAAGTCATCAGCAGGTTTGTGCAGCCTTGCTTATGCTTGCTGAGCCATCCTGAACTGCTTGCATTGTGCGGTGGGATGAGGAACATTTGCAGCATTCCTGCAGCCATCACTGCGGTCCATCTCAGGGCTGGTTGATCATCTTCAGTCTGTGACTCACTAGATTTGCGGTAAAACTCCCAGGGCTTCTGGGACCTCACCCTTGGATCTGATAGCCTTTCTCAATTATAGTACTGAGGAGTAAATAAAAACAGGTCTGTAGCATGAGTAAATGCTACTGAAGGACCTGCAGCAGGAATTAGCTGAATTTTACATGACGATAATGTTAAACTGAAATACAGTCCTGAAATCAAGAAAGAGAAAATTCTGTTTTCTACACTCCCCAAACTCCTTGAAGTATTTATGTAGAAAGAATGAAAAAGTGGAAATAACAACAACAGAGCATCATGAGATAAAGAAAAATGCTAATTGGGCTTGGTAAAAATGAAAGTTAGCCCCTGCAGCGAGAGATGCCATCTTATCTTCTTACAACATTTACAGAATTTGGAAAGCAAATGTTTTCTGACTTATATAGGAAAGGGAAGGGGAAAGACACAGACTCAGGGAAATAACTGCTAATAATGGCTACAGCTGATGAGAGTGTGAGCCCATGGTCATGAGTGGAATCTGCTTAATACTCTGCAGCTGAGAGCCAACAATAGCGATGTTTTAGACAACTCACTGCTAGGGTTCATGCCAACAGTGTTTTGCTTAGAATCCTTTTGATTGCTAGTGACAGAAAACCAAACCTTACCCAGCAATAGTTTCTCAGGCATAAAAGAGAATGTTGGAAATCATATATGAGAAACGGTATGTGACAAGTGACAGGGCAGAACAATGGAAATTAAGTGGGATAGAGCTCAGTCCCTCTTCATCCACCTCTTCTGCCTTGTCCAACTCTTCAGTGGTGGCTCTTCCATTTCTCATTGACTCAGTGCAGTAAGTAAGTAGCAAAAGACTGGAGGCTGATGTCTGAGTCTTATAAAAGCCTGCAGAGAGACTATATTATCACTTAACTCTGGCAAAGAGGGAAAATATGGTGACTAGTAAATTGACTTGAGTTGTTAAGTTGTGAGCCTTCTCAAACAAAAAGAGTCTTGACCATGGAAGTTTCAGTGTGCTAAAGGACAGAGTCCCTGTCTTGTCTTGCTTAATATGGATGCCAGTTCTTAAGGGAAGACAATGTCTGAACAGTTCTTCAGAACAAACTCAAAGGAAGGAAAAAATGTTTGGAGGTTACCTGGGAGTGCCACAGTAAATGTGGGAGCATAGCTGGGGACCACTGCAAAATACTTGTGGCCCACAGACTGGCCAGGAATGTAGCAACTGGAGCAAAGCTTTTCTTTTCTGAGAAAGTTTGGAAAACTTTGAGACAAAGTTAATGGTGTGTAGCAGCTCAGGATCTTGCAAACATTTGCAGTTGTGGCTAAAAGCCAGAGAGGGCCAGGAGTCTGTGGAATCATGAATGAGAGCCTAGTACTTTAGTGGAAAAGTTCATTCTTTAGTCTATAAATGAAAAGGTTGGTTCCAGAAGACAAAATGGTAGAAAGTCATGCCATGGGATTTCCCTGTCTCCTCATAATCTTTTCTTTGCTACACACTTGTTTGAACTTTGTTTCTGCAGAAGACTCGGTAGACTTCTGAGACACTCGAGGCTTGAGAAAGACCAAGGCTTGACTATGCTGAGTAGGGACAAGTGACCCCAACACCAGTTCATAAAGGTCTTCCATTTTAATTGTGGTGTTAGCTTTTAGACTGGCTGAAGCTGCTGTGTATATGTGTTATGGGCTGGATCTAGAGTGGTCTTTAGAGTCCCATATGTTAAAGGCCTGGTTTCTAGGCTGATACTATGAGGAATGATAAACCCGGGGTGGGGGGGGGGTGAACCAAGTGAGTAAAAGTTAAGTTACTGTGTAAGCACCCTTGAGGAAGGTACTGGGACTCTATTCCTTTTCTATTTCTCCTTTCATTCCTGACAACCATGAGGTGAGCACTTTCCTCCACCATCTGTTCTTGACACACTTTTCTTCCTTTCTTCAGACCAACTATTTTGTTACAGTGACAGAGCTGAACAACCATGTTCACCCGTTTTAATAAACTTTACAGTTAAGGAAGCGATTCCACAAGTACTGGGAGAGAATTAGGGTGAGAACACAAGACCACACATGCCACCTGGGAGGTGCTCATTTCTCTATTTTCTAAGCCTTATCTGTGTCTCTTCCCTTTTTCTCAAGCTGACTGAAAGCAAGGGCAGATCTATGAGTGAAGGGGCAGGTATCAGAATGGGTATATTTTCACACAGATTTCGCATATTCTGCTGTGAAAGATAATGATGACAGAGATGGTGAAAAGGGTTTGTCCCTGAAGACTAGTAAATACAGGTGGCCCTGCTTGACTACTCTGGGAATGTTGTCAGAGTGCTGGGAAAACTAATGAAATAAAAGCCACCGCCTGTGCACACTCATGCTCCTCTGAAAAGCCGTGAGGAGAATGTCAAATGTTTTAATGTTTCATTATATTTTATATTTCATGATATGCTGCAGGGTGCAGAAAAAATAAAAAGCAATGTTTAAAAGACTGGAGGAGTGGGAGTGATGAGTTCTGGAATTGAAAATGACCATCAGCCTTGCTTACTGTGGTGAAACAATACACTATAGAAGCTTGGGAAGTAAAAGGGCAGAAAGCAAAGTGTGGCCCTGACAGGATCTCTGACCAGGAAGTGTGGAAGAAGTCAAGTGGGGCAGGTGAGAGACAGCCTTGCTTCTTTACCAAGCACTAATGCCAGAGATCAGGACAGAGGTACTGTTTGAATTTGCTACTGAATGTGACAGTGACTGCAGAAATAGCAGTTTGTCTTCCTGTTACTTGGAGATGAAAATCACCACATCTAGGACAAATGTGCTTCATGGGAAAAAGACAGTGCTGTCAAAGACATGTTGTTCACACACACACACACACACACACACACACACACACACACACACACACACACACACACACACACACACACACAGAAATATTTTCATATGCAACACAAGATCCATGTTCTTTCTCAGAGTGACCCAGGATTGGCCCAGCAGGCTGGGGCTGTGAGCATTAGCTTGGAAAACAGAATCACTGACTTTCCAGGTTGTCTGCCTAGAGACTTTCAAACACTTTACTTTCTTGGTGTGAATATTTGCCCCACATGATGGGAGTCTATCTGCTATGGTTTAGATAAGAAATATCTTCTCAAGACTCATGTAGTGAAGGACCCAGTGCAACAACATTTAGAGATGCGGCTTTGAGGGATGATGTAATCATGAGGGCTTTGCTCTATCGGTTAATACATTGTTACAACCAAGATGAGGAGGCATTAGAGATGATGGTAACTTGGCCTAGGAAGGCTCTGTAGGGGCTCTATATTGTCCCTGCCCATCTTCTGTCCTTCTTTATGCCATGCATATGGCAATACTATTCTACCTGCTTTCCTTTATGGATTCTGTCTGAGCACAGCCCAGAAAAAACAAAGCCCAGTGAAATGCACTGATACTGGTGAAATCAACAGGAAAATCAAAGGGTCATTCCTCCTTTAAGTTGATTTTCTTAGAAACATCGTTCCGACGGAAGTTGGCCTAAAGCAGGTGGTAACTATCTTCTTAACTGGCCAGTGATATTTCTTTGTTAACGCTGGAATGGGCATAAAACATTATAAAATATGAGAAGACATCATTTCCCCCCTGTTGAAAGTTCGTATTTTCCAGCACTAAAAGCTATTTCCTAGACAAATTAAAACAATTTGTGTGACATATTTTGCCCTAGATGACCCAGAAAACAGAAAATTAGCAATTGGATAAAATTATTGATGTCTTTGATCTTTCTAGTATAATTCACACTTCAAATATTTTACATTCTATATAAACATTATATGCATACATGTGTAAACAATTCGATCATATTTTTAAATGCTATAAAATAATCATTACCATGTTGTATATAGTTCTTCTAATTCTATTCAATCCTTTCTCTCATATTCTCACATATCTAATAAGTTTGGGGCTGTTGTTGAAAACATACCTTGAATCAGAGGACATAAAAGGGCACACTAGAGCATCCATGCTCTATCTGATATGCTGGCTTAGAGCTTCGTAGAGGATACGAATGCTTAAGAGGCTCCCATAGGGTGTAACATGTTCTAGGTACTAAATAGGTCATTACCAATATCACCCAGTAATCATTTCTCTTTAGACCAATCATTTAATTTCTGTTTTTGTTTTTTTAAATCAAAGAATACCAAAAATCTTCTTGGCTTTGCTGCCTCTCATTTATATCATTATCTGTGATTAAAGGTTCTCTAAAACAATGTCATGTATAGCCAATGTACTTGACACCTTTCTCATCAATTCATTTCTCTGGCATCTTGCCATTTCTTGAACAATACTAAGTATTTGACATTTATTACCTTTGCTGTGCTATCCACAGCCCTGGGAGCTAGTATGATATTATAGATTAGACACAGACCAATGGGCTACCAGCTCATCCTATGGCAGTGAATCCTCAACATCAGGTCTCCAGAACTCTAAAGCCTGAGACCTTATACAAAAGGAGGAGAATGAGGGTGAGAATGTTTTAGGTTGACTGGCTCAATTGCAAAAACCTGGGAACTGAGTCCTAATATCCTCTTTTATATGCACTGTTTATCTGCCCGTTTGTAAACACTATGATATGGGCAAGTGCCTGTAAGAAAAACAGAAAAATTTATATAATTTGGAACAAAAAAGTAGAGTAAGGGGAGTATGGTTACATCTTTTGTTTGTTTTTTGTTTCTGGACAGCTACTTTCTTTGAGAAGCTGTTTCTCCACACAGAGCGATGGGTTACAAGATAAAGGGTTTCTCCACACAGAGCAATGGGTTACAAGATAAAGCAAGGTTACAAGATAAAGTTGATGGAGTTGGCCAGAAGAAGCAAAAGTTACAGGGTTGATAGGGGTAAAAGAACTGTGGGATGACAGTGACTAATTTCTTTGTTTTACTTGTCATGAAAAGGGTCAGAATGCCTCATGATGCCTCTTTTAGGGGCAGGTTCAGAATTCAGCTTCTAGTCCGGGTAGCATCTATATAAACTGTACTTAACTGCTTGTTCAAACTTTCTGTTCCCACTTAGTTCACCAAAGGAGTGAAGTGCATTTTCAAGTGCATTTTGTAACTTCCTTATTGTTTCCCAAGGTGTGATTGAAAAGCAGTTCGATCTTCTTTGCACTGGAAGGATCTCAAGGCAGTTCTCCACTTTTGTGGAGGCTTGGGGCTCCAAGGCATGTCTTCTGAAGGAAATGCATTCCCGGTGGTTTGTCTGAATCCTTTTCAGAGTGAGAAACACTCCCCCCACCCCCCCCAAAGCACAAGATGTTATGGTTTAGGTATGAGTGACATCTTCAGTTCCCACCAAAGAATCCTGTGTTAAAGTGTTGGTTGCCAGGTAGTGGGGCTTTGGGGAAGTAATTGGGTAATGGTGGCTCTGATTCTCTGAATCAACCTGTTGATAGATTAATTATTTTATAGCATTGTTAGGAGCTAATAAAAACTAGGAAGTGAGACCTGGTTGGAGGAAGTAGGTCACTAAGGGTGTACATTTGAGGAGACATCTCGTCCTTAGTGTGTTCTCCCCACTTTCTCCTTCATCTTCTTCCTTCTCTCTTCTGTCTCTCTCTCTGTCTCTCTGTCTCTCTCTATCTTTCTCTGTCTCTCTCTCTCTCTGCACACCTTGGCTACTATAAGGTGAGAAGTCTTCAGCACCTGTGACATGCTAAACCAGTAGACCCATTTGGCCAAGACTGAAATGATGAAGCATAGCAAATCTTTCCTGCCTCAAATGGTCTATCTCAGGCATTCTGTCACAGTGCAGGAAAGAAGACTAGTATGGAGATTTCCTGGAGATGGTCTATTACAATTTTTCATGCCAATGTAATTTAAAGATGGCTGGATTTCTGACCTTATGCGGCTTTTTTTTTCTTTTTTCTGTAAATCACTTTCAAGATTTGGTATCCTCTGGCAGCCAGGCATTTCAAGTGCAACCCAGATCAAATGTCTGTTTCTTCAAAGTCTCTCATCTTTTCAAACTATCAAATATACACATTAGTGTATATCATGTCCTATGGACACTGGCACCCATGAAGCACACTACATTAACTCACAGACTCACCAAGCCTTCATGTTAGAATCCCTGATAATTAATATCTGAGACAAGAAGGTATATAGGAGTATTCCCCGATGGTTAGAAATGGAAGGTTTGAAGTCCCTAGGCTGTCTGATCCCAGACTCTCATGGAATGGTACTGAGTGAACTAGTTTAGCTTCTTTATGGGAGATAATATTTTTTAAGGGAAAAATACTCAAAAGCTAAGTCCTTTAGAAAGTCTCACTAGAAGAGCTGAAGAACTTGTTTCTTCTCCTTCTTCTTCTTTGTCTTCTCTTCCGCCCCCCTCCTCCTCTTCCTCCTCATTTTTTCTGTCGTCTTCTTTCTCCTTTTCCTCTTTTCTTTATGTAATTCCCTGATAATATCTATTTTTAAACCATGGTTAGTCTTATAACCTTAATGGAGTAATCAAAATGTAATTTTGGCAATAGGGCAATGGGGTGTTACCAAAACCCAACCTTTCCAAGGCTGGGAATGAAACAGGACAGTGCTTGTGTAGTGTATGTGAAGCTCTGGTTTTGATTTTTTTTTTTTTTATTAAAAAAAGAATCCAATCTTCTCTTGTGAATCTTTTCCATCCTGCTTATATGATATCCCAAACCAGGTTTGCTAAGGCTACAGCTGGAAAGATGGATCAGTGCTCAAGAGCATCGGCTGCTTTGCAGAGAATCAGGGTTTGATTCTCAGCATCTATGTGGCAACTCACAACTGTTGGTAACTTCAAATTTAGGGATTCCCATGCCCTTTTTGGCTTCCACAAGTATCCCACACAAGTACAAGGACACACATACAGATAAAATATCTATATACATAAAATGTCTTAATTAAAATCTATAGATGCATAATATTAGTGGTCCATATCTACTTAATCTGAATATTAATTTCCTCCAGGTCCCCAGGAAGTGTGTTGTGGACTCCCTTTCCAGAAAGCCTTCTGGCTTCTACATTTTCCCTGGTATTGTCTGATCTACCTTTCTCCTCTTATCTATCTGCTCACCTTTGGAAAATGCTCCGTTTGTACAGTTACCTGTGCAAACTGAAGAGCCATAGCTTCTCTGAGAAAACACTTTTAGTTTTTTTCTGATTTTTTTCCAGTTCTAGCAATGCTCCAGGGTATTAGAGAAAATCATCAGAAGGCTATCCAGAAATGAGAGTGATGGGGTATTTTGAATCTTCAAGCCTGTAAAAATAGTTCAGTGGGTACCTGCATTCCACACTGGACCACTGTGAAAGCCCCTTGATTATGAAACTGGAAATATCTCCTTAGTTGGTTTTGTAGTTGAGGCTTCCTAGTTTTATTAATTAGCATTATTTCTGAGACAGAATGCATATATAGACACTAAAAAGCATTGCAAGTCCTCATATCTGACACCAATAGACACTTCTAATTCATGGTGGTATTTGGTTATTGAAACTAGAATAATTGTTTAACACTCCTTCCCAGTAATTTAGTTTTTACTCTTGAGTACAGTACCGGCATTACTAATAAGCTTTCTTCTTTTCACACTTAATACTCAACTTATTTTTTCAATCTTACTGTGCAGCAATTTTACAACTGTATTTTTATCTGTAGTTATGATTTGTGGTCAATTAGCAATTAGAGCAATAGTGAATCAGGGACACAAACACACACACAGTCACTGGGAGACAATATGCAAATTGGAAGCTAAGGCTGAGTATGTTAAAAATAAGCAAGGTACTCAGGGCACAGCCGTACCATCCCAGTTTCATAAGAGCTGGCTTTAAGCGTATCTCTGAGGTGTCATGTTTCTAAGCTGTCTATGATATGAACCCCTTCCAGAGTTATTTCTCTATCACCACTGTGGTTAAAAGCAAGTCATTTCCTCTTGTTGCAAACCTCATATTGTATTTTTTGTTCCCTCATTATAATCCAGATGTTAAGTCTGTGAAGTTGAAAGATTCAAAATTCTCATACTGAATGAAGATGACTATTAACTTTAAGACTAGGAAAGAGACAATTCTTGACTTATATCCATCACTATGTTTCATATATCCATCACTACCATGGACCAGTCAACAAATGGATTTTCTTTTTGTTGGTTGTGTGTGTGTGTATGTGTGTGTGTGTGTGTGTGTGTGTATGAGTAGGTGTTTTTTGTTGTTTGTTTCTTAGTTGGTTGTTTGGGTGGGTGTGTATATGAGTAGATGTTTTTGTTGTTTGTTTGTTGGGTGAGTGTTGTACTATGTTTCTGGCCCCGACTGTCTGGCCTAGCCTAGGGGTTCAGACCCACAGACCCACAGAGACATACAGATGCTTACATTAATTTTATGCTGATTGACCTAGGGCATATAACTTACTAACTCTCAACTCTTAAACTAACTCATGATTCTTATCTTGTTCAGCCATGCGGCTTGGTACCTTTTCTCAAAGCAGCATAGTTGTCCTCTGCATTTTCTAGCTTGCCTGGCGTCTCTGTGGCATTTCTGCTCTGTTCTTCCTGTTTCCAGAGTTTCCTTAGTCTGGTAGCCCCACACTTCCTGTCTGCCTTTGGCCAATCAGCATTTTTATTAACCTAGTAGGTGGGGCAATTATTTACAATGTAACATAATCCCACTACCAGTGGGTGGTTGGATGGGTACATTTTGGGTTTGTTTTCGCCTCTTAACACAAACTCTTCTTTTTTGCACATATTGACACTATCCCTGGATGTCCTCAAATCTTCCTTAGTAGCTTATCTTCCCAATTAGCTTCTTTGGTAGACGATGCAGTATGAATTCTGCATCTGCTGCAGCCAGAAGCAACCTTGTTTTGGTTCCTCTTCTTGATGCTTTTGTGACACCAATAGCTACCTTCATGCAGAAGACCAGTTATCCACACTGCACAGTCTCAAGTGAATATTCTTGGCATTTTTGGACGCATCCACCAAGGGAGGCTTCTTGGCATTTCTGCAAAGCTGGGTTGATTTTTTCCAGAAACTCTGTGGGAAGCTTCCTTGGCATCTCAGGAAAGGAGATTCAGCAGTACCCGTCCTCAATTTTCTTGCATCCTTATCTACAACAGGTGTTTGCCTATTTTTCTTTTTTCATGTCAGTATGTGATACCATAATGAGCACAAACGTCATCTGAGGGACTATTGTCATACTCTCTTCAACAAAGTATAAGTTTCATGTTTGTGAAGAGAAAGGAGGTACAGGGGTCTCTGTGATTTCTGTCACTTGACACATCTGCTTTTGTCAAATTAATGTTGTTTTGCTCTTTTTAGTGATTGTATCCTTTCTACCAGTTTAATCTCAGTGCATTTAAACTCTCCTGTTCCCATTAGTGGCTTCTGCTTCCTTATTGGACCCATCAGATTCACTCTCTGGTGCCCAGGAGATTTATTAATACTTGGGCAAGTCTCCTTTTGGAGGGCATCAGAAGGAGGTAAAGGGCTGTGGTATGAACATGCCCCATCCAAAGTGAAGGTACTGATAGTATAGAAATTTAAATGGGTGAAGCTTTAAGTGGTAATTAGGCCAAAAGGGCTTCAGCTTCCTTAACAGCATAAACCACTGACAAACTGCTGCTGGGATCTTAGCCCTCTAGTCCTGCATGTGAGGATACACATGATGTAGGCTATGGGCCCAACTTATAACAGGCAGCAGAGCTCACCAGAAATCTGAGCCAGTCTCAGCCTTGTATGAAGACAAGGGTCTTCCAGGGGTGGCTACTCATCTCCTTATAGTTAGGTTAAAATCAGCTTTTCCCAGCCATAAATGTCAGACATTGATATGATGCTCACTTAAAAGTGCCTTCAGCAGTAGCTGTGTAAGTCTTTGTTAGGTTGCTTTATCTCCTGGGCCCTAGTTTAGTAGCTGTTAAATTTTTCCTGCCACCAGTGTCTGAACTCTAACTGTCCAAGGAGGCTCTAGCAGTCTTTGAACCACATACTGGCACATGCGTGTACAACCACAAACACACCAAATATATATATGAAGAATTTATATATCTTGTATTTATATTTTTTTATTTTGACAGTTCTGAGTCATTGTAATTGCCTTTGTCTGAGGTACTTAGTGTGGGGTCTGTCTGAATGTATGCTCAGTTACAGTCGGCATTCAAGATTTCATGACTAACATTCCAAGACTGATAGCAACCACATTGTCTAAGAGACTTGCTGGAAAATAAATAATCTTGACTTCTGGGCTAAGATTTTTGCTATCTGAGTCAAGGGCTCATCTAACTTATAAGAAGTTTTTTGTTTGTTTGTTCTGTTTTGTTTCTGTTTTTGCATGATTCTAATGACCTGGTTTGGCTTGAAAGTATCCATTGCTTTGCCATGTCCTGAACCCTGAGTGTAGAAGTAGTTGAAATGAGTAACATCAATGCAGTTTAGTGTACATGGTTTGGAACAGTGTGCACATTTGTGTACTCTATGTATCAGGACTTGATCCAATGCTTAGCTTAAATGTTTAGAAGTAACACTGTAAAAAGAATTCTAACTGATCTTCCTCAGAAATGGATAAACAAATCATGCCACCCAGTATGCTCTTAGTATAGTGTATTTTATTTTCTTATCAATAAAATTGACAAAGAATTATATTTTATGTTTGTGTATGTGGCCCATATATACTTAAGCCACAAAGGATTGCTGTGAATGCATAGATACCCTGAACTCTGAGTTGACTAGTAACTAAAGTGCTACACTAAGTTTAACTCAGCAGGTCAGATAAACATTTGCAGATAGATTTTTCTTTGGGCCCACAGCTCACACATAACTACCTGGAGACCTACTAATAATTATGAGGGCTTTTCCTTAGCTTAGGCTGGTTCCTAACTAGCTCTTATAACTTATATTAACCCATATCTTTTAATCTATGTTCTTTTACGTGGCTTAGTTACCCTTACTCTGTACTGCCCATCCTGCTTCCTCTGCATCTGGCTGGCAGCGACATCTTTAGAGGACCCTGATAAAATTGAGCTAATTCTATGATCATGTGAGACAAATATTAAAATTTCCTCACAAGCCACTGCATGACTCAGCATAGGGCATGGTGCTGGTAGCTGGCTTCAACCTGAAGGCAGCTGTTGACAGCTGTGCCTCTGTATGCTGGCAGAAGCACTGGCCCATCTGAGAGACTGCAGGATTGAAAAGCCACATCTGGCTCCTTGTCCAGAACTTTTCTCAGCTTTTTTGGGCCCTATGTTTGAATATGTGAGCTCTCAATCCCCCCCCCCCCCCCCCCCCCCCGTCACACACACACACCTGCCAAGTAGTTATTTTTCTCATTGGGATTGCCAGCTCTCAAATATCAACATGGAGACTTATTATTAATTGTGAAAGCTTAGTCTTAGCTTAGGCTTTTCCCACTAACTCTTAAATTAACCTACTTTTATTAATCTACATTTTACTCTGTGGACTTTTACATTTGTTTTATTCTATTATGTACAATTCTCTCCATGTCTCCTTGGCATCTCCTCTGCACCCCAATTATTTCCTCCTACTTCCTCTTTCTTCCCAGAAGTCCTACATATACCTCCTGCCTAATTATTGGCCCTTCACCTCTTTATTAAACCAATCAAAGCAATGTATTTTCATATGGTGTGCAAATATCCCACAACAAACATTTGTTTTAACAAAATGGCTTTCATAATCTATTATCACTTCTATTCTAAATGTTTCTGTGTAATTTCTAAAACCTGTATCATGATGACCCTGTGTCTGCAGACCTTGATGCTTCCATTGCCACCTCTGCTGCATATCACCATCATGCCTTTACTTATGGAGGACAAATTCTTCCTACACTTGTCTAATACAGATATATATTTGAAATGTATTTTGTGAAGAGTTTGTCATTTATAGATTGTGATATTTGAAACTGTAGCAGGATTTTCCCCTCCATATTTGTGTTTTTTAGGTTAGTACACTGATTTTTATATCAAAACTCTACAGTGGCATGGAACATAGTAAATATCTTCATGTCAAATAAATACCACCTGGCTCTTAAACACTCTTTCTGTCTCCTTTTCTGAAGAGTTTTCTGATCCCTGATGGGAAGGGATTTGATGGAGAAACTCCTTTTGGGGCATAGTATTTCATTTTCTCTCACTCTCTGCACATTGTCTGGCTGTGGGTCTCTATATTTGTTCCTATCTACTGCATGAGAAAGTGTCTCTGGTGATGGCTGAACATGGTACTGATCTATGAGTATAGCAGAATGCCAGTAGGTGTTATTTTATTGCTATATTCCTTTAGGAGAACAGTAATACAGTCATATTTGGTTTTCCTCTAGGTCCCTGAACCATCTAGTCTCATGTTCTTAGCCACCCAAGTAATGTTGAGTGTGGATTCCAGCTCATGGACTGGGCCTTAACTCAAATCAGATAGTAATTGGTTCTTCCTACAGGCTTTGTGCCACCATTTTCCAGTATAATGTGCAGTTAGGTCATCACTGTAGATCAAAGCATTTGTAGTGTTTACTTTTCCTCTTTAGTAGCATGTAGAATATCTTCCAGTACCATGAACATCTTTTCACAGGGCTGAAGACTTTAGGCAGGTACCAGCTCGACCTTTCGATGTTTAGTGGCCTGAATAAGTTATCTTTCCAGCAACAGGGCTTCTCTGTCAGTTTCTGGAGAACCATCAATAGCCTTGGCAATAGCTTGGGTTGTTTTGGGGTTCCCGTGGACCCCCTTTGTTAAGAACTCAATTGGCTACCACTCAGACTTGGTACTGAAAAATGCATTTATTGATGAGAGACATCTATCTGTGGCTCCATCTCCCCCATTATTTGGCAGTTCCATTTAGATTGCTTTCATGTATGTATATATTTTAGGAAGCCTCTACTATGCTAGGTTTCTATATGACCCCTCATATGGCCATTAGTTTTAGCTGTTGCTCTGTGTATCAACAGCATGCTCATATCTTGCTTGATCTTGGAGAGTAACAAGGAATCAACATATTCTAGACATTACACATAGAACTCACAGAGAATGTGGTGGCATACGCAGAGCATGCACAAGTCTGTACCAGATGGGGTCCTAGGACTGAAATGTGCCCCAATCCTTAATCTAGAAGCTAGCTCCAACTGATAATCACTTGGGAATGAGAAATTACTTTCCTCCAAGAGAGTCTTACTGATAAAATATATCACTCTTAAGGGTGGGCCCCATGCCCAGTTGTAGATGGCCAACAAAAAACAAACTCCATGGGTCATTTGGAGGTTATTTGCTTCATAATGTGAACTCAGGGCACTTAAACCTTACAGGTCTTTGAGTGTATACTGTAGCTTTCAGTTGTATATTTTTGTGGATTTCCTGTCTGTGTGAATTGCATATCTCTGCATCTATATGTGTCTCTTGTTCCTCCCTCCTGTCTCTTTCATATTTGTTAGTTTGATCCTGTTCCAGTTTGATTATTTTTGTTTTATCTTATTTTACTATTATTTCTTAGATACATGTTTGCTTTCTAAGGAGAGATAGAAAGGGTGTGAATTAAAATTGAAAGGAGAGGGAGAGGAGCTGCGAGCAGTAGGCGGAGGGAAAAGTCAGAATATATTTTATAAAAAAAATCTATTTTCAATAAAAGAAAAAAAAGTACGACCTGGAAATGTTGCCTTCTTTTGACAGCATGAATGATATCTTGGAACAAAATTGCTGTGGTTGAAAAGACAATAGAGATTGTTATGAAATTGAGTTTTCCCAGGAGTACCACATGACTGCAGGCTATTAATTATCCAGTTTTATTGTTATCTTTTGTTCAGAACAATAGTGTTCCCAAGGTCCTGAGGAACTTTTCTCCCATATGACCATGTCAGGTTTTGATTAAGCATCATAGTATACAGTTCATTAACAATGTATCTTAAAATGAGTTTTTGATTGAACACTTTTATTGGTCATTTACTGTAATTGATGGATTCTGTTGAAATTTCACATAGAAAATTTGCCAGGATAGTTACAATATTTTTCATTATGTACTACCTCGCAACCCACCCTCACTGGAGAAACCAATATTTTTTAAAAAAGAAAACTCACTAACTTTCAAAAATTAGATATTGATCTATGCCTAGACCCTAGCTCTTCTCATAGTTTAATTAAAAAAACAAATCTACTAATATTGAATAAAAATAAGAAAATTTGAAAAATTAGATAATATGATTAATCTCGACCATTTCCCTCTAGTGTACAAGTTAGACTTCAGGGACATGAACTGACTCTATCAAGTTGATTAGAGTCTTGACCTGCTTAACTGAATTCTCAGGCATGTTCTCTTACTTTTGATAATAAGGAAACTGAGTCAGAAGTCCTTAAATGTTCCTTTTTATTAGAACATTTAGTTCTCTAGTATTGGTTCCAAATGAAAGCTCTCCAAAAACTTATAATTTAATCAGAAAACAAAATATTTATGAAACAGTATTATTAGTTATTATTACTTTTATTGTTATTTTTTTTAAGACAAGATCTCAACCATAGTTCAATTGGGCTTTGAACTCACTGTGTAGCCAACCTGACCTTGAAGTTGTCACAATCATATTGTCTCAACATCTTCAGTGCTAGGATTATAGATATATGCCTCCCTGTGTGGCTCAAATTTACAAGATTTTGGTCAACAGTTTTGATATTTATCATACTAACATGATAGAAATCTGTTTTACTTGTGTTTTGTAGAGTTTCCTCCAACTGAAATGCTGAATGATAAAACAAGTAGAGAAAGTCCCCCCTCATGCTTCTCTTTAAAGTGAGAATGATTGGGCTTAGGATGTGTGTATGAAAGTCTGTCACTGATGCCATAGAAGAGTGTCAATGGAAAATCTATGACTCTTTGTTGTTGACATCATAGATAAGGATAAATCACTATTAGACATCTCTGTGAATCTTTGTCATTGCTGTCATGGAGAAGGATCAAATTAGAATTCAGGTTGTTGCTCACAGGCTCTCTTTTAGGAAAGGAAGAGTTAGTTATTGCTTACTCTTCTAAGTTTTGTATAAATTTTTATTATCTTTGCCATGTATATTTCCCCTTGTCTCCCTGACTGGAATATAAAAGCCTATTACTTCTAATGTGCACTTCTAACATTGTAGTGAAATCCAAAGGCTGAACAATGAAAACTTAGTTAATTTTATCCACATAGGAAGTATATGTGGTCAAAACTGCTCAGTCTCCTTGGCTTGAAAGAAAAAGAATCCTAAACCAAAAGAATAAAAGTCTGAATTTTATCTACCACAAAGTATTGTTTTTCTTCTTCCTGCTTGTATTTTCTTTCCCTGTTCTCCCATTTCCTCCTCTTCCCCTTCCTCTTGCTATCTTTCCTTATCTCTCCCTCCATTCTACTCTCTTAAATATCAATGTGCTAGCCACTAAAAGGAATAAAAATGTGCAATGATTTTACTAGATTATGATTAATTAGTCTGTTCATTATTCCTCTATGACATTTAGTAGATCACAGTTCTTCATGAGACAGTGTCTCTGAATTTATTATTATCTTCTATGTTGCAACCCTCTGCCACACATCTTCCTGCATTGATTGCTTACTTAAGCAAAATAAGAAAGAACAAAAATACAGAGTGTGAAGGAAGTTAATTTACTGTCATAGGTCAGGTGAAGACATCCTTGAAGTTATTCTCATGGTGATCTTATTTGCTCTGCATGTACACCATGAACAGCAAGAAACCTTTATTAGCATCTGACATATTAAGCCACATAGATAAATTATTTTGAAGTAAAGCCTTGAGAAACAATATAGATTTTATGCTTTAAAGTAAATATACTTTTGAGAATTTCTACAAATATCCTGTGGTACATTTCTGTGCTTTTAGTTAAACATAAAATGACACACACACAAAAATCCCATGATGGTAGCTTGAATATCAGCTAATAACTGATGTTCTTGAACCAAAAATGAAAAATTTGAAATTGTTGACCAAATGCACAACTGCACTAATATTTGGAAAACAACACGTGTATTACCATGAATTGTCAATTTTTAGTTCTACCATTATAGAGGAAGATAGAATATTAAAGAAAATTTTTATATTCTTACCTAGGAATCAGAAGAGACTAGAACACCTTGTCTTTGTCAGCCACTGGGTGTTTGGGAAAAGCAGTTTAGTGGTTAATCATTCTGAAATGTAGCCTTCAATCCCTCTTAAATATTTGAACAACCTAGCCTACTCGCTTCACCTCTACCATTTGGCTTCTTGGTTAGTGTGTGAGATTCTCTAAAAATCTGTGAAAAGTGCCTAGTATACATGAGGCTTAAGCAAAAGAGTCATGTGTTCTTATCAGGTTACTCATCTGAAATGAGCTGAATCTACAACAAAATAGTTGAGTCAGTAGAAGCTATTGGATAACTATAACGAATTTTATATGGCGTCCCAATTAACTGAAAAAGTAAGAGCTAAGCTGCCCAGAGCTATAGGCATTGGATAATTATAGCTTTCCTGCATAAACCCTGACTTGTTCAAGCATCTAGCTCAGGTAACATACTAACACATGCATACTTCACAACTCTTTTCAGCCTCTTTACCTCATTAGCTGTTGCTTGGGCCAATACACATTTTACATGAGCTACACATGCCAATAGTCTCCAGTGTTCTGCCTTCTGTTTTGCAGAAGGTGATTATTATGACAACTCATCCTAAAAGGGCATCATCTTTAATTGGATAAACACAATGGACCCTTGAGATTTTGTTGCAAATTATATTGTCATCACTGAAGGATGCCACAGCCAACTGAATACTAGCTTGTTTTAAGTAGCATTCTACAATGGAGGCATTCTAGTGTGCTCAATGAATGCTTCTATTTTCACTGAAATTATCGTCCCCACCCCCAGACTAGGTCTCCACAATTAAAAATATACATGAAGTTTCTTTTAATGTGAGATAATATAAAGACAAAAGAACTATTTAGTTTAGGATAAATCCAACCACTGTAATAACTGTGAATATTTTACTAAATATTTAGCTTATTTTTACAGTGAACCACACATGGCAGCCTGACATGATTGGGATTAAATTAATTCAAAATCCCAGATTTGTGATCTTGGGCAATGACTTTATTCCTGCTAAGCTATCATTTTTTTATTAGTGAAATGGAAATGAGAATTCATTCCTCACTTGTGTTGCTGTTAGATTTAAATGAAAAAGTAAGTAAAAAGAAAGAGAAAACCAAAAAACAAAATAAAACAAAACAAAACAAGAACAACAACCATATTCTAACTCCTATGTTGGATTCACCGTATAGAAGATACTCAGTTAAAAAAAATTAATCTTAATTTAAAACATAGTGTCAACACTCACAAACTTTACTCCATAATGACAATAACAGGATGTTATCTATACTTTGAGCCATACATATCTGCCTGAGAAGCTAAAGCAGTCCACTTTATTTATTTTACTGTCTCATTAATCTATCTGCCTATATATCACTTACTGATCATGTCTGACCTGGATATTAATATGGGAAACCCTTGGGTTTTCAATAAAGTGTCTATATACAACAAAGAAACAAACAGATTTATCAGTGGTCTGACTGTACCTGCAGGCAAATGGCTCCTGCTCAGATTTAGCCAGGGTGAAAGAAAAGGAAGTAAGTTATTTCCGAACATGCACCTCATGGACCTAATGTTATTTCACTAATTTTGCACAAGACATAAATTTAACTTCTACATCTTACAAATTATTTTTAATTGTTTTGTAGACAAAAACTGCTTTAGATTTAAAATCTCATATAAGTTAATTTTTTTTGATCTACTTAAGATGGCCCATTGCTGGAGGTGCAAATCCCAAGGTACATCCCAGGTTATCTTGAAAGTCAACAGTTACTTTTCTTTTGGCATTTTTTTTATTTTTACATCCAGTTAAAATTAGCAGTTTATTTATTTATTTGTAAATTTTTCCTTACATCCAGTTAAAATGAGCAGCATTTATTTATTTAATTAGTTATTTAGTTATTTGTTTATTTGCCCATGCCAGCCATACCTAAAATTAAAACAGAACCAAACAGCCCAAAGATGCTTTAACTGTTTAACTCCAAGAAAGGCTTCTTCTAAAAGAAAGAGTGCAAACCTGAGCATAGCCTGTGGTTTTTTTCAACTTTAAAATGACAACCAAATATTAGATAATGTTCTCCTTTGGCAACTTTTTGGTTTGTTTGTTTCCTTAGTGTTTGTGTTTTTGGAATAATTAGTAGCTTGGTTTTCTAACCACAGAGAATGTCAAAACAAAAACAAAACACCCTCGTGACTTCAGCATGAGACAGAGGTCATGAGCACTCGAGGCTGAGCATTCACAGTAACAGGAAACAATGGTCTGTCTAAAGTCCTAGCCTATGACTGAGAAGAGGTGTGAAGTAATGATCTCATTGACCTTATTAATAACCACAATAAGACATGGTGGGCATCACACTGGATCCCCCCCCCCAGTCACACACACTCAATTCTGAGATGGGAGGCTATTAAAAATTGCTATAAACTCATTATTTTAAGAGCTATTCCTTCAGAAAAGTCTGGGCCAAGCATTCCAGAATATATTATCATTTCAAACACAGATTCTCTCTGACAACATTTTGTGGGCACCCATCTCATATTAATATTAAGCCAAAGAAATAATGGTCCTTGTTTCTCTCCTTTAAACTGACAGGAATAGTGGGTGCTTGTTCCTTCTGAAAAACAGGAAATATCTAAGCCAGCAGTGTTCACAGTGGTACCATTCCTGCCTTGCTTCAGTTGTCCTCTGAACCTTGCCAATTTCTCCATAATGCATCTGTCTACCAGTAAGGGAGAGGCTTGCGTGAGAGATCTGCTAGTGAAGGTTATCTCAGGAGCAGATAAGCCGTTCTGCCTTGTGAAAAGTCGTAAAGAACTGCATAACTGGAGAGGCAGGCAGAAAATGGGGCATCTGGTGATTATTTGCTCAAATTAGGAACGAAACGTTTTAGAATTTGGGCTTCATCCTTCATAAGCCGGGTCTAACCGAACAAATATTCTTTAGTTCTTTTTTCTTTTACTTTGAAGCCATGAATGTTCAAGTGTTGGTGCGTGGTATCTCTGTGAGATTCCCAGAATCCTTGAGGTTCTCATCCACTAGATAATTTACAAGAGGTGAGAAGATGGGCTGAGGGTACAGTAGCCAGGAGTAGCTCTCTTGAATGGATTTATTATCAAGGCTAAGAGACTGCCTCTTGGTGCCCTTGCCAAAATTTAAGTGTTATATTTTATTTTGCCCTTTCTGTTGAAGCTAGCATGTTCATAGCCCCAAACTGTGCCCTGGGGTCTGTACATCTATAAACACAGGAAAAGGAATTGCTGAGGCTTCCATTTGTTCTATTAATCTGGAGTCCTGCTATGAGTCCCAAGATCAATAGAGCCCTGGCTGTCTTCCTCTCACCTCTTCCTTGCCAGATTCCACTGCCCCAAACTTGCCTTTTCCTTTGTTCCCTTTGCTGTTGAGGCTCTAAGCCACATGGCTCTCTCTCTATCTCTTCTATTTCTCAGGGTAAGCAAAATAACCCTGACTGCAAACAGTTCCACTTAGAATTTTTACCTACCTAACATTTCAAGGCAATGAAAGAAGTCTCAAAGTTCATAGAAATATCTCTGGGTCTTCCTGTGCCTGTGTCTTCTTTGTATGGACATGGTATAAAGGTGAAGATTTAGGCATCGCTCAGATAGAGGGTTAAACTACAGAAAACTCCACGTGGCCCATACTTTTCCAACTGTGTCCCTGTTTCCATGTTCTTTTTCACTGGTGTGTCAAATGAATATGTTCATGTAAATAAAGTAACGTAAACACTTGCATGAGAAAGGATAGTTTTTTCAAGCCAAAATCAGAATGATAAAATTTTAAAAAGACTGGCACAAGTTCAGCTCTCGGTTGAACTTTGACTCAGCGGTGCTGATGACTGAATTGTACACGAGATCATTGTTTAGGTCCCTGGGAAACTGCCTCACTTTGAACAACTACAGCAGCAGCCAGACAATTGATCCATAATAAAGTTTTCTCCCCAAAGATGCTTTTCAGAAGCTGACTTTTGTCTCCCTGGGAGACAGGAGAACTTTCATCTATGCTTGTTCAGCTGCAGGATGATTCAGCTATAGGTGAATTCTCTACATATTAAGATGAAATCTTTAGATTTTCCAGAATTTTTTAAATATTTCTTTCATTATCAGTACTAATACAGAAGAAAAGTGTGACAATAAACATTAATATGCAGGATAAAAGAATGTTGACACTCAGACCCTGTTTAGTTTTGTGTATTAAAGGCCCTCAAAAGTACACATGCATTTACTGGTGGAAGGCACCATTAAAGATGATGCTTCCTCAAAGAGGGGAGACTTGAAGGAGAAAGTAAGATCATTTGAAGTGTAACATCGAAGAGGAAATTAGGACTCTGTTCTTCTGTTGTTGTTCTTTTTCATGCCTGAGAAGAGTAGATCCCAACATGTCACATGCTTCCATGGTGAATGTTCAACTACGGAGCAATGAGGCCAGCTGGTTTAGACTGGAACCTTCATGATGGGGGATAAGATCCTTCTCTCTTCCTTAAAACTTAAATGTTTGTCAGAATAAGAAACTTCTGATGAAAACAAAGTAAAAGAAATTATGTTTACTGTGACAAAGAACTGCTTCCCCTCAAAGAACAACGGCCATTTGTAGAGTCAGGGAGAGCTGCTATTATTTTCTCTGACAACTGTTGTGACCAACATCCAAGGGTCCTGTTGTCTATGACTATGCCCCTCTTTCTGATTGCTGCTCTTATCTTGCTGAAGTAGCTGTGTGTTCTTAAACTAAAGATAAATGAAGTCAGTGATGGTGCCAGCACAGAAAGGATTGTGTTTTTTTTTTTTTATTTATTTGCTGTTGTTAGAAACAGCATTTCTATAGTGATCAATGGCCTATCTAAACTGAATAATGGATTGAGTAACGATGCAATTGTCAGGGAATCTCCATCTGCTTGCTCCCCACCCCCCTCCCCCGATTTCTTTTGATAGTCTTTGAGTTAGACCTAGGAGCTTCTTAACAAATGAAAATATAGAGAGTTGCTCCATTTTAACTGTTAGTATTGGCCTCACATGAGGAGAACTCTTAATCTACACTCACAATCTTGCCTCATGTGTAGCCCTGTGCTACATGACTGACAGTCCCTACCCTGTACTGAGAAGCCATCTGTCTCCACAGTTCGCCCACACCAGGATGGAGTTATTGTCAATGCGGCAGCCAGGACGGCAGCAACAAGCACTTGTGCCAGACAGTGCAGGTGGTTGGACTCATTGAGAGTCACCAAAGAGACTCAGCAAAGACCAGCAGTTGGTTAGTGGGGTGGAATGCATCCGAAGGCATCATGAGTTATTGCGGTCTAGTGAAACCTTATTCAAGTGGACACTGAACCCTAGAATACATTCATCCACTCTAATTCATAGAGATGACAACACAGTGTAGTATCAGACTATAGACATTAAAAACATTCTGTGAAATGTGGTCCCATGAACTTTGGATATATCCCATAATTTAGTCTACATAAAAACTCCTTGAAGGGGGCATTATTATCACCCCTATTTATAGAGAGAGGGGGGAAGTGAAAATTAGTTATTGAACAGTTTTCTCAGATAGTGATAGATAAGTCAGAAGTTTTTCCTAAACAGCCTAGCTCCAGAGTCTACACTGTTTATCAGTGAATTTTAATGCTTTTCTTGTCCTGTAGACTGTGCTCTAATGGTCTTTATCTCTAATGCTAGGGTTTTCAGTATATTAAAAAAAAAATAAGGAAATACTTTAAATATTTTCTTCCAAAGTGATTCCTTTAAAAAAAAATCACTAGATTCCCCCAACAGTTCTATCCATTCACCCCAAAATTTCATTTTCTTTGAAGCTGAATAAAATTCTATTGTGTATATGTACCACATTTTATTATCTACTTATCTGTTGATATGATTATGCTTCCTTAATTTCCTAGCCTTTGTGACTAGAGCAGCAATGGACATGGGCAAACAAGCATCTCTGAAATAGAATGCAGTGTCCTTTGAGTATGGGCTTGGCTGTAATATGGCTGGGTCATGTGGTAGGCCTATTTCCAGCCACTCTTTGATAATTAACCATTGCCATTCCAACTGTTATTAAATTGGTGTAAATTTGTATTTCTCTGATGCTAATGATGTTAAACACTATTAAGAGTGTTGAAAACTATATATATAGTTTTGAGTGCCACTTTAATTGGGTTGTTTATTGTTCTATGTTTAGCTTTTAGAATTATTTGCATATTCTGGATATTAATCTTCTGTTGGATATATATCTGTCAAATATTTTCTTCAATTCTGCAGTTTCCCTCATCATTCAATTGATCGTTCTCTTCCCTGTACTTTTAGCTTCATGAGGTCCCATTTGTCAACTTTTGGCAATAATTACAGAGCTATAAAAGTCTCATTTACAAGTTCTTGCTTATTCACAAAATGGTCCAAGATATTCCAAAAAATCTTGAGCAAAAAAACCAAAACCAACTAAACAAATAAACAATGCTGGAGTGATTGTAATTCCGCATGTGAAGATATACTATAGAGTTATAGTAACAAAAATAATATGGTTTAAAAAAATAAAAATAAAAAAACTAGAAAAACAAAAACCAAAAAACAGACATATAGATCAATAAAACAAAATCAAAGACCCAAACAGCTACTGAGTATTAGCCAAAGATGCCAAAAACATATGATGGTGAATAAAAAAAGCACTTTTAACAAATTGTACTAGGAAAACTGGCTATCCACATGCAGGATAATGAAGTTAAACTTGTATCTGTCATCTTACAAAAAACTAATCCAAATGAATCAAAGACGTAAACTTGAAACCTGAAACACTGAATGTGCTGGAACCAACACAAGCAGTGCTTAGGTATGAGAGGGATTTCCTGAATAGGATTCCATTAGCCCAAAATTAAAGACAATTGACTAATGGAATTTCATGAAACTATAATGCTTTTGCATAGCCAAAGAAAAAATCAACTGAGTGAAGAGGAAGCTGACAGAATGGGAGAGAATTTTTGTTGGCTACACATCTCACAAAGAATTAATATACAAAGTATATGAAAAGTCAACAGGGACTCAATAAAGCAAATGGCTCATTACAAACATGAACCATATTTTTTAGACAATGTGTTCTTGAAAGAAAGAATAAGTGGCTAAGAAACAGCTCAAAAATGTCCATTACCCCTAGAGATTATAGAAATTCCAAACAAAACAACTGAGATTTCACCTTCATCCAGCAAGGTAGGTAAAGATTAACAGAACAAGTGGCAATGATCACTGGAGGGGATGTGATGAAAAGGGACCCATTCACTGTTGATGCTGGAGGGGATGTGATAAAAAGGGACCCATTCACTGTTGATACTGGAGGAGATGTGATGAAAAAGGAACCCATTCACTGTTGGGAATTGTAAACTGGTACACAATTAAGATTAGTGTTGAGAATTTTTAAAAATCTAAAAATAAATCTACAATATGGATCCAGCTTTTCCACTTCTGGGCAAATGCCTAAGGAACTTGACATCATACTCAATAGATACTTGCTTGGACATGTTGATTTCTGCTCTATTTACAATAGCTAGGGAATGAAAATAACCCAATTGCCCTACAGTTGATAGATTGTTAATGAAAATATGATCCATATATACTATGTAATTCTATTCAGTGGTAAAGAAAAAATAAAATCATAAACTTTAAGGTAAATGAATAGAACTAGAAAAGATAATATTGAGTGAGATAACCCAGAAGCAGACATGCATCAAATGTTTTTCATATTGTAAGGCCCTTAACTTCAAACCCTCAGATGTGAGTGTATAGCCTGCAGAAACCAGGAAAAGTAAAATGGGACCATCACAGAATAGGGGATGTTGGAGAACCATAGAGAGAGTAGCAGGGTACAGGTAATCTTATCAGTAAAAGGAGAAAAGAGACTACATTTTAGTGAGTAGGAGAGAATAAATACAGAGGAAGGTGGGGATAAGGGTAAAGAGAGATAGTAGGATTTAGGCAAAGTAGGAAAAGTGAGGTTTTCTTAGAGACAGGGAAATATATACAGAAGAAACTAAGAGGAATCATACTTTTACCTAAAATTTCCCAATATGTACATAGTTTTGTATCTAAATGTACAGTTTTAATAAACTTTTCTCATCTGGGTTAATGATGTTTCCCTCAAGAGCAAGAACAGACATGAAAAGTCTTTGACTTATTGGTCACAGCTATTCAAGACACTCTCAAAATATATAGCCTATTTATGATTCTTTTGGTTACCTCCCAAAAATAAAAGGTAAGTCCATGTTGCTGAAGACAACATGTACTTCATTAACAGGGTCCAGAGACCTTGAGCTGGAACTAACCTGAATGCTTCTTACCTAGGGATTAGCTTTCATGATACCAGAAAGCATCATGAAAGCCTCTGAAGGAAAGAGGTAGCCAAAAGTCCTACCCAGATATGATACTTATGAACCAAAATAATCAGCATGATATATAACTCTAAGGATACAAAAGTGTCACACATACCTTATCATTAACCAAAAACTTAATTAACTACTCAGTGCTGGTAATAACATGGTTGTTAAAGAGGAAATTACTATGAGGATTAGTTTACTAAACTATCACTTAACCAAACAACATCTATAAAGCATGTGTCCTTATACTCACAGATAAGTGTAGTCTTCACCCTTTATCAAGAAAAACTCTTTGTAACAGACAAGGACTCCTAAAGAAAACCACAACCAATCAAATTGCAGAGTTGTGGAGTCTAGCCCAGCGAATGAATCTACAAAGCAGTGCTGCATCTAAGGTTTAGGGAACATTGCAGAAGAAGGGGAAGAAAGATTGTAAATTAGGGTTTTGCTGTGAGATTGTCTCTTTTAGTAATGTAAGAGGCTATACATATAAAGTCTCACTAATATGACTGCTCAAATGTGAACTGAACTAGTATGATGCCAATGAACATGCCAAAGAATATGTTTCATTTATGGTTGACTTTAGCAAAAGGAAAAAAAAAAAAGAAGGATCTAATCCCATTCTTCTTCATAGGGATATTGGATTTATCCTGCATAATTTATTAAAAAATACATATAATTTAACTTTTTCTGCATTGTCTATTGAAAATACCCCCTTTTCCAATGTGTATTTTTGGTCTTTTTGTCAGAAATCAAATGGTTGTGATTACATATGTTTGTGTTTGAATTTTCCATTGATTTATTTACTTTTGTGTGGTACCATATTTTTATTTCTATAGTTCTGTGTATAACCTGAAACAAGGCATTATGATACCTCTAGAATGTTTTTTAATTGATAGCAAATGAATAGAAATGGAAAAAGTTATATAGAGTGATGTGACCTAGGCCCAGAGAAAGAGATAATGCATTTTCTTTATTAGCTTCAAATCTTTAGATGTGTATTTTTTAACTTAAATTAATTTAAAAAAAACAAAACAAAACAAAAAAAACTAACAACAAAAAACAAACGCAAACTAGAATATGCCTGGGAGAGGGAAGTTCTCAAGGGAGGAAGTCTAGTAAAGCATAGGTGAGGTGAAAACAGAGAAGACCAGGGATAGGAAAGCTCAGGCAAACATACGAGTGAGAGTATGGGAAAGACAAGACAATGGAGAAGAAACATTACCTCATAAAGATGAAGGATGTACTAAAGATCCATATGAAACCAACTATTTTGCAAGTTAACTAAAAATCAAAAAATACCAGTCCAAGAACCCTGTCTCTAAGACCTAGGCCCTGGAGCACAATTTGTGGATCCCCAATCCAACCATTGCTGCCACAATCCCAGGTCAGCAGGAAAAACTCCTTTGGGCTGGTATCCCCCATTAACAACCCACCTGCATTCTATAAGACCCACCCCATCCCTCAAACCTACCCATTTTCCTGGGACCTCAGCAGGTCCCTGAGACACAGACTTCCTCAGCTTCTATTGAATGAAAATCTCCTATTGGATCAGGAGCTCCTATTGGACCAAGAGTGAATCCCTGAGACATAGAAACAGAATCTAGTGGTTCTACAATGAAAAGGCCTGAATATTCCAATGTAGAAGAAGCAAGATTGCGGATAAACAACTTTATGAAGATGATCAGATCCTTTAATAAGGAAATTTTTAAAAACTCTTAAAAAAAGAAGAAAAGACAAACAAAAACTTAGAAAAGATCAATGAATTCCTTAAGAAAAATAAGGAAAAACAATAAAAGGTAATCAAACAGGTAAAGGAAATAGTTCAAGACTTAAGAATTTAAACAGAAGCAAAAAAAGAAGACACAAACTGAGAGAATTCTGGAAATGGAAAGGGTGAGTAAATGAACAGGAACTACAGATGCACACAAGCATAATCAACAGAATGCAAGAGATGGAAGAGAGAATCTCTGGTGTGAAAAATTTGGTAGTGGAAATAAATACATCAGTCAAAGAAAACACTAAAACCAAAAAGTCATAACTCAAAACATTCAGGAAATCTGGGACACCACAAAAAGACCAAATCTAAGAATAATAGAAATAGAAGGAGAAAAATACTAGTTCAAAGGCACAGGAAATATTTTCAACAAAATCATAGAAAAAAACTTTCCTAATCTAAAGAAGTAAATGCCTATAAAGATACAAGAAGCTTACAGACTATCTAATAGATGAGACCCCTTCCCAAATGTCTACTCACCACATAATAATCAAGCCACTAAACATAAAGAATAAAGAAAGAATATTAGGAGCTGCAAAGGAAAAGGTCAAGTAATTTATAAAGGCAGAACCAACAGAGCAACACTCAACTACTAAATAAAAACAATTAAAGCTAGAAGGTTCAGGCAAATGTTATACAGACATTAAGAGATCATGGATGTCAGCCCAGACTACTATACCCAGGAAAGCTCTCAGTCACCGTTGATGGAGTAACAAAATAGTTTGTGACAAAACCAGATTTAAACAATACCTACCTATCCACAAATCTAGCTCTATAGAAAGCACCAGAAAAAAGAAACTCCCACCTAAGAAATCTAGATACACCCAGGAAACCACAAGCAATAAATAATCCCAAGAAGAAACCCCACCAAACAATACCACCAAAAATAACAGGAATTTATAATCACTGGTCATTAATATCCATTAATATCAGTGAACTCAATTCATCTATAAGATATTCACTAACAGTGGATATAAGAACAGGATCTATCCTTCTCCTGCATATAAGAACACATTTCAACTTTAAAATCAGACACTACCTCATTGTAAAGGGTTGGGAAAAGACTTTATAATCAAATGGACTTAAGAAACAAGTTGTTGTAGCTATTCTAATATCTGTAAACAATAGACTATCTATCAAAGAGATCAGGAAGGACATTACATATTCATGTCATGAAAATCTGTAGAGATGAACTCTCAATTCTGAACATTTAATCATTTGTTACAAGGGCATCCACAAATATAAAAGAAAGATTACTAAAGCTTTAACCTCACATCAAACCCCACACACTATTAGTGGGAGACTTCAATGCTCTACTCTCACCAATGGATATGTCTATCAGACAGAAACTTAACAGAGAAATAAAGGAGCTAACAGATATTAAGAATCAAATGAACTTAATAGATGTATACAGAACATTCCACCAAAACACCAAAGAATATACTTTCTTCTCAGCATCCCATGGAACTTTCTCTAAAATTGACCACATATTTGATCATAAAGCAAATGTGAATAGATACCAAAATATAGGAATAACCCCTTGCATCCTATCAGACTACATAGACTAAAGTTAAAGTTCAACAACAACACAAACCACAGAAAGCCTACATACTCATGGAAACTAAACATCTTTCAGTTGAACCCCTTCTGAGTTAAGGAAGAAGTAAAGAAAGAAATTAAAACTTCCTAGAATGCAACGAAAATCTACAATATGCCCAAACATATGTGACAAAGTGAAAGCAGTGTTAAGGGGAAAGCTTATAACACTAGGTACCTATAAGACATTTGAAGAACTGTTCTACAAGAGACTTAACAGCACAGCTGAAATCTCTAGAACAAATAGACACAAACTCACTCAGAAGGAGTAGACAGCAGAAAATAATCAAACTCAGGACTGGAATCAGTAAAATTGAAACAAAGAGACCAATACAAAGAATCAATGAAATAGTTGATTCTTTGAGAAAATGAACAAGATAGACAAGCCCTTATCCAAACTAACCAAAAGGCAGAGAAAAAATACCCAAATTAACAAAATCAGAAATGAAAAGAGGGACATAACAACAGACACCCAGGAAATTCAGAGAAACATTAGGTCATACTTCAAAAACTTATACAAACAAAAGTGTAAAACCTGAAAAAAAAAAAAAAACAGACAGGTTACTGGATAGGTACCATTGACCAAAATTTTTTAAAAAGTGAAAGAAAAGAGAAAAAAAGAAAAAGAAAAAAACTCAGGACCAGACGGTTTCAGCACTGAACTCTCCAAAAATTTCAAAAAAGAACTAATACCAATACTCCTCAAATTGATCCACACAATAAAAACTGAAGGACATTGCCAAATGACGCTATAGTCACTTTGATACCCAAACTATACAAAAACACACCGAAGAAAGAATTATACATCAATCTCTCTCATAAACACTGATACAAAAATATTCAATTAAATACTGGCAAACTGAATTCTAGAACACATCAAAATATCACCCATCATGATTAAGTAGGCTCCCTCTCAGAAATGCAGAAATGATTAAACATATGAAAATATGTCAATGTCACCCAGCATATACACAATCTGAAAGAAAAGAAGCATCTGATCATCTCATTAGATACTGAAAAAAATCTTTGACAAAATATAACATTCCTTCATGATAGAGGTCATGGGGACATAAGAGCTAGAAGGAACATACCTAATCATAATAAAGGTAATATATAGCAAGCCAACAGGCAACATCAAACTAAATGGAAAGAAACTGAAAGCAATGGCACTGAAATTAGAAACAAGACAAGAATGTCCACTCTCCCAATATATATTCAATATAGTACTCAACGTTATAGCTAAACCATAAGACAACAAAAGAAGATAGAAGGGATACAAATTGGAAAGGAAGTCAAATTATCACTATTTGCAGATGATATGATAGTATACATAAGTGACTCAAAGACTCTTACCAGGGAACTCCTACAGCTGATAAACACCTTCAGTGATGTAGCAGGATGCAAGATTAACAACACCACAAATCAACAGCCCTCCTATGGACAAATGCTAAAAGCTTAAAAAGATATCAGGGAAATATCACCCTTTATAAGTAGCTGCAGTTAACATCAAATATCTTGAGTTAACTCTAACCAAAGAAGTAAAAGACCTGAATGACAAGAACTTTAAGCCACTGAAGAAAAAAATTAAAGAAGATATCAGAAAATGGAAAGATGTCCAATGTTCTTAAATAGGTCAGATCAGCATAGTAAAAATAGTAATCTTACCAAAAACACTCTACAGATTCAATGCAATCCCCATCAAAATCTCAACACATTTTTTTCACAAATCTTGTATGAAAAATACTCAAGTTTATGTGAAAAAAATGGCACTCTGAAACTTGCAGGTAAATGGATGAATATAACAAATAATATCTTGAGTGAGGTAGCACAGACCCAGAATGATAAAAATGGTATATACTCACTCATAAGTGGATTATGAATAACTAGGCTACAATCCACAAGCCCTGAGAAGCTAGGCAACAAGAAGGAACATAAGAGAGACATTCATGACTCTCCCTGAGAAAGGGAAATAAAAAAGGTCTGGGTAAATTGGGATCATTGGGGAAAGGGGACAAGAGGAGGAAGGGAGAGAACATGAGGGAACGGGATGGTTGAGTTGGGAGAACAATATAGAGAAAGAACAATAAAACAGATAACTTGATAGAGGGAGCCATTGTGGAGTTAAAGAGAAACCTGGTGCTAGAAAAGTACACAGAACTCACAAAGATAACCCAGATAAGACTCTGAGCAATAGTGGAGAAGGTGCCTCAACTGGCCTGTCCCTATAATCAAATGGATGCCACCCTAATTGTCATTATAGAACCTTCATCTAGCAATTAATGGAAGCAGATGCAGAGATCTATAGCTAAGCACTGGCTCTAACTCCAAGTCCAGTTGAAGGGAAGAAGGAGAGATTATAAGAGCAAAGGGGTCAATGTCATGGTGAGGAAACCTACAGAGACAGCAGATTGGGATCTCACTAACTCTGAAATGACAGTTAGGAAACCTACGTGGTACTGAACTAAGCCCTCCGAATATGGATGGCAGTCAAATGGTGTAGGCAGTTTGTGCAGCCTCTGGCAATGAGACCAGAATATATTTCTGGTGCATAAACTAGTTTCTTGGAACCCATTCACTGCAGAGAAACACCTTGCTCAGTCTTGATACTGGGGAGAGGGAATTAGTCCTACCTCAACTAATATTTCAGACTGCATTGAATCACCTTAGGAGTATTTATCCTCTGTGAGGAATGCATGGAGGAAAGCTGGGAGAAGGGGGGACAGGAAGAGGGAGGGAGGGGAAATGGTAGCTACTGTTTTATAATTTTCAAAAATTAACAAAAATTAAAGAATTGTAGAAATTATTTACTGGCAATTGATTATATAAAATTAATATCTATTAGGGAGTTTATATGAAACACTCATTCATACAAGATTGAGCCTTAGGGCAATTTCTGGAGGGTTGAGATGTCCCATGAAGAGGCTGCAGCAATCGTCCCTCTGAGAATGCAGGGAAGAAACAGGAACAGCAGACAGTGTGCAACCAATCTTCAAATGGGGGCTGGCCATGCCCCATAAAGAGTTTCTTATGACCTCACAGCTATGCCTTCTAGGTCTTGCTTTAAAGTGTCTGAACCCGACACATCTCCTCATTTTTTTTTTTTTTTTAATAAATAAGAAAGTGCTAAACCCAAGTAGACTATATACAAAAGAAACAATTAAAGGGTAATGTCCAGGAGAGAGAAAGGCAAGTAACATAAACAGGGTCGACTACAACTGACAAAAACAAACCTAAAATATGTCTTAAATGTCTAGAATATTTGCAGGTGGCAATATACAGAGATTATTTCAAAGCTGCTTATCTTGAATAATATAAATTTAATACCTGAATGCTCTTAGCTAAGATATGAGACGGTAATATCCTTAACTATCTAGTCTTCAATCCCATCAAAGACCCAAGAAGAAAAATATATTACCTGAATAAGCTGAAAGTACAAGTGAGTAACTTCCAAAATTTAGAAAAGGACAGTGACAGTCAGTTGCTTGGACAGTTACTTATAGCTTTTCTGCAAAGTTGGAGCATCCACATTTTTTGGCTGCAGGTCTAGGAAATCTGACAGATCTCTTCAGAAGCAGGGTGCTTTGAAAACTTTCTTATCCTGTCTTGGCAGGTTTCAGCAGTCTCTATCCTTCATCGTGCTCATGTGAATTGCATGCTTACCATCAGCAGGTAAGGGCAGTTCTTTGCCCAATTGGCCATTATCAGCCAAGGAAGACAAACTTCTTGTGGAGTGTTCTTGATGCCCAACACCATCTTGGGAAAGGAACAGTGATGCCAGGAATTATGGTGTCTCTCATAGCCAAATTCTGAATAACAAAACATTAAATCCATATCCTCTATGTCTATGAAGTGGTTGATGACTTCTGTCTATCTGACATATTCTACTATATACCTGAGAAACATAAACAACATGACTAGTACATGGCAAACTTAAATAACTTACATTGTAAAAACAGACAATATATGAACAGGTGAACAGTTTTTGAATAATGACTTCAAGTATGACAATCACATAAATATCAAACAAAGGTAAGTATATTGTGAAAAATGACAACAGTTTCCTAAATGTATGCCATTATACAAAATATCTAAACAGATGTATTCAAAACATCTTAAACAAAAATAGAATATATATATTTGAATTATGCTAGTCTATATATGTTTGTACATATATTATGACTAGTATAATTAAAGAGGTAGAAATTATATAATGAAAATTACAACAATATGCTTAATATGTATTAATGTGCAAATATTGTAAACAAAGGTAGAAGCACTTGCAAAATATGGCAATTACAGGTTCAATTTTGTATCAATATACAAATTACTTTATGTAGTATAAAGTTTCTGGCTCTGCCTTTCAAGGATAGCCCCAAGGTTTGGACCCAGTCACAGCCCCATTGCCTCTGAGCCCCAAATAATCACACAAAAGTTTACATTAATTTCATGCTGATTGTCCTATAGCTCAAGTTTATTGCTAGCTAGCTCTCTCATTTTAACTCAACCTATTTTCATTAATCTGTTTAGTGATGTGGCTTGGTACCTTTTGCCAGAGCAGCATTTCAACTTCTTTCCTCTAAGTCTGCTGGCATTTCTGCTAGTGTCTCTGCCTTGCTCTTCCTGTTTCCAGAGTTTTCTTAGTCTGGTAGCCCCACCCACACTTCCTGTCTGTGTTCTGACCAATCAGCCTGTCATTAAACCAGTAGGAGGAACAAATATTTACAATGTACCAGAATATAATCTTACTACATTTCCCCTTTTATTTCTTTTTAAAACGGGAACCCAAATCCAATTTCCTTTGTATAGCTTTTTTTTTTTTTTAACCATTATCTATAACAACTTGTAACCAACACTGTAAACAAAGACAAACATCCATCCATAATCATTTTTTGAGAATGTGACTGTAGTTCTCTAGGTTATTTCCTGCTGAATGTAGGTGCTGGCAATCTCATGGGTACCCAAAGAAAAATGTAAGATTATGGACAAGTACTTAGTGAAGCAGTATGTAAGGCTGGGTCATCTAAGCCAGTCTCTTTGAAGCTATTTTGGATGCACTGCTCAAGAGGAAACTTCAACAGAGGTCCTCTGAAATCCTGAATCATCTGGGCCATACATTTCCACTGGAAACTTTTCAGGGGGGTCTTCCTTGATCAAACTTTATTTTCTTAAGCCAAGAATAAATACAGAGTGTTTCATCTTCTATGGAAATAAAAAGAAAACCTCTTCTCCAATGTAGCATATCTTTTGATTTTAATTTTAAAGTCAAATATATATGTTATATTAAGCCAACTATCTTTTAGCAGCTTTGAGTTCTTCATTTGTAGTCAAAACCTTAAAGACAAGTTAAAGACAAGATAATAACATAGTGTCCAGACACTCACCACAATTTCCATTTTTACATGGCTTATTATCATTAGTTTTTACTCTGTTTCTTTTTAAGGACTTATTCTATTATTTTTCCTTTTTCTTTTCTCTCTAAAGCCTACATATATTTTAAAACACACTCATCCGTTTAGCAATTTGTTTTTTTAAATCTCTCTTTACTATATATCTCTTATCTCTCTCTCTCTCTCTCTCTCTCTCTCTCTCTCTCTCTCTCTCTCTCTCTCTCTCTCTCTCTCTCTCTCTCTCTCTTTTCCAGTTTCTGATCACATCTTTGCTTGGCAAGAATGGCTGATTCCACCCAGCTCCTTCCATTTCTTTCTGTTTTTGACCATACCCTTAATTTGCTTAAGTGTGACTAGGATTAAAGGCTTGCTGGCTCCACCCAGCTTCTAGTCCAGCTTCATTGAGAGTTTAGCTTTTTAGCAGAGGTGCCGGTAGGAGCCCCAATTACAACTCTAGGGAATTTTAGGATCCATTTAACCACCAAATAAAGCACTGTCATTTGCTGTTCATGAACTCCATTTAAGTATTTGGCAGCAGGGCCTCTTAAACAACTCACAAATATTTTGCTGCTAACACTGAGTCAGGAGGCCTCTATTAAAACAGTTGCACCTCTGCTTGCTTCCAGGGAATAGATTTTCCAAGAAAATACTGTTATGACAAAGCCTTATTTGACTCAGTCCCCCTTTTTTCCTGTAAAAGCAGTAACTTAAATTTGTCATAAGAAGCTTGTTGCTTACATCAAAGCTCAGGTGAGACTTCAGGAACTGGCCTTGTTCCAGCTTAAGCTGCGTGCAGCAAACCTGTCACTTTGTAATTCAAACCTGCATGCCACTCAGTCTCTATGGCCCACTTCATAGATACAAATCTGAAGGGGCTTTTGGCTTTGTTTCTCTGTTCTAGAACCCCTTTTTTTGAAAGCTTTCTAAGGCTTTATGTATGTGTATGTGACCCACACTGATGTGCCATTTGCAATAAGTTTCTGGCATGGCTTTTCTACCGAGCCATGAGGTTTAGACTCATTTGCAACCCTGCTGTCATTTAACCCCAAATAATCACACAAAGGTTCATATTAATTTCATGCTGATTGACCTATGGCTCAGACTTATTGCAGCTAGCTCTTTCATCTTAACTCAATCCATTTCCATTAAACTGTTTAGCCATGTTGCTTAGTACCTTTTCTCAGAGTGTCATGCTTGTCTTCTTTGCTCTGCATCTGCTGGTGTCTTCTTTGGTGTTCTGCTCTTCTCTTCGTGGTTAGGTATCCCTCTCCATACTTCCTGAATACCTTCTGGACAACCAGCTTTTTATTAAACCAGTAGGAGGAACAAATATTTACAATGCACCAGAACATAATCCCACTCCAACCTTAAACATAAAATAATTTCACATTTGAATTTGTATCAATCTACAATTTATATCAAGCAGACATATAAAATAATTTCACATTTGTATCTATATGCAAGAGTCTATAGCAGTACAAATTGTTTATGGCTCATATTTGGCTAATAATTGTTTACAGGAAGATACAATGATCTAGCTATATCTGTTCTACTTACTCCCCATTCTCTTCTTAAAAGGGATTCCTTGGTCTATATTATTGTTCTACCCTCAACCTAAATATAACTTATAACTACCCTAGCAGGATGATAATCATCTATAATCCTTAGAGGACAAAACTTATCAGAAGAGGGGCAAAGTTTTCCATAGAATTGCTTCCTGCTGACTTGGTATCTCTGTGGGGTCCTGTAAGAACGAATATAGTGGTTAAGCCCCAATGGATTGACTATATACATCTATAATTGCTCTCAAATTACTAGTTTAGGCCATATAGAATTTTTGTACAGATATGATGGATAAACATAGAAAGCTATCTTGCAACTGTCTTGAATATTGTCTGTATTTTAAAAGCAGTCACTGAGTGGTGTACACCAGTTTGTTTTATATATACTACAGGTCAGGTAGAATCATTGTGGTGGAGTCCCATTTTCTTCCTGGATGCTTTGGAGATTGCTGGTAGGAGAATTTGTTGTTTACAGAGGAAAACTTAAATATCATTAATATCCCATGGAGAGCTTAGGTTTTCAAAGAAGGCTTTAATAGGTCAAGAAAAGATAAATACACATATAGATTAGATTAAATATAAAATTACAATAACAATAGTCTCTATTTATTCTGGTTGTCTTCTGTCCCACACCAGGTGGCTTTTCTGATATAATACAGAATATCTTAAATTGTCCTTTATCAATATGCTTGGGTTTTTTTTGAGAAGGAGAAAACTGCTTATTGCAACTCCAAATTTAGCTTGATTTATAATTAAATCAGGGCCACATGTTTTTAAAAGAGATATAGATATTAAGCAGTGAAAATTAAGAATTACTCTGTATTGCATATTGGTACCAATTGGCCTTACATTCCTTTTTCTTGTAAGCCTTTCAGAATTGACCTCTTTTCAGCCTTAGGCAATATATACGTCCAGTGTCCTTTCAATTTCTTGAAAATAGTTATGTCTATCCTGCTGTACAAACAAAAATGAAACCCTGATGAGCCTTGTTACATGAGTTTTTCTTGTTACATATATTCAATTGTCATATCAGTGGATGAACCCTTACCTCTTCTCTTTAAGAGACATCTCCTTTTGGAATCAGATCTTTATTAATTTTGTTGGTAACCATAGATTTTCTTCTCCTTTGGTAGCAAAAGCAAAACCCCTTCTTCTAACAAAGCACATATTCCAGCTTTCATCCAAGTTCTGCACTTTCTTGAGGTAGACAGGTTGGTTTATTTCAGAAGTTTTTTCTATTATCAAATGTTTCTCCATAGCCATTCATACCTTCTCATCAGCATTAAGAAAACTCAAGGTTAGCAAAGCATCGTGTAGTGTATTCATGGGTTTTTTCATTTCTCCTTTCTGTTTATGAAGCATCTCTTTAAAGGTGTGATTAAATCTTTCTACAAATGTTTGTCCTGTAGGATTGTGTGTTATACCTGTAATGTACTTTATATTATAATATCCAGACATCTGCTTCATCCTTTGGGAAACATATGCTGGAGCATTGTCAGTCTTAATTTGTACAAGTATTCCCATAATGGCCATTACTTATATAACATTACATTACATACAAAAGGTATGTAATTACAGAATCATCCCTTTCAGGGATCAGGACAGTTGCCCATTTAAGTCCTGACTTTAATGTCAATGGTATGATGTATATATTTCATCTTACCAAATTTTGCAAAATAAAACACATCTATCTGCCAAATCTCATTTCTTTGCATACCTTTAGGATTGCTTCCAGCTAGTAATGATGGTTGGTTATAGAAGGAGCAAGTAGGACATTTATTTACAGTTTCTTTGGCCTGCTGTCAAGTAATGAGAAAGCTTTTCTTTTTTAATCCTTTGTTATTAACATGATCTTTCTTAAGAAATTCTGAGGGCTCCAACACATTTCCTATTAATAACTGATCAATTTCATCATTACCTGACAGATCTGTCTGAGATATGATATGTGTTATATGTATAGGATTAGTTCTATTTCTAATAATATCCTTTAGATTTATAAACATTGAGGTTAATTCTGTATCATCAGGAATAAAATCATCAGTATCAATATGTAAAACTACTCTTTCTGCATACTTAAGAGTCAGTTTCTACATTAAGAGGTTCTATAAAGTTCATTCATACCATAATACTAGCATATAATTCTGATGTTTGAACAGAATTGTATGAGTTTTGAGCCACTTTACTTAAATTTTCTGATTTGTAATCTGCTTTTTCTGATTTTATTGCATTAGTATAAAATGTAGAAGCTCTAGAAATTAGTTTATCCCATACAACATGAGGAAGAATCCAGTTAGTTTCTTTTATAGATTGAATTCTCTTGATTTCATGATATCTTTTATTAATCTCTCTCAAAAAAATTACTGCAGGATCTTTGTCAAGGTTCACTGTCTGCCCATAATTGATCAATTTCTTCATTAGTTAAAGCTATGACAATTTCTGCTGTTTTTTTTTTTTTTTTTTTTTTACTGTCAACTGACAAAGTCTTAATTTTCTTTTAAAAATCAAATCAGAAATATTTTCTACACATGTTTTAAATTTTTTACTTGGCTGAAATACCCATTCTAATATAGTATTTTTCCCTACATTATAATTCCTGTAAGAGAATGCTTAGAGTGTAAAATAACAAGAATATAATCAAGATCTTCACATGATTCATGTGTGCATCTCATATTAATTTTCCACTAAAGCCAATTCTCTTTGAGCTTCATCAGAAAATTTGCTAGGACTATTTAAGTCCTTATCACAATCTAAGGTATTGAATAAATGGACTAGTTCATAATCTTTTATTCCAATAATGGGCCACATATGAAAAATATCTTTTAGCAAGCTTTAGAAATTGTTGAGTTTAAAATCTGTTTCTCCTGAGTTACACCTTTTGTGGTCTAATTTTTTTGTAGATTTATTTTATATCCTAAGTAGTTAATAGAATTCCCTCTGTATTTTCTCAGGAGCAACTTCTAATCCCCAATCAGGGATTATTATTATTATTATTATTATTATTATTATTATTATTATTTTACTTTTTCAAACATTCTTTCTAAATGTATATACATTTGACTCTGTCAATAAGATATCATCCATATAATCCATATAATAAATAGTAAATGAAGCCTGTGGGAATCATTTATGTATCAGTTCTAGTGGCTGTTGTACAAAATATTAGCACAAGGTGGAACGATTTAATATTACTTGTGGGAGAACTCTCCATTTATATTTCTTTACAGGGTAAGAATTATTGTAAGTGGGTAATGTAAAGGCAAAATTTTCCTTGTGCTGTTCTTGTAGATGTATGGTAAAGAAACAATATTTCTATTGTAGGTCAAAAATTATAATAGGCCATCCTTTAGGTAACAGAAAAGGCAAAGGAATTTAAGATTGTAAAGAACCCACTGGCTGAATCATCTTATTTATTGCTCTTAAATCTGTCACTATTCTCTATTTTCCATATTTCTTCTTGACAACAAATACAGGAGAGTTCCAAAGGCTGGTTGAATCTTCCATATGCTGAGCATTTAACTGCTCTTGTATTAGCTGTTCTAAGGTCTGTAATTTTTCTTTCATTAGAGGCCATTGCTGAACCCATATAGGTTTATCTGTCAGCCATTTTAAAGCTAGCACTGTGAGTGTCTTTACAGGGTAAACAGATGTTGTGCTTCTTTTATACAACCTGAATGGCTGGTGACTGTCTATATATATAAAACCTTAAAATAATATTATTTTCAGAACTATAATTGGTTCATATCTAAGACTAGAGGGATTTTAATTTGATTATTACATTGTTGTAGAAGATCATAACCCCACAATTTTACTTCTATATCAGCCATATATTGCTTCAGCCTTTTTCTCTGTCCTCCTAGTCCTAGGCATTCAAGTCGTTTTGTACTTTGTTTCACTTGAGATATGGTTTCAATCCCTGAAAACTGCACATCTACTTCCTTTAGAGACCATTTTGGATCACATGATTGAAGAGTTATGATTGAAATGTCTGCCCTTGTGTTGACTAAGCCTTGAACAAAAATATTATCTATTTGTATTTTTAATTTTGGCCTTTGTTTATTTATGGAAATCTGCCAGAATATTTGTTTTACGGTTTTTCTTGGAAATTTTGGTTCCTCCTTGAAAGTTGTTCTATTATCCAATGCTGTATGGTTCTTTATGTTAGGCACCAGATTTTCTAATTGTCCTGAAGAAGCTTTTCCTCTACTGTGACTAGATATGATTGAACTGTCTTTGATTTTGAGACCTGTGTTTTAGGGGCCTCCCATCAGAGGCTCCAAGAGGCATTTCCCAATGTTAAGTGTTTGCCTTGTTTATCTCTTGTAGATCTTTTGGTCCAATGTTGAACTTTGCCACATATTCTGCATAATACAGAAGATAAGGACCTTCTACTTGGGTGATTCCTAGGAGGAACATTAGTTCTAGGAATTCCCTGTACACAATTTCTTCTTATATGGTCTCGTTTACCACAATTAAATAAATTGATACCTTATTTTCTTATCCTAACATTGGAAACAGCTTGACCTACCCAATTTTCTTCATCATAGTTGAAAGACTCTGCATTGATTGTATACTGAAAATCCATTCCTCTTATCTTCAGCAGCATATGCATTCTTTTCCATTACAAATTAGCATGGTCAAAAGCCAAAGAAAGAGTTAATTGCTTTCTAACTTCTGTATCTGATACTGATCTTTGTCTGTATGATCCCAAAGTTAGTATAACATTTTTTAAGACTCGGTTGACTTTAGTAAATGACTCAATATTTTGTCCTGGGTCTAGAATCTTTTTCCAAACATTCAAAGCAGCATTACAGCATTGCAGCAATGTATGTTTATCATAAGTAATCTGACCTTCATATCAGCAAATGAACCTTCACCAAAGGATTTGGCCTTGAGAGAGTTAAAACCTCTAATCTTTTCTTGTTGTTCCATAGCCCTATCTCCCTCCCTCAGCCAATTTCATCACTGTAAATGTTGGCTATAATCCAATATAGCAGCTGTTAATTGCATCCGATCATTCAGAGTTATTCAATATTTTGTTGACCATAAATTTAATATCTGTTTTACATATGTGGAATGGATCACATGGAGTAAAATAGCTTCTTTGATGCCCTTTTTATCACTTATATGTATAGATTCCCAATTATATTCTACAAATCCTGGAGCTTCATCATACATATGCTTTTTATAAATGGTAATTAGATAAATAATAGGAGGTGATAAAGGAATACCTTTCATGTTTATAACTTTAGGCTAATAATCCCCATCTCCATAAGATATCAGTGATAGTTGTCCTTAACTCTTCTGGGTTGATCATGCCTTAATATCCTCAATTATAACAACATGGTCCTCCTATTGTTGAAATTTAGAAACCACCAATTTCTCTAGGTTCTAATCTCTTGAATAGTCAATCTTTCTAATGATTCTATGAAATAAATAAATTTTTTATTCTCATCATTAACATAGAGTTCAACAGATCTATCTACTCTTCTCTATTAGGACCTAATATTCGTATCTAAGAATGAAGAACTATCCAAAGTTTGTTATAACCAATTTCCAGAAAAATTAACTTTGCACACCAATTTAACATTTGCAGATTCAATATTATGCATTTCAGAGAGCAGTATATTATTTTTAGACTTCAAGTCTTCCATCAGACCAATTAATGTCTCATATTTAATAAAGATATCAGACCTTTTTAGGAGCTATACATTGTAGAATCAAGCTGAGAAATAACAGGACAGTGAAAGTGAAGCTCTCAAAAAAAAAAAAAAGATTCTGCTAGCAGTCCTCAATTATAGCAGTAAAAAATTTCTAAATTCTTGAGAATTTGTATTGCCTGACACTGTTGAAGAAATTATTATTATTAAAGTATATACATCATATATGAAGAATTATTTACCAGAGACCAGAGGTAATGTTGATGCTTGGGCATCAGATGTTGCAGGCATTGATCCAATTAGTCAGGGCAGATTGAATCATACTTTCAGGTTTGGCTTTCTATGAAGATAACCTTATGAAAATCAATTTCTCACAAAATTAAACAATTTACTACAGATACACATTGAATAACACATTGATACAAGCCATTTACCCCAGCTGATAGGACCTTGCTCAACCTCAGGAAAGCCTGGAGGCAGGTACATCTCAATAGCACCATGAATATGCATACCAAGACACAAGCTCCTGCTGAGCTACAGACAGCCTACTCTGCTGAACAGAAAATACACGCCCCTTTAAAAACAGCTGAAGATCTTATAAACTCAGACAATAGCCGATGGGGACCATGTGAGTGGCCTTTGGTCTCTGGTGTAGGAAAAGGCAAGGCCTCCATAGCTTTAAGCTGAAATAGTAGCCACAAGCCTAGAAAAATTCATGTTGGGAATCCAGATATTGTAGAAATTACTCACTCTCAATTGATTATATAAAAGGATTAATATTTATTAAAGAGTTTATATAAGATACTCACTGATAGAAGATTAAACCTTAGGGCAATTCCTGGAGGGTTGGAATGTCCCACATGATGATGGCAGCAATCTTCCCTCCAAGAATGTGGGGAACAAATAGGGCAGGCAGTGTGCAACTGATGTTCAAAGGGAGGCTGACTATACCCAACACAGAGTTCCTCAAGACCTCAAAGCCATGCCTTCTAGGTCTTGCTCAAAAGTTCCTGAACTTATCACAGAGTTGGAAAGGAAACATCCTACCTGTTAAATAATGCTCCTTCCAGAAGCTGTCATAAAAATCCTAGTGCCAAATGTGATATACTTTCTTATCAGTTTGTGTACATAGACAGGACTTCAGTAACCCTCAAGATAATACTAGCTATTGTGATTCTTCCTAGTTTTCCATGGTAACAGGATAAGACCCTATTGATGTAAAGACTATACACCTTGACTATAGTTACAGAGAAATAAAGTTAGAACTTAACTATCTGATGGCTTACTTTCATAGTACCAGAAGAGCGCCATGAGGAGATAAAATATTAATGGTCTTACTCATCTGTAAATTCTATGAATGATAATGTTATCTTGTTAGGTAATACGTACTTACTGGTACAATAGTGGCATAACTGTTATAACTATAGCCACCAACTCTTGGAATGTATTAATGCTTGTTTCACAGGAGGTAATACATACCTGGTACTATAGTACTGTTAGCTTGTTCAAAAACCCATGGCTTGAGAAGTCATAGGCCCTGGAGAAATACCACTATTGTTTAAGTAAATTGGTATAGCATCAAACCACATTTTAAATATTTGTTTACACTCATAGACAAATGCTTTTCTCACCCTTGATCAGAGATGCTTCTCTTTCAAATGTATGGATGTTAATTTAGAGATTCATGGCTGCTCATGGTACTGAGAATAATTGACGGTTGAATGCTTAGCCTCAAAATGTCAAGTTTATACCATTTCATCTAAGATTGGGGCATTTGTGGAAGAAATGTCAGAAAGAATTCAAACAGCAGAAGATAGTGATAAAGGCTTTGGGGTTCTTTCTTCAGGGCATTTAATTACATTTTCAGAGCATGGTGCAGCTATTGCAAATACAATCTCAAAGTAGCTGAGTTCTTCTGAACTAGACTTTCACAAGAGTCTGAGGCTTTCAATAGCCAGTTAGGGCCCCAGGAAAGATTCAGGTAGCCCTACTTTATGCTGGACTATTGTCCACTGGTAGATTATGTGAAAGAAATATCCATTGTCTTCAGCTGTGTACTCAGCAGCCTGCCAACCAAGCTCTACTGGATAGTTCTAACCTTGTGCTCATAAAGAAAATCCAAGTTAAAACTCAATGAATCACAAATCAAAACAAAAGGAGATGAATGTTGGCAAGGGACATGGAAATGTGCTGGGGGTATTGGAGTGTAAACAGAATGCTCTATGAACAATGTATAGGCATGCACTGAATTATCAAAGAACAAATTTAATCAATGCCAAAATGAAAAATAATAATTCAGATATAAAGAACTTTTTAAGGTACTCAGATACTGTTTATTACACTAGGCTTAAGATGTTAAATTTATATAGTACATCTTACTTTGTTCAAAGAATTTCAACAACATATTTTATTGGCTCTAAGAGAGTAAAATGGTATATAAGTCAAATGAAAGAAGTGCTATTTTCCTTCCCTACTATTGATTCTACCTGACCAAGATTAGGGAGAAAAAAGCATAATCATCACTCTTGTCTTTCTTGAACTTAACATATACAAAATTAAACATTCAATGAAACCTTGTTGGTTCTTTTGAATCCACATTCTCCTTATTCCTCTTGTGTAATTTTGGTTCCCATATTTCTCCTCTCTACCATGAATGTTTTAGGAGGTTCTTATTTTGTACCTTTACTCCAACTATCTACTATATAATAATAATAATAATAATAATAATAATACAATAATAATAATGAAAAATTATTATTATTTCAATTATGACCATAAATCTGAGCAATTCCATTTCTCTCTCTAGTGCTCTTTACACTCCAGCATTACTGTGTTGAGTTTCTTATCTGCCATTCTCCATCAGGTTATCAGCCACAAAAAAAGTAGTTACTATCTGTTTCTTTTATGGAGATTATGTGTCAACAATAGAACTGAGCCTATATTAGGTATTTGAATTCTTGTTCTTTTCTGTTTAAAAACATACTTTGCCTTGAAATCTTTCAGGATGAAGCACAAACTTCTCACCATTGACATGATTTTCAGTAGTCTTACACAGATTTTGTATTTGGTTTTCTTGTTTCTGCCATTGTACCTGATTTATGTTTATGTGACCTGCATGGATTCATTCTTGAATCTTGTCATGCCCACCACACATGTGCCATCATCTGAAAAACCCTTCCTAAAGGCTGTGTGGACACTCATTTTTCAGCTATGTTATCAAATATTTTATACATTTTTTCATATAACCCACCTATTACCTGCCCAAAATTTAGAGTTATGAAGATTCAGTAAAATTCTGCCATTGCTAAGAAGCCTTACAAACTGTCAGCATTGGGACTAGAGACATCTTGGTATCGTTCTCACAGTATTTTATATATAGTTTTGATTCTATTTTTTGAATAGTGTTTATTTTATATATTTCCCATGTCCTCCATGTACAAATAGAGTCATGTCATTAGTATATTTAACAGCTCTTGGCACATAATAAATACCTTATGGCTACGTAGCTTGGTATTCTTGTGGAAACCTTTTCTTCCTAATGGGTTGCCTCATTCGGCCTTGATATGAGGGTTTGTGTTAGGCCAGGTTCAGTGGATATTCCAGTGAGGACTGCTTTATTATTCTTTTAAAAGCATAATAGGAGGAATAATCTGGGGACAGATGAGGTAGTTGGAGGGACTGGGAGAAGTGGAGGAAGGAAAGACTGTGGTCAGGATGTCATACATGAGAGAATATAAAAAAGAACCCAATGAATGTGTAATGAATTTTGAATGAAAAAATGTACAAAATAAATTTAAATACAATTTCAGTAATTTAAAAATAAATTATATTTAAATAAAAATTAATTGATACACATTTCAAATAAATTGTAATTAAATTTATAGTGATTTTAAGCTATTTTAAGTAAATATGCTTTGTAGTGGAGAGCAAGCATTATCACCTTGACCTAGAGGGATAGCCTTTAGGAGTTGAAGCCTCATTATGTGGGGTGTGACCAGAGGGACAGTTTAAAATTGAGTGCATGTACATCTTCAGCCCTTCTTCGTGTTTCTTTCTTGTGCTCTTGGAAGAAGGACCTGACCTGCTTCAGCTGCATGGACCAGTTTAGCTTTCCAGGAATAACATGACTGTTTAATCTTTTGTATCAGTCAATGCTCCCTTATAATCCTCTTAATAAATATTAAATCTTTATCAGTTGACAGTGGTTATTAATTACAAATAATAATACATATGTTTTTTTAAAAAAGATAAATCTTTTGAGTTAAAGATTTTTCAAACTGTAGTATTCTATCCAGATATGAGAGAAATCTCAGACTATCCTTTGACTATCATAAAATGCATACTTAAGTTATGCTAAAATAATAATTTTTATTATCTGAAATTTATACAATAGTAATCATGTAACTGAGTAATCTTGGGGCCCTATGCCAAGTAATAAAGCAATAAGTTAGGTAATGTAGATCACAGAAAGTATTTAAGGTTTTAAGTCTTAATTATTTGCACATTATTATCTCTCTGTAAAGGCAAAGAGAAGAAAAATTGCTAGGTAAGGTTACATTTGGCCTCCATAGCAGACAAGTTAACCATTTCAGATGAAAACTCTTTTATTATGTGAAGTTATAATTTTTTCAATATGATTAACACTCTCAATAACTTATTTAAATGTAATCATGATTTGGTTTTTAATGTGGGCCCTTACCTGTACCTGTGTATCTTCAAAATAACAGCTTTACTTCCTACTCTCTCCTTTTGCCTCAGACCCTTCTCAGCTCTAGGTAGTTTTTATATGTTTTGTGGTCTTTATTTTTGTTTTGAACCTGAAGTTGTGCAGAGAAAAAAAACAACAGATTTACCTGAAGGACCTTACAAGTGAGGGCAAGTATGTCACTGAGCTTCCCAAGAAAGGGCACTTAAATAAACTGACAGTTTTCATTTCTGGAGAAAATGGAATGCTAAAATAAAAAATAAAAGTATACTCTAAGTTTCACTTGTAGAGTTTGTTGACATATTTCTCTGTGCCTATCTTAATCTTTGGGGCTAATGATTCTGGGCAAAACGCTGAAACTGCAGTGCTTTCCTATTCATCGGTCTTCCATCTGCACATCATAGAGACCTCATATTGTTTATTGGGAGTCCGTTATTGTTCAAGTGTCTATCACAAAAGAGGGTGCCTTAGTCCTCTAGGGTAACTGGCTGTAGTACCAATGGACACAGATGGTGAATGAATGCATTAATATGCTTTGTTCATAATGGAAATTGCACAGAATAATACATTAACTTGAAAGGATTGCTTCCCATTTGGTGACAAGTTTTGGAGGCCATGTCTGCATGTACAAGATGAAATGGAGTTTTGAGAAAATGATTTAATATTTATGATGTATACAAGGTAATTTTAATCATCTCTATTAATAATTAAGAGTTGGTGATTAACTCTAATGTAAATGTACCAACCAATAAACTTTCCTGTTGGTTTTTTATATTTAATGTTTCCTTCCATGCTTTCTATGCAAGTCCAGCCACAGCTGTGATAGGTGCTTACAATGCAGAGCTATGTTTCATGACCCCTAAAGGAAAGAAAAGAAATGGTAACATTCTGCTGTCTTTATTTTTTTTTGTTTAGTTTTTAATGAGTTTTTGCTAGAGCTGACTGTAAAATGGGAAACACAAAGCCCTGTCCACCCCTACAGGAAAAGGGCTTTGGTGAGGCAATCCACACTACATAGTCTTGTATATACACTGTGTCGTTGTTGGGTGAATTTGACCAAATGAGGAGAAATGATCACAGAAAGCTAAAAATGGCTTATACCCAGCTTTTTCATAAAAGAGGAATTCCTTCTTTTATGAAGTAGGATGAAGACGCTATGAAGTTCATTTGGAAGTTGTATAGAAATGCTCTATGATTATACTTATATAAGAATCTCTGCTGGGTGTTCTGTGTTTCATCCTGTGAGAAGGGTAGGATGGAGGTGAGGCTACTTCTTTGGAAGCTTTGCTTCCAGCCTACAGCAATTCCCATCCTCTTATTTTTTCTTCTTTATTGTATATCCTACCAGGATCTGTTCTTAATTTTCTTTTACCAATTTCCATTAAAAATTTTAGGAGTAATCTATTTCATGCAACCAATAAAACAGCAGAAATGCAGTTACAAATTCAGAATCTGGATCTGTCAAGATGGCTCCAAGAGTAAATGACTCAATTAAATTTCTTAGGTTCATACAGTGAAAAGAGAGCAAATTTCTGTAAGTTGACCTATGACCTTCACATATGCACTGTGGCACACATGCACTTCCTCCTTCCTGCTTTGCTCTCAACAAATAAATGCAAATGTATGAAATCGATTTCTTTCATCTCTAACTCACAGCCTCTTTTCTCATTTCTGTAGTCGGTCAGTGTCTAGAAGGAAGGGTGTTTACAGCCTTATGATCTTGAACCAGGGTTTCCCAAGAGCACAAAGACTGGATTTTGAAGAAAAAAGTAGCACTTCTCTTGATTAGAATAGGAAGTAAGATGGTACCTGTCAGATCAGTTGATGTTGGAGGTTTAACTAGAGGAAGAAGAGCCTGTACAACTTTAGAACTAGAGCATCGCGGAACTTCATTCAAGAGTTGGAGGCTGCTTTGTGGTGGAGCGAATTGTCATGTTCTCATGGGTCATCTTGAGTTTGTGAAATGAATGGGTCATTGGCCAAACGAGTTGGCATCTGTGAGTTTACATTCTTCAAAAGCCAGCTAGAGACTGTTCTTGGATGAGCTCTGAAAACAACTTAGGGTTTTGATGTTTAAGGAAATTTGTTCTAGTAATGTTGACGCCTAAGCTCTTTTCATGATGTACTGTTTTCAATACTTTATGTTACAGGTCTGTGAGTATATTAAAATGTTACACATGTACATTTTGTACTGATATTTTAGTTTTTAAATTTGGGTTATTCCAGGTATATTCTTCTTAAAGTAATTAAAGTTTTTAAAAGTTATAGACTTTCAGATAAAAAATTAAAAAAATCTTTAAATGCAAAAATTTTCTATTTGTTTCTAATAAAAATTAAGTTTTCTATAGATAATACGAAATACATATACACACATATATGTGTGTGTATATATATATAATCACATAAATATTGTGGAATGGATATAGCAAAACAATTAGTATGCTTGTCAGATCAGGCCCATGTTATCTTTTTGTGGTATGAATACTTAAAGTCTGCTATTAATGAGCTGTAAGACTTTTAAAATTAATAATATGTCATAATCTACTGCTATCATTTAAACTGCTGAATTTTTCCAATTTATAATTGTGAAAAAAATAATAGTATAATTGAAATTATTTTTTACATATACATTAACATGAATTAGAATCAGGAACAATAGGAGCTGGTTGTCAGAATGGATCACCTAGATGAGGGTAGCAAAACACATAATATTATATATACACACACACAAGTTTAGTTGGAGTTACAGGAAATAATGCTTCCCTAAGAAGCCATAGGTTGGAAAATTCAAATCCTAGTGTTAGATAATGGATACCTCCTTTAAATAGTCATCAAAGATGTCTTGGAGACCTTCAGAACAACACAGGCCATGGTTGTCCACTAGAACTTGATGTTAAGATCCTATTACTAAATACACCACACATGTTAGTGATAAAAATCAATTTGGTACTGACTAGAAAGGTTTCTCTGCACTACATATTTTTCATAAAACTGGAAGATGTTATGTAGGTTGCTGGAACAAAGGTTAGTATTGCCATAGACCGTGTTTCTTAATTATTTTCAACTCAGTAAAATAGCCAGGTGTCTTACTGGGATTAAAACTTAACAGTGACACATACCTAACTTGAACATTGATCACGTCTTTCATATGTGATTGAAAAAACATGACTTTCTTTTTCACTTTAAGCCTGATTCTCCTTCCTTTTAGTAATTTTCACACTTTTGTAGATGGGGGGGGGGGGGTATAGCTAAAGGGTAGAGAGTTTGGCATACAGAAGACCTAAAATCTATTTCTAGAACTGGGAAAAAAAATCACTGCTTTTTCCCCTCCTTCTTGCTATCAAGTGCAGATTTCTCTGACTCTTCCCATAGCTCCTCTGTTTCAGAAAGCAGAGTGGATGCTATAAGCAATGTTTCCTGACTTTTCTATAAAGCACATGTTGCTTCTGTTCCCATAACACTTAGAGTTGAACTGCTATTGATTTCTATATTCCCGCATCCATGTTCTATCTTAAGTATCTTTTTTACTCATGATAATTGAGTCATTCCTGGATCTACCCTCAACTCTTCTCTTACTATTATATGACTGAGATTGTGTTTCTTTAGGGAAAGATGGTTTGTTGTAGGAGACACTGCTGTGAATTTTCCATGGATGGCTCCTGAAGGGGGAAAGAAAGTAGTGAACCACAGCAGAAGCACTTGCAGAGGCTTTTCCAGCTCTATGCTATCCATCTCTAGGCTCTGCTATCACTGCTTTGCACACTTCACAGGTATAAGAATGGTAACCAACTCTCATCAGTCATCTTAGATATCATCAACCAAGTTTTTTTATCCTTCAGGTCACAGTAACCTCTTCTTCAGATCCCATAGCTGAGACATGGGATTGCCCTGGCCTGTGGGGTCTACAGTGTGAACCCAAAGAGAAGACAGAAAAATGAAGGGACAAGAAACATGAAGAATGAGAGCAAGACAGTATTTTTATCAAGCTTTGAAACTTTATTCCTCTCAGCAGTACATAGAGTCCTTTAGGGGGAAAGGTAAGCAAGGTTAAACAGGTAAGGAATTCACAGCTGCAGCTATTCCACCAACAGTATGTGTTGTCATGGAGACCTTTCTAATTTTAGCTATTGTTCAACCATAAGAACTTTATCTAATTCCTGGGAGGGGGCTTATCTAACAGCAGACTAACAGCAGGGGAGGCCATCTGGTTTCTGGGGAAGGACTCTTCTAGGGAAAAGGAAACTTAATATGCTGGTCCAAAATTGGCATTTCCACTGCTAAGGTTTTTCTGGTTCCCGGCATGGGATGAACCTTAAAACTGAACTGGTAAACTGGTTATACGGAGCAATTAGCTGTGTGTGATATAAGGAGGACTCAGACACAGAGGAAGCAAGTTAGATAAATCCCCATTGTTTCTTCCTTTTATGGACTGCTTTGATGTACAGAAACATTCTGAAACTTTTCCATGGAAATGTGATTGGAATCCTACCAAACGAGAGAAATAAAGGTAGGTTGACTATAGATTTTATTTCTTCTTCAATTCCTCCTAATCCAATTCCCTAGTCTCATCCTAGTTCAGTGATGGACAACCTACTGAAGATCATCTCCAGAGGATCATGCAGGGTCATCCAAACTTCCTCCATAGTCACCCTGTTATCCCAGCCTACAACTCCAGTAGGCTTTCTCTGGGAACCCACTAGCCATCTCAGCATAAAAGCAAGCAGATCAGCCAAAAAGATAGGTGAGATTCAAATCTTCAGTCCTTTTTTTAAAATCCACACCCCCGTTTGGTCCCCAGCTCCATAACAGACTATTATTCCCTATACTCATCCTCTGTCCCTATTCAAGGGGCACAACAGATCCTAGTGGAAAACTCTGCTTTCCTCCCCTTTATAGATGTTTTTGGCCAGCCTCCCTTTAGCCCATCCTATTTCTCAGTGTCTGTTCACAATACCTAGGAACATATTTTACCTTGGTTTCCCCAGTGGCCACACATATCAGAATCTCAAAAAAATTTATTTCCTACCAGACAACACAAAGCCACCACAACCTTCTAAGAAGCAGAGAAGGCAACAGAAAGCACCCACCAACAAAGACAGGACTCAATATCAACACTAAGAATTACAGTCTTCCTAAACCCAGATGCCTAGACATCAGAGAAAAACACAATAACAGGTAGAACAATATGTCTAAAGTAGAGCCCAGAGGCCCTACTACAGTAGGCTCAGAGACTCAGAGACTTGAAACCTAGTTGAGTACAAGACAAATACCTTAAAATAGGTTTTATGAATAAATCAGAGGTCCTTAAAGGGGAAATGATTAAGTCCCTTAAAGAAATCTATGAAAACACAAATAGTGGAACACAGTAAATAAAAGTGAAACAGAATCAATAAAGAAAATCAAAACTGGAAGGAACCTAGAAATAAAAAAATTAGGAACTCAAGCTGGACCTCAGAGTCAAGCCTCACCAATAGAATACAAGAGTTGGAAGAGAGAAACTCGGGTATTTAAGGTATAATAGAAGAAATGGTTACCTTGGTTAACAAAAAATGTTAACTCAAACAAACAGACATTAAAAAAAAGGAAGGAAAGAACAAAATTCCTGTTACAAAATATCCAGGAAATCTGAAACAATATGAAAAGACCAAGTTTAAGAATAATAGGTATAAAGGCTAGAAAAAAAACCCAAGTTAAAGTCCAAAAAATGTTTTCAACAAAATCATAGAAGAAAATTTCCCTAACTTAAAGAACAACAAACACCAACAACAAGAAGCACAAAGAATACACAAGAGAAAGCACAAGAAATGAAAATCCCCCTGGCACATGATACCAAAACAGTACATGCATGTAATTAAATAAAAATAGTAAAAGTTATGTAATAGGTGGGTGCCCCTAGAGCACCCCAAGACATCCCAAGGCCACGGCTAATGACCACTGTTAACTTTAAAGAAAAAGAGAGTTTAATAAATATGAATACCAGGTGGGTCTCAGGAATTCAGGAAGTATCAGGCTCAGGCTGCTGGGTGTGTCTCAAGTAGCCATCAATCCTGTGAGCAAAGCTTTTCCAAGAAACAGCCACCTAATTTAGTAATACAATGAAGCCAAAACTCTGTCAACCTTGGCTAGTTTCAGGGACCTCAGGAAGGGGTCGAGGGGGAGAGGGTTACAGGATTTTTCTATTTTCACAGTTACAAGGGAAAAATGACCAGATAACAAATAAATCAAAACCTAGTAGCATACCACCTGACTTCTCAATGGAGACTCTAAAACCCAAGGGGACTGCACAGATGTTCTACACATTTAAAAGATTATAGCACAGACTACAGAACCTAGCAAAAATTTTAATCACAATAAATGGAGAAAACAACACATTCCACAATAAAGCCAAGTTTAAGTGCTAACCTCTGTAAACCCAGGCCTACAGAAAATGCTAGAAGAAAAACTACAACTTGAAGAGGTTAGCCACACACATGAGAACACAAGAAATAAATAATCATAGACTATAAAATAAAAAAGGGAACACTCGCAACACACACACCCCACAACAGCAACTAAGTAGGAGGAATAAACAAACACTGTTCATTTATATCTCTCAACATCACTGGTCTCAATTTTCCAACAAAATACTAGAGATTACAATATGGAAGTGAAAATAGATCCTTTTGCTGCATCCATAATATACATCAAAAGATCAAGAACAGACATTACCTCAGAGTAAAAAGATGAAAAATAATATCCCAATAAAACAGACGAAAGAAGCATACTGGCATAGCCATTTTATTCTGATAAAATGACTTCAAACTAATCAGAAGGACACTACATCCTCATAAAAGGAAAAACCTACCAGGAGGACATTGTAATTCTTGACAAATTTGTGCTAAATAAAAGGGCAGTAAGTTTGTAAAAGAAACACTATTATAGTTTAAATCTTATATTGACTCTCACACATTGATAGTGCAACACTTTAGTTCCCCACTTTTGCCAAAAGACAGATCATTCAGACAAAAACTAAACAGAAATGCTGGTACTAATGACATTATAAAGTAACTGGACATAACAAACATTTACAGAACATTCCACCAGACACAAAAGAATGTACCTCTTCTTCTTAGACTCTTGCAGAACTTTGTCAAAAAATGACCACATACTCAATCACAAAGCAAGTCTCAAGAGACACAAAAAGTGAAATAACATCGTCATCCATTTGACCCCATGGATTAAAACTGGATATCAACAACAATGTAAACCTACAAACTATGGGAACTGAGCAACTCACCACTGAATGAAAAATCAAAACAGAAATTGAGAAACAATTGAAGACTTCCTAGAATTTAATAAAAATTAATACACAACATTATCAAACTTATTAGACACAATGAAGGCAGTTCTAAGAGGCAAGTTGATAGTACTAACTACCAAATTTAAAAAATTGGAAAGACCTCAAATTAATATCAATACACTTGAAAGCTGTATAACAAAAGGAGAAATTATACCCAAAATAAGTAGATGGCAATAAATAATCAAATTCATAGATGAAAACAATAAAAAAGAAAACACCAAAACAACACAAAGAATCAATGAAACAAAGAGTTGCTTCTTTGAAAAAAAAATTCAGTAAGATTGACAAACTCTTATCAAAATTAAAAGGTAGAGAGAGAATATCCAAATTAACAAAAGTAGAGATGAAAGGGGGGCATAACAGTGGACACCAAGGAAATTCAGAGAATCTTAAATACACACTAAAACTTTTGCTCTACTGTATAGGAAAACCTAAAAGTTTAACCCCAATTCATGATAAAAATTCTGGAGAAATTAGAGATATGAGGGATATTTCTCAGTGCAATAAAGGTAGTTTAAATCAAGTCCATAGCCAACATCAACTTAAATAGAAAGAAACTCAAAGCAATTCCACAAAAGTTAGGAAAAAGGCAAGGTTGTCTATACTATATATATTCATTCAATATAATACTCAAATTCTTAGCTAGAGTAATACAGCAATCAAAGGAAATAAAATGTATACAAATTAGAAACTAAGCCAAAGTATCTTTAATGTAGATGATATAGTAGTGTATGTAAGAGACCCTAGAAATCCTACCAGGAAAGTCCTACAGCTGATAAACACTTCCAACAAAGAGGCTAGTACAGTTATAAAGATGTAATTTTGTAAAGATAAAAAGATACTTTAGTAAAGATACAAAATTAACTCAAGAATCAGAAGCCCTCCTATATATAAAAGACAAATGAACTGACAAAGAAATCAGGGGAATAATCTTTTATAATAGTCTCGAATAATATAAAATATCTTGGGGTAACTCTACCCCAAATGTCTTGGAGTTACTATTGCTCCAATGCCACATCATGATTACAGGCAAGCTGAGGAGAAAAGGACTTATTCAGCTTATGTTTTCTTGGCACTTCTTCATTATTGAAGGAAGTCAGGACAGGAATTCAAAAAGAGCAGAAATCTAAAGGTAGGAAATGATGTAGAGGCCCTGAAGAAGTGCTGCTTACTGGCTTGATTTCCATGGCCTGCTGAGTCTGCTCTCTTATAGAACTCAGACAAGCAGCCCAGAGATGGCATCATCCACAATGTATTGGGTCCTCCCACAACTAGCTACTAATAAAGAAAATGCCTTACTATAATGGAGACATTTTCTCAATTGAAGGTTCCTACTTTTATATAACTCTAGCTTGGGTTAACATAAAACAAGCCATGATCCCAAGGAAGTGAAAGACTTGTATGACAACAACATTAAGACACTGGAAAAAGAAACTGAAGATTTCAAAAGACAGAATTCTTATGCTCAAGGATCAGTATGTTTAATATAGTGAAAATGGTTGTTCTCCCTAAAGCAATCTACAGTTTCATTTCAACCCCCATCAAAATTCCAACAAAATTCTTCATAGGTATTGAAAGGGCAATGATGTGGGAATGCCTTTCAGTATGCTGTGAATCTCAATCTTTAAATAAAGGAGCTGTTTTGGGCCATGACAGGCACCATAGAAGAAGTAGGAGGAGGAATCAGAATAGGTAGGAAAGGAAGGGTGGAGTCAGAGGCAGACTGAGCTGAAGCCCAAAGGAGAAACATGTAAGGAACACAGGTAAACCACGGGCCAGGTGGCAGACAGATGAATAGAAATGGGTTGATTTAAGATGTAAGAGCTAACTAGCAATATGCCTGAGCAATAGGCCAAACACCATGAAGTTAATATAAGCATCTGAGTCATTTCTAAGGGCTTGAACAACAGTGGCTGGTGGCTAAGGGGTCTGGCGTGGCAGGGTCTGGGCCTCTGGCCGTCCTGGACCAAGAAACCCCACTACAACAGATGGCTCCCAACATGGGACGATTATCCACTTAATGCCTGAGAAAGTTTAAAAAAGGTTTCAGCAGAAACTGAGCAAAGGCAGCTTCCAAATTGTGTATATAAAGCAGGTCATTGTACAAAGAAAGTGTGGCATCTGGGTCACATTCAAAATGGCGCTGGCAGACTGGAGGCAGGCAGGGTAAGCTGCAATCAGGAAGGTTCCTGAAATTTCAGAGAAGACTCAGTGGCATGTGATTGATTTTAGATTTCTGTTTATTTTGAACAAAAAGGAAACAAAGACGGTTTCTTAGTAGCAGCATTTTCTTGAGTGTGCTCTGTATGCTGGCCACAAACAGACACGGTCCCTTTAAGAGAACTTACTGATTCAAAGTCACCTGCAAAAAACTATGCATCCCTTTAAAAGAGTGTGAGTATTTTAAAAGCTCTTATGGTTAAAATATGATTAAAGATTCACAATAAAACAGATTCAGATGAAAAGAAAAACCTATAAATGGGTTACAATATGTATAAAAGGTACACAGGCCTCACAGAGAAAAGAAAGAGGATAAAGTCTTTAAAAGAAAAAATAGAATAATAAAAATATAATAAGTCATGTAAAGATAGAAAATAGACACAAAATCTAGATTTTGGTTATTATTGTGTTTTCAATACCCCTTAATCAACAGGAAGTAGTAATAAAACACTATGCCTAAATTCCCCAAATATTGTTTCTAAATGTTTGTTTTCATTATAAATGGTTAATGGTCATAGTTAATCTCTTTCTAAGAAGAAAAAGGGGATATGGTATATCAATGATTTTTTAAAAAGTTAGATTACTAAATTTACTTAGATCAGGAAATCAGATGTTAATCTCAAAATGCTTTACATTGGTATAGATTTTGGTTTATTGATATAAATTTAAGGTCAATTTTGTTACGCTGTATGTATTTTTCTATTCTTGTTTAAGGTATGATGCTCATAATACTGATTTAAAATTGTAATGTATAATTAAGAAATGAAGGTTAATAGTCACCTTTGATAATCAAACTTACAGTTAGGTTAGTTAGGATTTTTAGGTATACAAAAATATATTTCAATTAGGTAGGTAATCTTCAAATACTTCTAAGACCTACATAATATGGCATTTAAAATGTTTTAAGAACTTAGACTTTTCTGGACAGTGAGACAGGTCTGCTCCTGGCAGCACCAATCTTCTTCAAGAGAAAAATGGGCATCAAAGAAACTCCATATGGAGTCTACTCTCTTTGTGGCAATGGTTAGCCACTGGGTAAGGACCTATTCTTATATTGACTGCTTGACAGTATACTGTTTAAACTGGACATGCAGGTTCCATAGGAAGATGACCTCTGAACTTTGGCAGAACAAGACAAGATGGTCATTCTGGTTCCTGCTTTATAGAGAAAACTGTCAGACATTCTTCAGGACTCAAGGAGAAGCAACTAATGAACTGTGCCAGAATGGGTAGAGCAGATTTCCTGCTTCACTGAAATTAAAAGAGACCCTGGGCCTGTAGGCTGAAGATGGATGCCCCAACTTTATAAAGGAACTTTGGGTGACTGTCCAGGAAGATAGGTGTCATCTCTGTCATTTCTAGATTTTGGAAGTCACTTGCACTTCCTGTTTACTTGGGTAAATATATCCTTCTGTAGTCTTTGATGTAGTTGAAGATTAGATAGTTATAGGTACAGTTTTTCTTAACTATTTTAAAAGGTATATTGGATATGAAACTTTAGATTCACAAGGATAAGGGAGATGATAGAATATTTTCTTTAATTTTGCTAAATGCAAGTAGACTAGATATTGTAACTGTAATTCTTGCTTGATAGCTATTTTGTTATATGTAATTTTGCTATGTTAAAATTGAAACCTTCCTTTTTGATTAGACAGAAAGGGGAAAGTGATGTGGGAATGCCTCTCTGTATGCTGTGAATCTCAATCTTTAAATAAAGGAGCTGTTTTGGGCCATGACAGGCACCATAGAAGAAGTAGGAGGAGGAATCAGAATAGGTAGGAAAGGAAGGGTGGAGTCAGAGGCAGACCGAGCTGAAGTCCAAAGGAGCAACATGTAAGGAACACAGGTAAGCTACGGGCCAAGTGGCAGACAGATGAATAGAAATGGGTTGATTTAAGATGTAAGAGCTAACTAGCAATATGCCTGAGCAATAGGCCAAACACCATGAAGTTAATATAAGCATCTGAGTCATTTCTAAGGGCTTGAACAACAGTGGCTGGTGGCTAAGGGGTCTGGCGAGGCAGGGTCTGGGCCTCTGGCTGACCTGGACCAAGAAACCTGTACCACAACAGGGAAATCTTCTGTTTTACATGGAAACTAAAACTCCAAGATGCTTACATAATAAAGAACCTGCTAGAAGTATCACTATCCCTGACCTCTAATAGTACTAAATAGCTATCGTAATAAAGCAGCAAGTATAGACACAAAACCAGACACATCAATCAAAGAAAATGAATAGAAGAACCAGACATAAACCCATATGCCTGACTTTTTGACAAAGAACCAAATACACACACTGGAAAAAAAAACCCCAAATCTTCAACAAATGGTGCTGCTCAAAGGTGGAAGGCAGTAGATAGGAGAATCCTAATAGATCTTTACTTATAATCCTTCACAAAATCAACTCCAAATGGATAAAAGACCTCAATATAAAACCAGATACTCTGAACTTGATATTAGAGAAATAGGGAATAGCTTTGAACTCAATGGCACAAGAAAAGACTTTTTGAACAGAGCACTATTAACACAGGCCCTAAGAGCAAGGATTAACAGCTAAGACTTTCTGAAACTGAAAGGCTTATGTGCAGGATAGTGCAATAATTAGGACAAAATGGCAGCCTATGCCTCGGGAAAATATTTTTTTACCAATTATACATCCAATAGAAGGCTGATATTCAAAGTATATAAAGAATTTAAAAACTAGATATCAAGAAGACAAATAATCCAATTAAAAATGAGCTAAACAAAATTCTAAACAAGAATTCTCAAAACAGGAAACTCAAGCACTTAAAGAAATATTCAACATCCATAGCAACCAAGGAAATACCAATAAAAAATACATTGAGATTTTATCTTATACCAATTAAAATGTCTAAGATGAATAAAATAAGTGATAGCCCATGCTGATGAGGCTGTAGAGTATGGGACAAAGTCATCTATTGCTGGTGGGACTGCAAACTAGTACATCCACTATGAACGTCAGTCTGGTGTTTGCTCAGGAAGACAAAAATTGAACTGGAAGTCCAAAGAAAGTCTGACTACACAAAACATAATTCTGTGAGGTAACCCAGACCCAGACAAACAAGTATAGTATGGATTCTTTTAATGTGGATATTAACTGTTAAGTCCATGAGAACCCATCGACAATCCATTGAATCAAAGAAGCTGTGTATAGAATAAGTGGCTATGGTGGAAAGGTAGCTGTCTCTAGGAAATAGTTATGGATAGACAGGGAGTCATATAATGGGACAATCAAGTGGAGAGTGGAGGGAAGGGAGACAAAGGAGGGGATATGATGAGAGACAACTAAGGTTAAGGCCCGTGTGAAGGATAGTATAGAAACCTACGAAGAGGCTCCCTAAAATACACATAAAAGAGTGAAAGAGATATACATAAAATTGTCAGATAGTAAGGGAGACAGAGTCTCAACTGGACATCTTTTGTCATTAAATGAAACTTCTGCTACCAAGAAGAGTTTCATCTAATTAAGTTGCTGGCCAAAGGGAATTTCAAAACATGAGAATTTCAAAACAACCCAATCTGTTAACAAGACTATAAGTTACTCTGTTCAAACTGATGTCAATATCCTATTGAGGAAGACAACTGTAGTAGAAGTTTTCTGGCCCAGACTTTCCGGTCTAGTCTTGAGGCCCAGATTTTCAGACCCACAGTCCTATAGTCCCACTGAAATAACAGGTGCTTGTATTAATTGTACACTGATTGACCTAGGGCCCAGGCATATAACTTACTAGCTCTTGTTCTTAATGTAACCCATGACTCTTGTTTAGCTATGAGGATTGGTACCTTTCTCAGAGCAGCATTTCAACTTCTTTCCTCTCTATCTGCTGGCATCTCACTGTGGTGTCTCTGTGGCATTTCTGCTTTGTTCTTCCTGTTTCCAGAGTTTTCTTAGTCTGATAGCCCCACCCACACTTCCTGTCTCCCTTAGGCCAATCAGCATTTTTATTAAATCAGTAGGCAGGACAATTATTTACAATGAAACAACACAAAATCCCACTACAGACAACACACACACACACAGCTCACTGAACATGGAGAAATACACCGTGTTCCTACATAGAGGTTGCACACCTTTGTACTTGCATCTTTGGTACAGGTAGGTACTCAACATGATACTAAAGGAGAAACAGAAAACAACAACCCACTCATAATACTCTGCTCTATAATGGTGTCCTCCTGTCTGCAAAATATACTAGGAATAATGGTAGGCAAAGCTTGAGGGAGTAAGCAAGCAATATCTGATTTGATTGAATGCTCACTAAATCAGATGACAACACTAGACACTGCTTTGATGACCAAGAACAAGAAACTAGATAGCTCAGAGATTTAGGGTAAAAACCACATGCTATTATTATAAAAAACAGAACAAAACAAAAACATAAAAATAAAATGACTCCTGTGGCATTATTCTATACTCATTAATTAGTGCCTTGCTCTGCCATCATCCCAGAAGCGTCCTCCTAAAGCACATGGAAAAAAATGCAGGAATACACAGCCAGATACCACGCAAAGAGAACCTGGGACACTCATCCCTAAATTGGATGTCCCCTTCTAATCCCTCCCCTCAGGGCTTGAGCAACCTGGTCAGAAGATGTGGAAGGAGTGTAAGAGCAAGAAGGAATAGAGCACACCAGAACAAGGACCTCCAAATTAGCAGGATCCATGCACGTATGAACTCACAGAGACTGAACAGCATACACAGGGTCTGCAGAGAGCTGCACCAGTTGGGTTTCCAAAGCTGAAAAAAGAAGTGAGCACATACTCCCATCTAAAATCCAGAGCAATCACCAACTGATAGTTACTTGTTAATAAAAATAAGTTTTCTCCAAGGGAGTCTCCCTGCTGAGACAAACTACTAATACAGGGAGGCTGTATGTCCAGCCATAGATTTCCCACAGAAAACTAACAATCGTACGTATCTTAGATGCTTCCTGTTTCATAACTTTGTGTCATGCTCTTTCTTTTCTTTTATTTTTAATTTTGTATTTGAATTTTTATTTTATATATTTTTTTCTCTCATTTTGCCCTCCAGTTCCTTTGCATATATATTATGGATTCCAGTTTCATGGTTTGTTTGTTTATAGGATCCTCGAGTGTATTTCTTGTGCTTTCATTTGAGGTCATTTGCTTCTATTAGTTTGTTTTGTCCACTTCTGATGTGTTTATCACATTATATTTTATTTTGTTAATAGCCCATAGAATCAAGAATGTTTTCTAATGAGAGATGAAGAGGGTGTAGATCCAGATGGCAGGGGTTATTGGGAAGAATTGGTAGGAGTAGGAAAAGAAATCACAATCACAAGATTGTAATACTGAGAAAAAAATTCTATTTTCATTGAAAGAAAAAAAAAGGCCAGATGAGAAATGTATTGTATCCTGTTCAATGGTGTCTTTAGTGGCCAGTGTGCTAAGGCCTCACACTGCATTGCATGGTGTCTTCAATTTCTTCTTACCTTAACTCCCATTACTCTGGGATTCCAAGTGGCATACAAATTATTCACACAGGAAGTTTTGCTTTTGTACCTTCTTTGAAGACCCCAGTTAGCTTTGAAGGGAGTGAATTTTGCTGATAAAAGTTCCCCAAGAGTAATGTTACTGAATCACTCTCCATAGTTGATGAAGCTAAAATGGAAGGTGTTTAAATGACTTGTCTAGTTATTCAACTGCAACTCTGGAATTGAAAACAGACAATCTTGTTGCAGAAACTATGCTCTGAAATGTTGCTGTCTATCATCTTCCAACACAGGGTCTCTTGAAGTTGAGAGGAGCCAAGTGCAGGAGCCAAGAGGCTTTTTCAGTAACTGTGTAACTTTACCCAGAACATCTCTGCATCACACGGTTCAAATCTAGACCTTAACAAAAATGACTACTTGTTACATCACAGATTTTGTAGATTGCTTTAAAAAATGTAAAAATAGATGAAGTCCCAAAACTTAATATTAATGCAATAAACCTAAAATTTGCTTTGCTATAAAGCATGAATTGGTGAGTGTACTCGTGCATGTGTGAGCACACACACACACACACAAACACACACACACACACACACCACACCTCTCTCTAATAATCAGATCATATAGCCTAAATATTAAGATGCATATTCTGGCTTATGATGAGACTTCTTAATTCTGCTTCTACCATAGATGAAAAGTGACTTGGAGTATCAGTGTCTCCTGGCAATGTATGCTGTTAAAACAGGTGGATACAAGAACGAGCATGAAAGGATATTTAGAGGCTTTTTGTCAGAAATGTTGGATTCCCCTAATTTGACCTTCAACTTCCAGAAACCATGGGCCTAACTGCTTTGATTTACTCCCATACTAAAGTGATCGATTAATGTAAAAAGCTGACTTTACCCCAGTCCATGGATGGTGTCAAAGACTATTGTCATGAGAGTTATACTGCCACTACTCTAAAAAATGTCATTGGAAAAGAATCAAAGACTGGATAAATGACTTTTTCCACATCAAAAAAAAAAAAAAAAAAAAAAAAACCCACACACACACACAAAAAAAACCCTCTCAGTAGAACGAACAAAGATGTTGGTACATACCTTTTAGGGTTTGATACAGATACAATTGTCAAAAATGATGCTCTTTAATTATAAGGAGACACTGTCCTTGTAATTAAATGGAGAAGACCCGGAGAATACTCTTGTTACTGGGAAGAATTCATGGAATGACAATTGGGTGTGTTGCAATGACATTTCTTAGCCCAGGGCGACCAGAGGTCCAGACCCACAGACCTGCAGTCCCAGACACCTTAGCCGCCCGCAGCTGCTTTGGCCCCCAAAATGACTCAGACACTTAGACACTCAGACATGCTGTTTGGCCTATGGCTCAGGCACATTGCTAGCTAGCTCCTTCATCTTAACAACCTATTTCCATTAATCTGTCTGTCATGTGGCCATGGCTCACCTCTGTTCCTTACATGCTTTTTATTGGGTGGCTGGCTCTGTCTCATCTGATTCCACCTTTACTTTCCTACCTATTCTGAATCCCCACTTACTTTTTCTATGGTGCCTGTCGTGGACCAAAACAGCTCCTTTATTTAAAGATTGATATTCACAGCATACAGAAAGATATTCCCACATCAGGGGTGTGTTGTTATTGTCTCATTACACAGATGACTAGCTCCCAGCTTCACAGTCCAAAGTAAAAGTCAATGTGGCTAGGAGTAGCTGTATACCTTGGTGGGAAGTTACATGAATAACATGCATGAGACCCCCTGTTTAACTGAGCAGTAGGAATGAAATGCAATGATTTTAAAACAGAGCCAGGTACAGAATAACCTTGATTCTCCTTCACTGACCGTGGAGAAAAGTAGAAAGACTCTGGTGTGTGTCTGGGACTTTCAGGGCACTTGCTAAAACACCAAGCCCAGTATTATGCAGGTGTGTGTGTGTGTGTGTGTGTGTGTGTGTGTGTGTGTGTGTGTGTGTGTGTGTGTGTATGTGTGTGTGTATGTATGTGTGTGTCTCTGTGTATGTATGTATGTATCTGTGTGCATGTGTATGAATATTTGTGTCTGTGCGTGTGTATGTATATGTGTGTGTCTCTGTGTGTGTGTATGTATGTATGTATCTGTGTGTGTATGAATATTTGTGTCTGTGCATGTGTATGTATATGTGTGTGTCTCTGTGTGTGTATGTGTATATGTGTATGTGTGTGCATGTGTGTATGTGTGTGTCTTGGTGGCTATCTGAGAGCAGGGACTAACCTTCAAAGCTGTTGGTTCTCCCCTACATTCTAGTTTCTCTCAAACTTCATGGCTGGCAGGATTTTTATTTGTCATTTATTTAGTTTTTCTCTTTCAGAGATAATGTGGCAAAGCACAAGTCCACAGCTGTGCCTCTTCTCAAATCCTTTCATATTTAGACTATTTTTGTGTGATGAGGAAAAATTCACCATGAATTCATCATGTCTTCTGGATGGCCAGTGGAGCCTAATAGGGTGGCGATGTCACCTGGCTTTGAAAGAGGCTTAAATATGGAAAGGCCAATTTGCAAGCCTTGCATATTTTGTTGCTGACATCAAGCTGGGAAAGAAGCAAAAATATTTTGATCTTTGGACTTGGGCATTTTGTGACAGATGGTTTCTTCAGCAGCATTCTCCTGGAGGGGGTAAGTGGACGACAGAGGAGGGTATCCAAATAGAACACATAGAGTCAAAGTCAGAGAATCTTGGTCTCATTTTTTCAGGCTTTGTGCCAAACCCTGGAACTCCCAGGCATCCCATTTAAGCAAGGAGAGGTTCCCCTTCTGAGCTATGTGGCAGGGATGACAGCTCACTTAAACAGTCTGGTGGCACCATTTGTTGGGTTGCCATCCAAGCCCTAGGGAGCCTGAACACAATTGGAAAATGTGCATGTCTCTGTCATTGGCCATGAAATGGGGCAGGAGGAAAGGTTCTCCAGGTGAGCTTATATAAACATGGTAGGGAAAATATTTTTAGAGTCATGTAGCCCAATAAACATCTTTGGGACCTCACTCCAGGATACTTTGAGGAGTACTGAAGTTTCTGACACATCTCCACATTTTAAGACCGAAGTGCTATTTGGCTGTCTATCTGACTGACTGGCTGACTTTCAGACCTTCAGAGACCCACAGACACCCAGTTGCCTTGCAGATAAGGCACTACCCCACAATCATCAGACACTATACTTAGAAAAAACATGAAACACCATGAGATGCCCAGGAGAGGGGAGCCCTTTGTGGCCCCACAACTCTGACACTTCCAGCTCAGAGGTTTGCTGTCTTGGTATAATTACAAGCAGTCTTGCACTGAAAACTACAGAGCAGGGACACCCAATCATTCCCTCCAAAAGTCTAACAAGAATAGTAATATAATTGGCATCAGAGTATCATGTCAATGTCCTCAGAATGGGACATGGTACACAGTGGCATCCCAGTTAGGACATCTTTCCCAATCACATTTGGTCACTGATGAATTTAGACTAGGCTCTAACAATTCACATGGTAGAAGCCAGGATAAAGCCTTACAGGACACACTTGTGCCCAACTGATTGGCAACACAGGCAGTAACATGTAGACAGTGATTTTTAAAAATTTATTTATTTATTTATTTATTTATTTATTTATTTATTTATTTATTTATTTATTTATTTATTTTAGCATTATCTCTGCTAAGTCTTGTCTCATTCCTAGAGAAAAAAAAAAGGAAAAGATGCAGACCCTGAGAATACTGGTTATAGATTATAAAAATTGAAGTTTTTTGTTTCTAGTAATATAAAAAGATCCATTTAAGCCCCAAGGTATTTATTTGCAGTTATTGGTGTGACACCAATTACAATACTGTTCTCCTTCACTATGTGTAAGAAGTGACAAGCAGAAATAGGCAAATCAATTAATAAGCATTCTTTCTTACCCATATATGAACTTCCATATATATGAACTCTGCATCCATAAATTCAACAACAGAATTCACTAAGATGTTATAACTGTACTGAACATGTGGGATTATTTTAATTGTCATTATTCCCTCAAAAATATCCTGCAGTAGACATAGCCATAGCATAAGAACAACATATTCATAAGTACTATAGATATACTGCTATAAGTACAAAGAGATACTGCTATAATAAAGAAAGAAAGAAAGAAATTAAATAAAAAATAAAAAAATCACTGTCTGCATGTCTCTGCCTGTGTTGCCAATCAGGTGGGCACAAGTGTGTCCTGTAAGGCTTTAAATAAAAATTTACTGGACTATATTCTCATGTTACACACAAATATTGCACATGCTACGCACAGGTTATGTGCATCCACAGCTGTGGATGTTGGCACTCACAGCACCCTGTACTGGGGAACAAAGGGCAAAGACACGGAGCAGGTCAGCTTAGAGGGTGTTTATGTGCATTTGTGTAATTTGTCTTTGAAAATTAAAGTTGCATTTTAAAGGGTCAATTGATTTGTCCAAAAGTATCTCACATATGGAGAGCTAGGCCAAAAAGCCAGAATTTAGACTTTCTGAAATGAAGTCGGACATTCTTATTCTTTCTTTTTCCACAGATGGTTTCTAAAGTAGAAGTGCTAAGATAGAGAATCCCACTGTGAAACCTCTAGAGTTTTAATGGGGGGGGGGGCATGATGATACACATTATCATGGAAATAGCCTGGCACAGCTGGATCTGGATCTAATCTTCTCTCTTTAAGGATTATCCCAACTAAGTTTTACCTCTGGACTTTTTCCTCTCTATTGTCTAGCTTTCTTTCCTTTTTATTCTGTAACTGGTTGTGTGGCTGGGTAGCTGGCATTTGGCATCTTCCTCTTCTCTCTCTTCTTTTCTCCCTCATTTATTCTCTCTGCCTGCCAGCCCCACCTACCCCCTCCTGCCTAGCTATTGGCCACTCAGCCCTTTATTAGATCAACCATGTTTTTTTAGGCAGGCAAAGTAACACAACATTACAAAGTTAAGCAAAAGCAACATAAAGAATGCATCACATGTTTGCATCATTAAGCAAATGATCCATAGCATAGACAAATGTAACACAACTTCAGCTAATGTTCTTAATAGGAGGGCAGCCAGAGTGAGTGGAATCAGAAAGGCTCTGCTGACCTTTTTTCCCTCCTGTACTATGGAGACATCCATGGAATTAGTGTTTCTGCAGTTTTCCATAGAAGCCACAACCACTTGTGTGTAGGGGGACTGCAGGGAATGTTAAACTTGTTTTCTGTTTTTTCCTGGGGACTTTTTAATAATCTTAGACACATAGAAAAGTTACAATGATAGTATACAAAACTCCAATGTAAATCTTCCCCAGATGTTAGCATTTTATACTCTCCTCTTTACTTTTTCTCCATGCATGTGGAGATGTGCCTGGCTGTGCATTCACATGCACATGTACACATACAAATTAAAACTTTTATTTACCTGAACTTTCTGAGAGTAAGCTGTTGATATTGGGTCTTTTATCTCTAAATACTTTTAGTATGTATTCCCTACGTATCTGCATACTTTTCTTATATAGCCATAGGACAAATGTCAAAAATAAAGAAAAGGATAAGCCAGATTTGAAAAGACAAATTCTTCATATCCCCACTTCCTCTGCTGAAATGTTGTGTTGTGTGATATTTTGTTTCTGTTCTGACAAATAAAGCTTGCCTGGAAGTTAGAGTGTAGAGTTAGTCACTAGTTAGCCATAGAATCCAGGTAGTGGAGGCTCATGCCCTTGATCTCAGCTTTCAGAGGCTGACACTTTTAATCCCAGCATTTGGGAGGTAGAGGCAGGAATATGAAGGTAGGCAGAGACAGGATCTGGGCCCCTACTCTGAGGATTTGTGGAGGTAAGAAGTGTCTAGTGGCTGTTGTTCTGCTTCTCTGATCTTTCAGCTTTCACCCCAATATCTGCCTCCAGGGTTTTTACTTAGCAAAACTAATTAGGATTGCATGTCAGGTGTGTTTGAGCAAAAATAAAGAGGATTGTTGCTGAAATAAAAGGGATTGAGGAATGAGATGAATGGGGAGACATGAGCAGAAGCTGGAAGATATAAACATAGTACATGGATACATTTGAATAAAAATGCCCTCATGAAAATCCACCACAATGTGTAATTAATATACATATAAATAAAATTTAAAGGGTATTTAATACAATATTGACTCATCTATAGACATCATTGCACTTTTCCTGGTTGCCTGAAGAGACATGTTGTGTGTTTGGGGGTTTTTGTCTATTTTCAGAAGTAGTGTTTCTGTTTTTCTTTGACCTGGATCCTTAAGAAAATTATAGGTCAATTGTTCTGTAGTGTGTCCAGAATGTGAGTCTATCTGGTGTGTATTCACACTGATGCTCAGACGTGTCTTTTAGATTGTGCAGAGCAAATACATTGCAGTGAACTATTTTCAAGTTTTTGCTTTGGAAAGAAGGATGAGATGGCTGTTTTGCCAACTGATGATGGGGCCTTGTTCACTGTGAGGTTTATCTATTTTTAAATTACTGTTTTCTCTTTGCATTTAAGAAGTACCTTTTGAGGAGACAGCTTGAGGTTACACTTGTGACTTTAACATCAGAGGTGCTTGGGTAAATCAATTATGTTAGTTGTTCATGGTAATTTTCCTCAATGTATTATTTTATCTAGATTTGTTGTCTGGTTTGTAGTTGTTAGGGAGAGTTTTTATTTCTTTTAATACATTTCCAACATTTCCAATGGATTGTGGGTTTTTTATTGTCATTATCTCAATATTCAATCTAGAATAGTAATTACCAGCTTTGCTCAGTGTCATTGTTATTTGAAGCTCTTTATGACATATCCTTAGTATTCTCTGAGCATTTTCATATTATTTCAAAGAATTCGAATTTTCCATGATTCATCATTGGAATCCACAATTTCCCTTAGATGCCTAGATTCACTTCTGGGTTTTGAAACTGAAAGTGTTAGAAAGCAGCAGCGGAGCATGGGAGACCTGCTCACTCAACAGTAGTGTTAGTAATTGTTGGTTCTTTAGTGGACACAACTGAGAAAGAGACAGTATGAGATTTATTTATATGTGTGCACGTACAAACACATCTCACAATCTCTCTAATCCCATTAAATGTTACACTTTCATCCCAGATTTCCCTTGATATTTATAATTCCCAACATTGGGAATTGAGACTGCCATTTCCCAAAATGTATTTCCTTATTTGCTCAATCCCACAATCGACAGAAATGCATCAGAGCTTATTTTTGATAACTCTGTGAAAAAGAAGGCCCTGTACTTAACCTAGTACCTGTCTACTTCTTTACCTCTGACCTGGAGACATCAATGCTAAATAATATATATTTAGAAGTAGTTTGTGTTTATTTATGTATTTTCATTCAGTGCATTTGTTAGTCATTTAAAATATTTTTAGTTTTTTTTTAATAAATGTTTGTTTTCTGCTTTAGGCTTTCCTTTTCATTCAAAAAAGTCAAATGTACAGAAAGAACCAGTTTGAATGTTAGTATGCTTGATGTTTGTACCTCATTCCATTCTCTGGTTTCTCTACTCCTATCTAGACAGCACTTTGTAATTTATCTTTACTGAATTTCTTTTGGAACAATTCAAAAGATACAGTGATGTTTTCTTTGTACACACAGCAGAATATTATGCATATTTTTATACTTTGCTCATTTAATTTAATAACCTGTCACATAATTCATTCACTATCAATCTGAATAACTTGTTCCAGTTTTACAATAGGGTAGAACACTTTGAAACTATTCTCTCCTTATTCTACTTAAGCTACTTTTAAAAATTTGCTAATAAAGTAATATATAACATATCATATTATGCATATATATTTAGTATAAAGATGTATTGTAGGGTAATTATGAAGGCTTAAATCCTCATACTTAGGGGTGGAATTATCTTTGTTCATAGGAGCCACTGCTCATGTGTCCTACTTCCCATAGGTCTTCCAATAGACTAAGATATGCTACTTTTAATAGCTATATCAATGGCAAGTCTATGTGATTTTAATGGGCATTTCCTTTACTACATACAAGTGTGATCGAACATCTTGTTTACTTAAGTGTTGTTTTATTAACATCGTTGGTTTGATTACTTGATATGGGAATGCCTTTCTGTATGCTGTGAATATCAATCTTTAAATAAAGAAGCTGTTTTGGGCCATGACAGGCACCAAAGAAGAAGTAGAAGGAGAAATCAGAGCATAGGTAAGAGAAGAAGGGCAGAGTCAGGGAGACCAAGCTGAAGCCCAAAGGAGAAACATGTAAGGAACACAGGTGAGCCACGGGCCACGTGGCAGGCAGATTAATAGAAATGGGTTGATTTAAGATGTAAGAGCTAGCTAGCAATGTGCCTGAGCCATAGGCCAAACAGCATAAAGTTAATATAAGTGTCTGAGTGATTTCTGGAGGCCTGAGCTGCGGCTAGAGCAGCAGGTGGCTGGGTGGCTAAGGGGTCTGGCGCAGCAGATCTGTGGGTCCAGGGCCCTGGCCACCCAGGACCAAAGAAACCCCACTGTTACAGATGGCACCTGATGTGGGGCGAATATTCACTTAATGCCTGAGAAAGTTTAAAAAGGGTTTTAGCAGAAACTGAGCAAAGGCAACTTCCAAATTGTGTATACAAAGCAGGTCTTTGTACAAAGAAAGTGTGGTGGCCACCAGGTCACATTCAAAATGGTGCCGGCTGACTGGCAGCAGGCAGTGTAAGCTGCAATCAGGCCGGTTCCTGAAATCTCACAGAAGACTCAGTAGCATGTGATTGATTTTAGATTTCTGTTTATTTTGAACAAAAAGGAAGCAAAGACGGTTTCTTAGTAGCAGCATTTTCTTGGGTGTGCTCTGTTTGCTGGCCATGAACAGAGATGTGATCCCTTTAAGAGAACTTACTGATTCAGCCTAATCTGCAGAAACTATGCAGCTCTTTAAGAGAGTGTAAGATGATTAAGGATTCACAATAAAACAGATTCAGATTTTTTAAAAAAAAACCTTTAAAGGGGTTACAATGTGCATAAAAGGTACATAGTCTTCAGAGAGAAAAGAGAGAAGGTAGAAAAAGTCTTTAAAAAGAGAAATAGAGTAATAAAAATATAACAAGCTACATAAAGATGAAAAATAGACACAAAATCTAGATTTTGGTTATTATTGTGTTTTCTTTTAATTTTTAACTGTTAATGAGCTAACTGCAGAAAGACAATGGATTGCAAATGCAAAGGCTACTAAGTTAAACAAGAATATATACTTTAAAGGTATTTTGATTTTGAAATTTATGTCTAAGGATTTCTTGCTTTGGAAGAGTTCTGTTTTTGTTTCCACAGAAGTTGAGAACCTGTGGATTGCTTCCAGGCAAATATGGTTTCATCAACCAAGACTCCCTGAAAAAAATCTCTGATGGGAAGAGATGGCCGTATCAGCTTCAGGGCTGCAGACTATGATCCAGTCTCAAGAATTCGTGAGATTTTCAATGCCCCTTAATCAACAGGAAGTAGTAATAGAAAACTACACCCATATTCCCAAAATATTGCTTATAAATGCTTGTTTTCATTATAAATGATTAATGGTCATAGTCAATCTCTTTCTAAGAAGAAAAAAGATATATTGTATATGAATGATTTTTTTAAAAATTAGATTATTGAATTTACTTAGATCAGGAAATCAGCTGTTAATCTCCAAATATTTTACATTGATATAGATTTTGGTTTATTGATACAAATTTAAGGTCAATTCTCTATGCTGTATGTATTTTTCTACTCTTGTTTAAGATATAATGTTTATGTAACTGATTTAAAATTGTAATGTATTATTAAGAAATGCATGTTAGTTAGATTTTTAGATATACAAAGATATAATTCAATTAAGTAGGTAATCTTCAAATACTTCTAAGACCTACACAATATGGCATTTAAAATGTTTTAAGAGCTTAGACTTTTCTAGACAGTGAGACAGGTCTGCTCCTGGCAGCACTAATATACTTCAAGAAAAAAATGGGCATCGAAAAAACTTCATATGGAGTCTACTCTCTTTGTGGCAATGGTTAGCCACTGGGCAAGATATTGACTGCTTGAGAGTATACTGTTTAAACTGGACATGCAGGTTCCATAGGAAGATGACCTCTGAACTTTGGCAGAACAAGCCGAGATGGTCATTCAGGTTCCTGCTTTACAGAGAAGATTGTCAGACATTCTTCAGGCCTCGAGGAGAAGCAACTGATAAACTGTGCCAGAATGAGCAGAGCAGATTTCCTACTTCACTGAAATGAAAAGAGACTTTGGGCCTGTAGGCTGAAGATGGATGCCCCAACTTTATAAAGGAATTTTGGGTGACTGTCCAGGCAGATAGGTGTCATATCTGTCAAATCTAGATTTTAGAAGTTGCTTGCACTTCCTGTTTACTTGGGTAAATATATCCTTCTGTGGTCTTTGATATAGTTGAAGATTAGATAGTTATAGGTATAGTTTCTCTTAGTCATTTAAAAGGTATATTTGGTATAAAAGTTTAGATTCATAAAGATAAGGTAGATGATAAGAGTATTTCCTTTAATTTTGCTAAATACAAATAGACTAGATATTGTAACTGTAATTCTTGCTTGATAGCTATTTTGTTATATGTAATTTTGCTATGTTAAAATTGAAACATTCCTTTTTGATTAGACAAAAAGGGGGAAGTGATGTGGGAATGCCTTTCTATATGCTGTGAATATCAATCTTTAAATAAAGAAGTTGTTTTGTGCCATGACAGGCACCATAGAAGAAATAGGAGGAGAAATCAGAGCATAGGTAGGAAAAGAAGGGCAGAGTCAGGCAGACCGAGCTGAAGCCCAAAGGAGCAACATGTAAGGAGCACAGGTGGGCCACAGGCCACATGGCAGACAGATTAATAGAAATAGGTTGATTTAAGATGTAAGAGCTAGCTAGCAATGTGCCTGAGCCATAGGCCAAATAGCATAAAGTTAATATAAGTGTCTGAGTCATTTCTGGGGACCTGAGTGGCTAAGGTGTCTGGCACAGCAGATCTGTGGGTCTGGGCCCCTGGCCGCCCAGGACAAAAGAAACCCCACTGTTATACTTACCTGTTTTTATATTGGCCTTTGTCTTACTCTCCTTAATATTACAACAAATTTTGTTTTGTTTCATTTATTTACTTATTGTGAGTGTGTGTGTGTGTGTGTGTGTGTGTGTGTGTGTGTGTGTGTATGTTGTGTGTGTGTGTGTGTGTATGCCCATGGGAACATTTGTAGAGGCCAGATGAAGCCAGTCTCTAATTGATCCTGGGGCTCATTGTTGAGCTTCTGGGATCTGCATTTCTCTGTTTTTCAGTGTTTGAGTTATAGACATGCTCAGCATGTCCAGTTTTTTGCATAGTAAGATTCCCCATCTCACACCTGCTTTATTATTTTCCAACTTAAGAACCAATATTCTTTAAACTAGGGCTATATAAGTATTTTTTAAAAGTCTACATTGCTTCTTTGTGACTTTAACGTTTTAATTTCTACTGCTCTTCTTTGATACGAGCCCTTTGTACTCTTTTGTTGTTTTGTTTTCTTTATTTGTTTAGTTCAGGGTTTCTCTGTGCAGCTCTGGCTATCCTGGAACTCATGCTGTATCCCAGCCTGGCCTTGAACTCAGAGATCCACCTGCCTCTGCCTCCAGAGTCATGGGATTAAAAGTGTTCATTGTACATCAACACTGCCACCTTTGTACTCTCTCCAGTTAATTCATGGGCATTTACAAGTGCTGATCCTGTATAGCATCCCTGGATTCCATGTGTGTGTTCTCTCAGTTCCTTTGTGCCAAGTCTTAAGTGTTACCTGTTGGATGACAACTACCCCTCATACTTAGTGAAGTGAGACTAAGAACATGTGGTATTTGAAACGTGTGGAAACACTGGGATGTTGTGGGATTCAGGTGTCAGCGGGTAAGGTCCAAAGAAGCTTATCCAGGGTCCCGGGCTCCTGAAGGGGGTGTGGCCAACCCCATTGATAAGGGGCTGCTGGGACGCTGGGAGGCTCTCTTCCTGGTTCCTGGCTGCTGGAGGGAGGATCCCATCGTCCGTCCATCTGCAGACTCCAGTTCCTGTTCAGGTGCTACTGTAATCTGTTGCCTGTACCGTGAGTGTTGGTTTATATTCTAATAAATATCTATCTGGTATTGGTGTCCTTGTGGGTAAACTCCGCCTACACTGGGAGGTTTCAGAAACTCCCAACTCCCAGCACACATGCACACACACAGACACACACATACATATATATACACACAGACACACAGACACACACATACACACACACATATACACAGACACATACACACACATAGACATACACATACACACACACACATATACACACATACACACACATACATACATACACACACATGCACACATACATACATACACAGACATATACACGCACACATACATACATACACAGACATATACACACACACACAGACATACACACATGCACAAACACATATACACACACATACACACCTACACATACATACACAGACACACACAGACACACACATACATACATACACACATACATACACAGGCATATACACACACATACACATACACACACATACATACACAGACACACACATACTTGCACACACGCACATATCCCCTTCTATCCTGTCCTTCTGCTCTTAATTTTAATTAGAAAGTGCTACTTAGAAACAGTAGCAAGTGAAATCAAGGTTGTATAAGTGCTGGTTTTCTATGGGATGAGGTAGAGAAAACTGTGGAAAAGTAGCAGTTTAAAGCAAAACATGAATCCCCGTTGCCCCCACAAGGTTGCAAATGTGCATGCATGGGATCAAGTGGAGCCAGTTTGTGGGCAGTCTCTGATCCATTCTGACCCTCCTGCAAAGCTACTCTTGAAAAAGTTGTGTCAGAAGGAAGGTCAATACCACAGGCTGACTCAGAGCTGTCATCTGAAGATGGTGGGAAGCATTGCTGGGGAGCCAAGTTAACCTTCTTTTTTCTGATAACTCAGAATTAAGCATCTGCGATTTAAAGGAGACTTGCATGTAGAATTAAATGATAGAAATTCTATGAAAATACAGATTCTCTTAGCTTGTGTTCCTGAGTCCATTGGCATATGCATGCTTTTCTGTAAATGAGGCAGGGAATGTTACACTAACTTGAAGGATTTACTCCTTAAACAAGAGTCACTGACATAGTGACTAATAATAGGAAAAAACACCACATATCAATAAAGATATTTTAGACCCTCACTTTATATTCACCTCTCATTTTTATTCTTGGCCCTCAACATGTATATGCTGATTTTTATCTATCTGTTTGAGTAGAGAATTTTTATAAATTTTTAAGACTTTTAATGCTCTCAAGTAATTATAAATTTAAAATTGACACCAAGTTAGCATTTGGTTAAGTGTGGTAGCATAGTCAATTAGACACAAAACACATGCACTATTAGATCTAGAACTATACTCATTTTTCCTAGATCACAACATATATCCAGAGAAGGAACAAACATAGTTGCTGGTCGGTTTGTCACTGCTCTAACAAAATAGCCAAGGTAGGTAATTTATAAATACGCTATACTTATTAGCCAACAGTTTAGGAGGCTGCAAATCTGGCCATCAGGTAGTCTCTCATACTGGCCTCTTCAGCAGGCCCTCCTGGCTTGTCCAAATTAAGGTGGATAACGTCCCAATAGTAGTGTGAATGTTGAAGAGAAATTTTGTGGTAGGCAGGAAGACAGAGATTGAGAGAGACCTGCCTTTCTCTTTTATAGCAGCCTGCTTTCTTGGGAGCTCACTGGGTGCCACTTGAGAACTATACTACTTCCATTCGACGCATCTCCATTGACTTGATACCTTGTATCAAATCTGACCTCATAAAGGCTCCGCCATCTTCCAGTGTCACAAGTTTCTGGAGTGTAAACTATGTGAGTACATGCAAACACAACAATAACAAAGATAGAAAACTCAGGGGACATCATCAGACCAAGCTGCTGCAGTTCAGAGTCAAAGTCACAGTGGATCTAGCTTCCCCAACCTGCTGTGCCCGAAATACTCTATCCTCATAGCCATCACAGTATGACTATATGCAGTGTGTCTTACTGCCTGAAAGGGGAAAAGAGGGGAGGATTTTTTATAAAATAGTAAGTAGAGGTGCAGTCATCTGAAATATATATGTTAGTTGGACAACTTGCAGTCCTTTCATCTCCCACAGGTCAACACTCTGCAATAAAGCCCCAGCAGGAAGACAACCAAAGCCTGGTGATTCTTGGCAGGGTTTGTTGGCAGACAGAAAAACAAGTCGCTAAGTACACATAATGGAGGGCTCACAGACTACCCTTGGTTAGCTCCTTCTCTCTTTCTTACCTCTCTCCAATTTCCTTGTTCTTGTCACAGGTCTTCTAAAAATGTAAGCTACCTAAAATGGCAACCCCTCACCATTGACAGCAATGTGTTTGATGTACCACTTCCTAGCACTTTCCCCATTCACTTAAATCATACTTTTAAGTGGAGAAAACACCTAAAGTTATCCCCAACCCTGCAATGAATTGAGCTAGTCACTCACTGTTCTGAATATTTTGATAGCTTTTCTTTTGTGTTTCTTTTGATTACATAAACTAGTTTATGTAGATGGTCTGGGCAACTATCAATCAAGCATTACTGTATGCATGAGTCACCTTGGAGCTTCTTAGAATGAAGATTCTAACTCCAGAGCCCTGTATTTCTAGTCACTTCCCAGGCAATTCTGGGACTGCTCATCTATAGACCACACAGTGATCTAGTAATGATGACTTGTGATGACTAGCTGCTTTTATTCCTTTCTAGAACGTTCTGGGGCCTTGGACACTTAACTTCTGTTAAGTACATCTGTTATGATACTTAACTTCCTGTAAGTACATGAATATGGTCTCCAGACTTTAACTCTTTTGTCTATTTTCAGTCTATATAAAATGTCTCTTGACCCAAGATTACATAGCAACACACATAAAACTTAGACATAAATTCATTCTAATTAATCTCTCCTCAATGATTTTCACTAAGGGTTCTGACTGATGCAACAGTGTTCTGTACCCTCGTTAAATTTGCACACAAATCACAATGGGATATGTGTTCTGTATCAATAAATAAATAATAAATGAAGTCCCTAAGTATTACAAATTGCCATCTCTGCTGCTGATGACATCCCCTCCATTATCTTGTTAGCTTTCACATAGATCAGCACTAGTTTCAGCTTAACTTGGTGAAGCTTGGGGAAAAAAAAAATTAATGAGCCGACTGGGATTTACTTTTTCAGTTCATAAGTTAGCTGCAACGCTACAGCATAGTATGTGTCATGATGATAGGATCTTTAAGTTTTAATCCAAGAAAAATAAAATAATTTTGGTAAGTGAGAAAATGAGGTAGAGATACAAGATGACATTGCAAGGTATAATGGAGACATTTGCTCCCAAATTATCTGGAATTTTCTATGAACTTGCAACAGCTTTACAGATCTGTTATTGTTTTGTTAGGTTTGGACCTCGGACCTTGCAAGTTTATTCTAAATATCAAAGTGCTATCATTTTATCAGTGATTGCTCCCAGTAGTTTCCATTTCCACCAATTTAAAGTATAATCTGGGGTTTGCCACCTATAAAACTGTGTGCATATTTTTTACTCTTAAAATAAGAAAAAATATAACCTAATTGAAGATATGCCTATACAATTCATTTGGGAATGGTATGGCCAGAGTCTAGCTGGATTTTCCCAGAGCAGCCATGAGATAGTTTCAGGTTTGGTCCCGGTCTACTCAGGAGTCCTGACTATCTGGCACATACTTCAAGCTTTATTCTAACAACCTGGGTAGCATTTCTTTCTGCTTCAGTCTTTGAGGGAAAGGTATAAGGTTAGGATCTAGTCTCAACAGCCTGTTGAAACCCTTGAGAAAAATGGGTTCATCAAGTCTGCACACTGCCATGTTATACAGCTGACCCTGGTAACAGATCTCCCAGTAAAACCTTAGACATAGGTGATTTCTCTGAAGAAATCAGGAGGTCCTGTCCAATGCATAGCTGCTCCTGTAAATGTGACCCCATTCTGCTGTGTACCTCTCTGCTTATGACTGGGCATTCGTTTGCCTTTAATGAGATTTTGCAGTGACAGGATTGGAACAGATTGCTGGCATTATGGCAGCCAGGATATTGTCAGGAGGAACTTGGCAGTGCTCATAGGTGTTATGATACTGGCTCTTTGCTCAAGGGCAAGAATACTGAAGGGAAAATAGGAGATGAGACAGAGTAGAGGTAATGTCACAAAAGTTACAAAGATGAAACCAACCAGCAGCAGTAAATGCATAGGGAATGATTTGAGGTTTACTTACTTTTGAGCCCTGGGTGACTGAAGACATTGCCAAGAATTGCTTCAGTGATATTCCTTCATAAATCTGCATAATAATCTCTCAGCAGGGCTTTGGTGAAATTACAAGTATTCATTTACTAAATTGGGTTCAGTGTCTGTATCCTGCATGCCATATGAATATTCAACTCAGTGAATGCTTCCTAAGCTATGTTGAAGTTAACACATAAACTGAATATAACTCAAGTAGAACTCAAAATTGCATGCTTATTTTAACCTAACAGAGGTCCTGGTGCACTAAAGAATTGGACCCCCCTACCCTTGCAATGTCAGTTAATACTCGCTTTAATAAAGCCCAATGTAAAGCTCTTTCAGTATTTGAATCTGATTTTTGGCATTAAGTAGTTTTCTTTATAACAGGGGATTAGGATAATAATACACAGGGCTATGAATGGTTTCTTAGAACAGTAGCAGCTGCCAAGCAGATTCAGGAAGAATGCTTAATTACAGTGCTCAGTAATAACAACAAAGAAATAGTTCAATGAGAGGAAACAAGTCTATTGTGTGACAAAGGTCTGCCGAGTGGAGGAGGGGCAGTATCCCATAGCGTGTACCACAGATAGTCATAGCTGCCACTGCCTTGGCAGTCAACGGGCATTTTACCTTCAATTTGAGCATAATTTCTTCTCAGCACAACCCAGTTGGCACTCCAGGTTAAACAAACAGAATTAGACTCTCTCTGCAAAACATGCAAATCTTTTCTGGAAATGAAATTATTAATAATTCTTTGAGAAGAGTTGATTCTATGCACTTCTGTAGTACAAGAGCACTTACCTAGGAGTCTGGCAGCCTATGTTCCCATGTGGAACCCTATAGATTCAGCCAACTGTGAAGCTTCAAAAAGCCAGATACTCTCTCTGAATCCCTATAAAGATTTCTCAGATATTCTGATTATAAAAAATGTTCTGAAAATACTCCTTTGGAAACATTTTTGTCTGCACCACTTTAGATTACCTTACAGTGTTATATGACATGGGATTCATAGTGGTCAAATTTATGGACAATTATATTGCAAGGAAATAATTGCTTATACTTTTTATATAGAAAGTAAAGTTCTAAATGTGGTTCATATACAAAATATCACTCACATTATCGATCAGTGCTTCTCACCCCTCCTAATGCTGTGACTTTTACACAGTCCCTCATGTTTCAGTGACCCAAACCATAAAATTATTATCATTGCTGCTTCATTACTATAGTTTTGCTACTGCTTTGAATTGTAATATAAATACTTGTGTTTTCTGATGGTCTTAGGAAACCACTGTGAAAAGGTCATTTGACACCCCTTCCCAGGAAAGGGGTCATGACCCGTCAATTGAGTGAGAATCAGTGCTACAAAGGAAAAATGGAAAGTCCTAAATTTGAAATCATTTGTGAAAATTGATGGTGCAAATAATGAAACTGAGTTCTTATCTCCCCCAAATCATGGTTCTCTTTTTCCTTTAAGATAATTTCTGGGTGCAAGGCAAATGTCCCAAGTCTATGTCAATTCTATGAGGAGTAAAAGTTTGCATTTTTAACTGAATGTGCCCTTTGTCTAAGAAAATCTGCAATGAGGACAGAGTCGTTTTAAGGATAGTGCCTTGGATTTCAGAAGAGCTTAAGGAACAGAGGTTCATTTTCATTTTGTCTAATCATAATAGTATATATAGTAAGCAATTTCCCTAGTCAATTTTCTCCCATTTTAAATGATGCTATACTCTGATGTCTTTATCACTATGAGCCCAGTATGACAGACTAAAAAGCATGCAAATCACACATGTGCTAGTATATAGTGTAGCGTGAATTCTAATTGGTCTTAATAATAAAAACCCAGACTCAGATATTGGAGTAAATGCTGGAAGATCAGAGAAGCAGAACAGCCAGACCGGAGAGACTTCTTATCTCTACAACTCCTCAGACTGAAAAGAAGCAAGCTCCAGTGTCTGACATACCTTATATTCCTCTTTCTGCCCAACTGTCTCACTTCCTATCCACTATCTGTACAGACCTACAGACCGTTGTGTTTAACTAATGTCTAGCTCTACCCTCTGATCGTTAGGCTTTATTTGATAAAGCAAAAAAATTAAATATCATCACATTTTCCCCCTTTTGCCTATTCCTGAGTAACCAACTCAGAGACATAGTAATAATAAATGTTTGGCCAATGGCTCAGGGTTATTAATAGCCAAGTCTTAAATTTAGATTAACCCATTTCCATGAATCTATGTATCATCATGTGACCAATGGCTTACATGTGCTCTGGCCTCTTGCTCCTTGAGCAGTTGCTAGCTCCTTTCCTGACTCTGCCCTCTTTTCTCCCAGTATTCAGTTTGGCTTTCCTACCTAGCTATATTCTGTGTGGCTACTGGCCAAATCAGCTTTATTTATCAACAAATGAGAACAACAAATATTCACCAACCCACAGCAATATGGTGTGTGTGTGGGGGGGGGGGTGTCATCAAATGACTGGATTCAAAGAAAAAAATAGAAAAGTGTAATCTTTCTTGCATGGATCTTGACAATTAGGGCAAGTCTGAGGCATCTACAAAAATTCAAGGAATGTCCACTCATCCTGAAAAATGTATTTTAGCAGATATTGTATGCAAGGGTTATAAGATGCAGACTATAACTAGAAAGTTCAGTGTGGAGTTGTTTTAATGGTGTCAGGTAAGTCAAGCATGGTGGAAAGAATTCAGCAATAGTTATCAAAAGATATGAATACATAGCTAGGGGGAGATTCATTGATCTCAAGTGATGAGCTGTCAAGATGTGATCACTCATAGTCTTGCAATGGAAATGCTTGAACTAAAAGCAATGCTGTCAGGGAGACTGAACTGAAATCAGCTTGTGATGTAAGAAATTAAACGAGAGTCTCCAAACATGGAATTAGGATCTCTCTTTCTCCCTCTCTGTCTTCCTATCTCTCTCACTCCCTCTCCCCCTCTCTTTGTGTGTGTTTCTGTAAAGAAGTTGGAATTAAGACTATTCTCCTCCATCAAATATGATAGTCATATATACTGGAACTAGGCAGTGATGCTATTCAATGAAGAGTAAGACTTTTGTAAGTGGTGAAAAGATTTGAGTTGTGCTATGCACAGCCTAAGAACTTACAGATTATTGGACAACAAGCTTTGCCAAATGGCCAGCAACAAATGATGAGGCCAACAGAGAAGGGAGTAGGTGTATTTTATCATTTGCATGTGCTACTGACATACGCCAGAATCACTGCAGAGAACCCACAACGTTTAAAGTAGATACATCTTTGTTTTAAATTTTGTAGCACCTAAGCTCAGTTTTAGACAATTGTTTGTATATTCATAGTATAAGGGAAAGCAGCCACATTTCTATGAAGCTTCATCTGATACACTATTTGAAGGTAGCGGATACATTTGTTAAAATAAAAATAATCTAATTCTAATAAATTTTCTGCACCTTTATTTATTCTTAATTTTAAATGCTACTGTGGTTTTAAGAGAACAAATGTAATGAAATGTAAACCAGGAAGTAAAACATAATGATCATTAGCAAAGTACCTAATGGCATGTTCCACTGGTGAAGATGCTGTTTAGAAAATCAGATGACTAAAAAGGGCCTCCTCTGTCCACATCATGGCAAGCCTCCCATTAAGGGTGAATCAAAATGGTGATCATTGGAAATGCATTTATGGGGGTGAGATGGGCCTTCACTCTGCTCTGCTTAGCTGCCTAATGTAGCATGGAGCTTAGCCCCAAGGAGGTCAGAGGAGGATTTATGGTCCTTGGTGATTTCACTTAGATTACAAGTGCAATCCTAATTTCAGGAATGACATTTAATAGGAGCCCTGGAGCTGGAAATGTCAAGGAATGAAGCTGGGGAAATGCACTCTGGGACCAGAATACCTTCAAATTAGTTTACTTGGGTTATTTTATTTAAATGATTGTGTTTAATCAGACTTTCTTGGTTCACCTAGGAGCCGAGTGATTTCCAAAGAGTTTTGAAAAATAAGACCAAAAAAAAAAAAAAAAAAAAAAAAAAAAAAAAAGGAGGTCGCCTTGCCTTCCTCTATAGAACCTTCTCCTCCCCTGCAAGCCATGAACCACAACAGACACTAATGGAATTCTTTGATTTAGAATGAAATGGTGGTTTATCTTGGTTTCCTATGCTTAGATTTGGGTACATTATTTGTATTTATAAACTCTTTCAGTATGAAATGTCGGGACAACATGGCCTTGCCAGACTTCTGCTTGTGGCTTAATTTAAAGCAGTTAGAACTTTTTGAATCAGGTAAATACATGGGCTCCAACATTTTCATTAAAACCCATTTGGGTTCCTGTTGGTGTCCACAAAACTTGTTTTAGGACTGGCTTAAGAGCATTTGCCCATGAACAATAATCATAAAAATTAATTGGTGAATAAGTGGAAGAACTCATATACATGTTTAGTTCTACCTCAGTAAGCAGAGATGAGACACTGCATAAAAGAAAAAAGAATGTTTTAAGAAACAAAGGAACAGAAAACTTCTGACTTTTTAGAGAAGAAATATTGATTTGATCTTGACTTAAATTTTCCCTGGACTGGTGACTTACCAAAGGATGGCTATTTGTAGGTATTTGTTTTGGTATCTACAAACTATAAAAACAGTTCCACTTTAATATGCTAGGAAGACTTAACATATAAATGTACTTTAAGATTATGAGATTTTAAATGATATGAAGGAATTATAATGTGAAGGATTTGGTCATTTCAAATGAACCCACTGAATTTACTAATTTAAAATGAATCCATTAAAAACGTTTTAAGCATCTAGCAATGTGTTCTGAGGGATTGTCTGTTGAGAAGATGATATCTGCTTTGATGACTAAGAAGGCAGTTCTGGTAATATAAGGCCTGTAATGTAGCTACTTGCTTGGCTGAAATGGGAGAGTTATAGATTCAGGACTGCCTAGGATACAGAACTGGTTCAGGGCCAGCCTGGGTAAATGAGCAAAATTATGTCTCAAAATTAAAACAGAGAAAATAAGGGGCAAGTGAGCAGATCATTGGAAGAGATCCTGCCTGGCATATGTGAAGCTGTAGGTTCAATTCCTAGAATTGAAGAAAGGAGAAAGTGTTTCATTACTTAAGTTCACTTTTGATATATAGCCATATAGATTATGTTTTTCTTAAGTTAGGACCCAGTGTCCCAGAAAAAGTGTCTCAGTTTTTCTTTTCTTTTTTCTTTTTTATCCTTTTTGGAGAGGCTCCTACCTTATAGACTAGCCCAGGCTAAGCTCAAAATATTTATATATCACAGGCCAGCTTCAAACTCCATTTTTCTGCCTTAGCTTCTAATGTTCTGGTGTCACAGCATGTACCACCAGTTTTATTTTTAATAATTTTAAATTTAAATTTTATTTTTAATATTTTAAATAATTTAAAATATGTAGGAAAATTCTGTGCTTGATGTTATTTAAATGTGTGATGTACTACTAGCTATCTCAATAAATTTTTTAAAAAAGTGTTATTCATCTGAATTTCAGGCATCATGCTTGACCCTAAAATTACATACAGTGAGAAAAAAGAATATAGAGTCTAGACTCAGGCTGCCATGAAGGTGTTTTGAGTTCCCATTTTTTATGAGAGAAAAAAGACCTATCAAAATGTCAACAATGTGAGCAATCAAAAACAAACATCCATTGATGTGTCCAAGATTCTTTGCTGACTTCTAGAATATCAACTCAAAATTTAAACAGCTGGGTCTGACTCCTGGATAAAACAAAGGGCGTGACATGGTATGAATTCTGTTGCTGTTTGCTTTTTCTAGTGCCTACCTATCACCCCTGAGGCTTCAAAACCTGGAATAACACAAAAGTTTCTCTGAACTATGTGCATAATGATATATTCTCAAAAATGATTCTGAATCCTTAAATGCTGAGAGCAGGGGATCTTGCAGATTAATATTCAGGTCCTGTCTTAATTATTTTTTCATTGACATGACAAAACACCTTGACCAAAACAACTTATAAAAGAAAGCATTTAATTTGGGGCTCACTGTGGGCAAGAATCCATGACCATCATGGGGAAAGTATGACAATAGACAAGTAGACTGAAAGCTTATATCTGACCCAGGAGTGGGGGAGAGTAGAGGAGGGGAGGGAAGGGGAGAGGAAAGAAAGGGAGGAAAGAGAAAAGATGTGGGCATTTACAATCTCAAAGCCCACCCTCAGTACCACATCTCCTCCAACAAAACTACACATAATCCTTCCCAAACAGTTCCACTAATGAGGGAGCAAAGACCCAAATGATGAGCCCCTGGGTACCATTCTCATTCAAACACCACAGGTCCTCTGTCTGAAAGATGAAATTTGCTAGCATCCTGAGAGGACAGACAAGATACTCTCTTTAAGAGAAAGTAAAAATATATCACATCTATCCAATTTCAAGTAAAGAAAAGAAACAGACTGTGCACTTGGAATGGCATTCTCCATGTAGACAACTAGAAAAGTAGCTGAGCTGCAAACAAAAGATTAGTTTGTTCTATTTGAAAAATGAAGAAGGTTGGAAGAATTTTCTTGATGCCTTCCTTCTGTTCTGAGACCTCCTAATACCATGTTATACTTTTTTTCTTTCCTCTGAGGCAACCTGAGATTTGTCTAAAGATACTGAAAGGTGTATAGAGACCCCCCAAAAAGGATTTCCCACTTTGGTGTCAAGCACTGGATTTGCTTAATGTAAGTAGGGCCATTTAGAAGCAGTGAAGTAGTCTCAGTGCACTTGGGGGCTTCTTGCTGGATACTCCTGGTACCATTTACCTCGCTAAATTGCTCTTAATGAGTTCATCAGCAATGATTTAATACAACTTTGAGGAACAGCTTTCTTTAGTCTTTAATTCGCGACAGTTCCCCTTCTATTTGGCAGTACATTAATGGAAATGGAAAATTGCCTCATTCTAAATGTCAGAATAATACCGCACCAAAAACAATTCAGTCATGTCTTTCAAACCACGCACATATGGTTCATCAGCAAATGTCACAGTTCTACTTCCCCTTCCCCCATGCTCCCGTCCTGCCTGCACTTTCCCTCTTCATTTGCCTTCCACATGCCGTGTCTAGGAACTGTTGTTCCCATTAGGTCTTCACGTCTTTGCTGAAGTTTTATTTCTCTGTCACCTATATTTGCTAAAGATTCAGAAAGAGGTCTCATGACACCACATTTGTGTCGATCTTGGAAATGACAGAGTTCACAGATCAGGTGACAACAATTAATTTAGTGTTATAAATGTCTTTCATCTGCTCTCAAAATTGAAAAGAAAAGTTACATTAAGTTTCCCCCAAATATTTTTTGTGCATAATTTATAGTGTGTGATGATATTCCCTCCATGAAACTATGCTCTCTGCTTTTCCTACACCAAGCTATAATTTCTTCTCCTAGTGCTGTGCCCAAGCAACTTTCTTTATAAGATGAATGCTTTTATTATGAATGTCTTAGCTGTGATTTATTGGGCAAGTCCATAATGTGAACCCGTGGTAAGTACACTTTCACTTGATCTTAAGATAACTGGTTTGTTAACACTTAAGTGGCATTTCAATAATGTTTAGAATTAGTCTAGAATGTGAACTACCCAGAGACAGCAATTTCTGAAGTTACTGATCAAGCGTGAGCTGCTGTGCAAGGAATTTTGAGATAATATATGGAAGAAATACTTAGGGACTGCAGGATATTCAGTTTGAAGTGTGTGTGTGTGTGTGTGTGTATTTATGCATTTATATTCAAAATAAGTGTCTGATATTGGAATTTTGAAGCTTAATTAATTTGGAATATTTGCTTTCTATTTTTACCAGGAAATCAACTCATCTGCGAAGTATGGTACATTAATTCAAGTCGAAATTTTCCCTTTCTTTAAATAATTTTTTTTTTATTCTTTGAAAGTTTACTACACTAGTATCCTGTAGGCTCACTTGGTTAAGCTGAAGCTACGCAGAAGGGAACCTATGACTTTGCACTGGAGAGATTAGGTCGGAAGGCACGTAAAACATTTTCCATTTCCATTTTGTCTCTTTCTCCAGCTAGGGGTCTTTAGAGCTTTCTCAGTCTACCTCTGAAGGTACTATAGAATATTGTAATTTGCTTGTTCTCATGACTTATTAAACGTCTAGCATGTGATACACATTTTACAAATGTTATTTAATTGCCTCTCTGAGAGCGAAGTGGTTTGGAAACAGGTTTTTGTTTTTTGTTTTTTGTTTTTTTTTAGCATAAAGTGATGTGGGAATCTCTTTCTGTATGTTGTGAATATCAATTTTTAAATAAAGTAGCTGTTTTGGGCAATGACAGGCACCATAGCAAAAATAGGAGGGGAAATCACAGCATAGATAGGAGAAGCAGGGTGGAGTCAGAGAGTTAGACCCAGCCACCAAAGAAGAAACATGTAAGGAACACAGGTAAGCCATGGGCCACATGGCAGACAGATTGATGGAAATGGGTTGAGATGAAAGAGCTAGCTAGCAATGTGCCTAAGCCATAGGCCAAACAGCATAAAGCTAATACAAGCATCTGAATCATTTTGGGGAGGGGGAACTAAGAAGCAATGGGAGGCTAAGGGGTCTGGGATGTCTGTGGGTCTGGGATGTCTGTGAGTCTGGGACCTCTGGCCAAGAAACCTTAATGTAACAGATGGCAGAAAGCATGGGGCAAACACCCACATAAATCCAGAGAAAGATTAGAAAGGGCTCTAGACCACAGAAACTGAACCAAAGGAGCTTTGAATATTTTTATCTGAAATGGATCATTGTACAGAGATAGCATGACCACATTCAAACTGGCAGCAGTGGACTTGCAGCAGGCAGTGTAAGCTGTAACCAGGCTGGTTCCTGAAGTCTCACAGAAGACTCAGTAAGGTGGGATTGATTTGAGGTTTTTGTTTACTTTAAACAAAAAAGAAACAGAGTCAAAGATGGTTTCTTAGTACAGCATTTCTTGGATCTGCTCTATTTGCTAGAGAGTCTACATCTCCTTTAAGAGAATTTCCAGATTCAGCTTTTTCTGCAAAAGCTATATGGCTCTTTAAAAGTTCTTCTGGTTGGAATATGATTAAGGATTCACAATAAAACAGATTCAAATGAAAAAAACCTGTAAATGGGCTACAATGTATATAAAATGTACATAGACTTCAGAGAGAAAAGAAATAAAGTAGAGAAAGTCTTTAAAAAAGAGAAATAGAGTAATAAAAATATAATAAGCCATGTAAAAATGGAAAATAGACACAGAATCTGGATTATGGTTATTATTGTGTTTTCTTTTAATTTTTTAACTGTTAATGAGCTAACTGCAGAAAGACAATGGATTACAAAGGCTGATAAGTTAAATAACAATATATATTTTAAGGGTATCTTGATTTTGAAATTTGTGGCTATTTATTGCTTTGAAAGAGTTCTGCTTTTGTTTCCAAAGAAGATGAGAACCTGTGGATTGCTTCCAGACATATATGGTTTCATCAACCAAGACCACCTGAAAATTCTCTGATAGGAAGAGATGGTCACATCAGTTTCAGGGCTGCAGACTAAGATGATCCAGTCTCAAGAATCTGTAAGATTGCCAGTACCGCTTAATCAACAGAAAGTAGTAATGGAAAACTATGCCCAAATTCCCAAAATATTGTTTATAAATGTTTGTTTTTATTATAAATGGTTAATGGTCATAGTTAATCTCTTTCTAAGAAGAAAAAGGGAATATGGTATATGAGTGATTTTTAGAAATTAGATTATTGAATTTACTTTGATCAGAAAATCAATTATTAATCTCAAAATATTTTAAATTGGTATGGATTTTGGTTTATTGCTACAAATTTAAGGTCAATTCTCTTAAGCTGTATGCATTTTTCTACTGTTGTTTAAGGTATGATGTTTATGTAACTGATTTAGAATTGTAATGTATAATTAAGAAATGCATGTTAGTTAGATTTTTAGGTATACAAAGATGTATTTCAATTAGATAGGTAATCTTCAAACACTTCTAAGACCTACAGAATATGACATTCAAAATTATTTTAAGAACTTAGACTTTTCTGGACAATGAGACAGATCTGCTCCTGGCAGCATCAGTCTACTTCAAGAGAAAAATGGGCATGAAAAAAAAAAGAAAAAAAAAAAAAACTCCATATGGCATTTACTTTCTTTGTGGCAAGAACCTATTCTTGTATTGACTGCTTGACAGCATGGTGTTTAAACTGGACATGAAGGTTCCATAGGAAGGTGCCCTCTGATTTTTGACAGAACAAGATGAGATGGTAATTCAGGTTCCTGCTTTGCAGAGAAAACTGTCAGACATTATTCAGGACTCAAAAAAAAGTGACTGATTAACTATATAAGAATGGGCAGAGCAGATTTCCTGCTTCAGTGAAATGAAAAGAGACTCTGGGCCTACAGGCTAAAGATGGATGTCCCAACTTTGTAAAGGAACTTTGGGTGACTGTTCAGGCAGATAGGTGTCATCTCTTTCATCTGGATTTTGGAAGGTGCTTGCACTTCTGGCTTATTTGGCTAAATATTATATCCTTCTGTGGTCTTTGATGTAGTTGAAGATTAGATAGTTATAGGTATAGTTTTTCTTAGCTATTTTAAAAGGTTTATTGGATATGAAACTTTAGACTCACAAGGATAAGGTAGATGATAGAGTATTTTCTTTTTGCTAAGTACAAATATACTAGATATTGTAATTTTAATTCTTGCTTGATAGCTATTTTGTTATATATAATTTTGCTATGTTAAAATTGAAACTTTCCTTTTTGATTAGACAGAAATGGGGAGGATGATGTGGGAATGTCTTTCTATATGCTGTGAATATCAATCTTTACATTAAGGAACTGTTTTGGCCTATGACAGTCATTATAGAAAAAGTAGGAGGGGAAATCACTGCATAGGTAGGAGAAGCAGGGTGGACTCAGAGAGACTGAGCCAGCTGCCCAAGGAGAAACATGTAAGGAGCACAGGTGAGCCACAGGCCATGTATCAGTAAAGATTAATGAAAATGGGTTGAATTAAGATGAAAGAGCTAGCTAGCAATGTGCCTAAGCCATAGGCCAAAGAGCATGGACTTGGTATAAGTGTCTGAGTCATTTTTGGGGCCTGAGCAGTGGTGGGCAACTAAGCAGTCTGGGACTGATTGCAGGTCTGTGGGTCTAGGACCTCTGGCCACCTGAGGCCAGAAACCTTATTTTAACATAAAATATTGTCATTTACAGAAATGCTGTATATGTGGACCTGTGATTCCCCTATATAATATCGAATATGTATATAATATATTACACACACATATATAATAGGAAAATAGTAAACAGATATTTGTCTATTATTTTGTATCATTTACCTTAGAAACAAAAAGGATGAAAGAGGAACATTATCATACACTGTGTCTCCCTATCTTAGAGGCACCTCCTTCTCCAATACTTCCCTTCTCTGTGATGCATTAGACCCTGAGGGAGGTATGTTTGTCCTGGCTGATCAGCTCTACTGAGAGCAGGACTTAGCTTTTCCATCTGCAGCTGTTCCATGTATTTTGTTAGCCATTGCTGCTTCCTACCTTCTATAGTACTTCTATGCTACCTACAGCAAATTGAAGCCACCACATGCTTCCTTGAACTGACTTTTTGGTCAGGACCTATATACAAAGAGGCATTAAGTGTCCTAATATAGTATCCTCTTCTTATAAAGCCACAGGCTTTGTTCCAAATTCCAAAGTATCTCATAATGAATATTACTGAAATATATATTTTGGTAGAAGATTTCAAAAAGCATGTGTTTATCAATATCAACTTTGACTATTGAAATAACTACCTTTCTGTTTTTTTGGATTTAAATAGTCTCTTTGTTCCACAGTTTTCTGACATTACCTCATTCTGAAGATTTTTTTTCTATATTATCAGTCAAGACTAGCAAAAAAAAAAAAGCCCAAAACATGGACTATGCTATGTTTGAAACATTTTTAAGAATGGCCCCTGGTACTTATTTCAAGAAGTCTCTAGTATGGGATTTCTTAGAGTTCTACCTAAAGCCTTCTGAGGAGACATGAACTGACTCCAAAGCCTCTTGAGAACTCCCTCAGTCATGACTTCACCACCACCTTCTTATGAACTTCAGTGCTTTGAGACACAATCATATTACACTCTCTAGTACTTTTCTTAAGGTACTAACCTTGTTCTGGTCTTATGTGTGATACACATTTTGGTTTTATAACACATTTATTATATACTATTAATTTGTGAGTGAAGTAAAACACACAAAAAATGAATTGTTTACTTAGAACTTCCCAAATGTATTTCAAAAATGAAATGCACTAGACCTTATAGGTCTGTCTGGCCTGCCTCTGATTTGTTCTTTGAAAGCAGAATTCAAATACCATGTGAAGACAATGAGTTTTCCTCCTGCCTACTCTTCCTTTCTTACTCAGCATATTTGGTAAGGTTTCACCCAGGGCTGTATGGTTCTGTATTTTCAGACCTTGCTTATCCAGTAAGAGATGCTTTATAATGTCAAGTGATTCTCAACTGAATTGCCTACTGGAGATTTCTTTACCAAAAGTCACCTCAAACCTCCATAAACTTTCTGAGCCTTCTCCCTTTCTGGATTACTTACCGTGAGATGAGATCTTCTTCTTTCTTCTGTCATCTTGTGTCTTACAAATTTAAGGTGTGTGTCTCTGTTATTCCATTATTTGTTGCTGTGATGATCTACGCTAACAAAGCTAACTTAAGGAAAAAAGAATTTACTTTAGTCCAAAGTTCAAGGTAAAGTCAGTCATGGTAGAAAGGTAAGGCAGTCAACCAGATAAGCTGACCATATGGCTTCACAATGGAAAAGTAAAGAACAAGTGATCTTTTCTTTACTCACACAGTCAGGACCCCAGCTAGGACAATAGTGATACTCACAGTGAAAGTCTTCACATCTCAACACGATCAGGACAACAGCCCTCCACAAGTATGCTTATTCTCCCGGGTGATTCTATGCCCTGGTGAGTTAAGGATTAACACTAACCACAATCTTACTTTTGTTAAGTAATTGGGCACTGAGATCCAATACAGGATACAGAGTCCTGGTGTCTATATATAGAGTCTATATCCCCAGTAACATTTTCTTTGGATGCTTAATGTCAAGTTCAGTAGAAAGCAAGTAACAAATAAGATCAAGGTCTGTGATGCTCACAACAATAGTAATAACAACAATATGTAAGAAGAAGATGAGAAGTCAAAGGGACTGAGTGATAAATTCTCTTTTAAATTACAAAATACAGGTTTAGCATTTTTTTTTTTTGAGTATAACCCTGGTTGGAGATAAGCTAACATATCACTAAGAATTTGAAAGGTAGTTAAATAATCAATTGTTTAAGTAAATTATTTGTTGGCCTAGGCTAATCAAGGAGATGAATGACAGACAAAAATTGTTTGTCTTAATTAAAATGAAATTTAAATGTTTTTCTGAAGCCTTTATAAATTTGATTGACATACTTGAAGAATGTTTTTACTGATGTAGATATGTACACATAATGAGAGCTTAGCAATGTCAAGCATTGTCAAAGGTGAGGTTTAATACATACACACACACACACACACAGACACACACACACACACACACACAACACATGCAAGCACATTTTATTTCCTGTTTTATCCTTACCAAAAAGAAGATCAAGTACCTAAATAAAACAATAATAAAATCAGAAGTTTATCCTTATAAACATTTTTTAAGAGCAGAGTTTCAGGTTACATCATAAATTCTCAGGAACACACCCACATTTTAAACCTTCTGAGAATCTTTTCCTGTCATGTTAATTTTTCTAGCTGGGAATAGTAGTGGACATAAGGCACTGCAGGAATCAGGGGCCTAGATTCTAGCTCCTGTCTGTCTTGTGAATGAGAGGTGTGTTGGGTTTGTTTCAGCCACCAATGGAGAAGTACCAGTGATTTAGGTCCTTCATCATGGAGCTTGCCAAGTCAGTGGAGTTAGGGTTTAACTTATGGTAAGTACATAGTTTCTAAAACTGTCATACTCTATTATCACACTTGGTAATTTAAAACCTTAGTAGCTTATATTCCTAGGCTAGAAGCCAAGAACAAGGCATCATCCAAAAGCCCTAAGGAAGAGTCCACGATCCATTCCCATTTCTGATTGGTTAGCTCTAGGCCCATGGAAGATCTTAATCACTTCAATCTGTATCCACTTCTCTTTTTACATGACCTTCTTTTTTGTTTCGGTCTCTAATTTTGAGATTCTCATTGGATTTGGGGCCTACCCATCCTAAGTGATTATGATCATATGGCTTTTTAGTAAGATCAATATGTTTATTAAACCTTGCAAAAAGATAGATACAACTCACCACTATTTTAAAATACAGGACATTTATTTGAAGGAGAGCAAGGAGGGGGAAAAGGGGTTGTTTTGGAGAGGAAGAAGTGGAATATGTTATAATTATAATATCATATCAAATATAATCTCTTAATCGTAACAATAACAAGAAGTATGTGTTGTTTTGCTTCATTTATTTATTTTTGTTTGCCATAAGTTTGTTTTAGATATATCCATGCTATTAAATGTGTCAATAGGTTCCCCACTTTACATTGCTGAGTTGTATTTTACTATGTGTGTAATCTATTCCTCACTGACATTTGTCACTTCTCATTTCTGAATATTATCAGTACAACTGTGATGAATACTTAAACATATAGAATCTCTTTTGATTTAGGCCAGTTTTAATTAATTTATTGATTGATTCATTAATTTATTTAACAAATGTTTACTGAAACTGCCATAAATAGTGTTGGACAGAGAAGATCTTGTTACTCATAGACACACATTACACTTTGGTAAAGCTCACAAATAACATCTATAGGGGCCATTTATGTAGACTGGATCTTACTTCATATATTCCAAAACCAAAATTTTCAATGTTTTAATGATGTATTCATTATTAACTTAATTATAAATGTTACTCTTTTTATAGAACTACCATGTTCACTTTATTAGTACATATATGTGACTTAAAAAATAAGCTGTACATTAAAAAATGGAAATAGAAGTTTCAATGTCATCTTTTGTATTAGTAAGGCATTTTGTAAGTCTTCTCAGCTTTTAAACAAACTATCTAAATATCTGATGCATTTTGAGTTTTGGGAACAATATCATAGTTTAAAATCAGGGTTTCTTGCCAGGCAGTGGTGGTACATGACTTTGATTCCAGCACTCTGGAGACAGAGCAGCGAGTGGATCTACTAATTCAAAGTCAGCCTGGCTTATAGAATGAGTTTCTATAAGCAGTCAAATGGGGCTACACAAAAAAAACTCTGTCTTCAAAAAGAAAACAAAACCAAAATGCAAACCAAAAAAAAAAAAAAAGAAAGAAAAAAAAATAAGCAAAGAAGGGTTTCTTAAATCTTTAGCTTTAAATTTATGACTCTATTGTGTCATTTTTCCCCCACACAACTCTAGTAACACAGGTATATAACACAAGTATATGGCTTTACTGATAAATCATAAATAAACTTATTAATTTCATGTATGCATAATTTTGCAACTTGAATATTAATGAGATGGATGTGCTTGCTTACTTTTACATAGAGAATTAAATGTTGAGGTTAAATATGCAACTGCCCTATGGCTATGGGCAGACTGACTACTCACCATTGGAAGGCTCCACATCCAAGTGTATATAAGCAGTATATACTGGATTTTCTGGGTTTAAAAAATAAAAGAACATAAATTTGAATGACTAGGAAAGGAGGTAGATCTTGGAGGTTTGGGGAAGGGTGAATGTGATCAATGCACAATGTACAACATTTTCAAAAAACTATTTTTTTTTAAAAAGAATTAAATCTTGGCTAAGTATTTATTATTTCTGGGCAGAGACCATTTTCAAATTTTTTAAATGTTGATTGATCCTTTAATTTTATAATCACCAATGCTGAGAATGTTACATTACAAATATGAAAGAGAACTATGTTTTGGACCATTTCAGAAGTTATATGAAATGCTGTAATAATTCCAAGCCAAAATTCATTTAATAATTATTTTTATAAAACTTAAGTCAGCAGCTCAAAGAGCAATTTCAACGAAAAACATTCTAACACCTGCCAGGGAAGCAGATAGGCCAAGTGTGGCTATCACTCCCCTTCCTCTTCTCCTTTAGTCCCACACTCCTGCCACTACCTCTCCCCTCTGCCCCATCTCCATAGGTCACACAGACTACTTCCTCTCCCACACATCACTCTTTCCCAGCATTATTTGGAAAACCTCCAGATAAGCATGCCAGAGAAGCAAGTAGGCCACAAAGCAGTAAATTGAACTTCAGATCTTTACTTTCCTTCTTCATCTTAAATCTGGTCCTCCAGGCACATCCCCAGCTCTGTAGCTGCATACCTGTGGCCTCTCCCCACCCTCTGCCTCCATTACCAGGGGAATAAGTAGACCCTGGTGGAACACTCTGGTTCCCTCCCTCCTGTGGAACCACCTCAACACCCATTCACATTCCTATCTGTTAGCTCCCAATACTCACAAATATACTTTTCTCAGAAACTGCAGTGTCCACAACCATCAAGATCCCAGAAGAATTTCCTATCAGGCAACACAAAGCCTCCATACCTTTCTAAATACCAAAGAGGACAACAGAAAACAGAATAAACTACCTACCCCACAAGAATTGTAATCATCTCCAACCAGATGTATAGATGCTAATATAAAAACATATCAATATCAGCCAGGACAGTAGATCTACACTACAGCTTAGCAATCCTATCACATTAAGTTCTGAGAATTGAAATATAATAAAGAGTTTAAAATAGCCATTAGGAACATGATAAATGTTTTAAAATGAAACGAATAAATTCTTTTAGAAATGAAAACACAAAGAGTGGAAGGAAAATAATAAAAATGGTTTACAACTAAGAAGTAGAAACAGAAATAATAAAGAAAACCCAAACTGAAAGAAATTTGGAAAACAAAATTTAGGAACTCAAACAGGAAGTTCAGAGGCAAGTATCAACAACAGAATACAAAAAAATACAAAAGATGGACAAGAGAATCTTAGACATTGAAGACACACTAGAAGAAATGGATACCTCAGTGAAAGAAAATGTTAAATTAAAAAAAAAAAAAAAAGACTCCTGGCACAAAGCATCTAAAAAATTTGGAACACTATGAAAAGACAAATATCTAAGAATAACAAGATTAGAGATAGGATTAGAAGGAAAAGAAATGCAGGCTAAAGGTGCAGAATATCCTTTCAGCAAAATAATAGAAGAAAATTTCCATAACCACAAAAAGAAGATGCCTATCAAGTCACAAGAAGCAAACTGAAGTCCTAATAGAAACTTCCCTGCATATAATAATCAAAACACTAAATGTATCAAACAAAGATTAAAACTACCAAGGAAAAAATGTCAAGTAACACGTAAAGGTTGATATATTAGAATTATACCTGACTTCTCAATAGAAATTCTAAAAGCCAAAATTGCCTACAAATGTTAAGAGACCGTAGATGCCAACCTAGACCACTATATATACCCAGAAAATTTTTTTATTCACAATAGATGGAGAAAATAAGACATTTCTTGACAAAAATAAATAAATAAATAAATAAAAATAAAGCTCTACAGAAGGTGCTAGAAGAAAAACTCAAACCCAAAGAGGTTTCTCACACCTAAGAAATACAAGGAACAAATAATTCCAAACCAGATCATCAAAAGAGAAGAAACACATACACACCATGACTACCACTAAGAACAACAAAATAAAAGAAATCAACAAACACTGCTAATTAATACCTTTTAAAATCTACGGACTCAATTCCCCAGTAAAAAGATACAGACTAATAGAATGAATGAGGAAACAGGATGGATCTTTGGCTGTATCCAAGAAGTACACCTTAACATCAGTGATAGACTTCACTTCAAAGCAAGAGAATAGAAAATGATATTCCAGAAAATAAACATAAGAAACAATCTGGTGTAGCCATTTTAATATCTGACAAAATAGAACTCAAACCAAGACTAATCAGAAGAGACAGGGAAGGACACTATATAGACAAAGGAAAAATTCACCAAGAGAACACTGCAATTTTTGACATCTATGCAGCAAACCCAAGAGAGTATCCAAATTCATAAAAGAAACATCATTGATGTTTAAATCACGTATTGATACTTGCACACAGACTATGGGAGACTTCAATACCCCACTCTTGTCAATAGACTTGTCATCCAGACCAAAAACTAAATATAGAAATGTTGAAGCTAACTGAGGTTATAAATCAAATGGACCTAACAGATATTTACAGAACATTTCACCCAAACACAAAAACATACCTTTTTCTCAGCACCTCATGGAAGTACACGGAAAATTGACTACATACTAATATAGAAAGCAAGTTATAACACGTGCAAGGACATTGAAACACGTCCCTGCATTCCATCTGACCAGCATGTATTAGAGCAGGATGTCATCAATAAAAGAAAGCCTACAAACTCATGGAAACTAAACAACTTTTTACTGTAGGAAAACGGATCAAGGCAGAAACTAAGAAAGAAATTAAAGATATTCTAGAACTAAGTGAGAATGAATAAACAACATATCCAAACATACAGAACATAACTTAGGAGGTTCTCAGAGGCAAGCTGATAGCACTAAGTACATACAAAAAAATAATAAAGATATCTTATACTAGAAATTCAATAGGATACATAAAAAATATAGAGCAAAAAGAAATCACACTAAAAATGAGTAGCCAAGAAGAAATAAGCAAATTCATGGCTGAAATCAATAAAATAGAAACAAAACAAAAGCAATAAAAAGAATCAATGAAACAAAGGGTTGATTCTTTGAGAAAATAAATATGATTAGCAATTTCCTAGCAAAATTCACTAAATGATGAAAATAGAATATCCAAATTAACAAAACTACAGATGAAAGGCTAGACATAACAGCAGACACTGAGGAAATACAGAGAATCATAAGGGCATTCTTTAAATCCTATCCTCCATCAAATCAGAATCCTAAAAGAAATGGAAGATTTTCTTGATACATTGTAGTATAAGGTTTCTGGCCCGGACTATCAGGCCTACCCTCAAGGGGCCTAAAGCCCACAGACCCACAGACCCGCAGAGACACAGAGATGCTTACATAGTTTTAGGCTGATTGGCCTAAGGCCCAGGCATATAACTTGCTAACTCTTTACCCTTAATTTAACCCATGACCCTTATCCTGTTGATCCTGAGGCTGGGTACCTTTTCTCAGAGCAGCACATTTCTCCTCTGTTTCTTCTGGTTTCTCTCTGGCATTCTGCTTTGTTCTGCCTGTTGTTAGAGTCTTCTTAGTCTGGTAGCCCCACCCACACTTCCTGTCTGTCTTTGACCAATCAGTGCTTTTTATTAAACTTATAGGTGAGGACAATTATTTACAATGGAACAACATAATCTCCCTAAAATAGATATCACTCACAAAAGTTAAATCAAGATTAGATAAGCACTTTAAAACATGGCTGTCATCTCTAGTGTGATAGAAGCAGTCATTAAAAGTCTTCCAATCAAAACCAAATTCTAACAAACAAACAAAATACATGACTTAAGCACAATATTCTACCAGATTTTCAAAGACAGGTTAATGCCAATACTTTTCAAATTCCATGAAACATCCTATAATTGGTTTTGTGAGTAATACTGATACTCAAACCCCATAAGGTCCAACAAAGAAATAGAATCTCAGACCAATTTTCATTATAAATTAGATGCATGAATTATGAATAAAATACTTGCAAACTGAATGCAAGAAAAACATTAAAAAGATCACCCACCACAATCAATTAGGCTTCATCTCGAAGATACAGGGAAGGTTCAACATATGTAAACTGATAAATATAATCTACCAGTAAACTAACTGAAAAACAAAAACCGCATGATCCTCTCATTAGATTCAGAAAAGCTTTTGTCAAAATTAAACCCCTTTTATATATAAGTCCTGGAGTGATTAGGGAAACAAGGTATATAGTTTAACATAATCAAGGCCGTTTACAGCAAACCAATAACCAACATCAACTTAAATGAAAATAAACTCCAAGCAGTTCCACTAATATCAGCAACAAGGAAATCTTGTCCATTCTTTCTATACCTATTCAAAATAGTCCTTAAAGTTCTAGCTAGAACAATAAGACAACTTAAATAGATCAAGAGGATACAAATTGAAAAGAAAGAAGTCAAGCTTTTTTAAATTGGAGATGATGTTAGATTATGTAAGTGACCCTGAAAAGTCTACCAGGAAACACCTATAGCTAGCAAACACTTACAATGTATTAGCTGGATAAAAAAATTAACTCACAAAAAAATCAGTATCCTTTCTATATACAAATAATAAATGGATTGAAGGAAAAAAATCAAGAAACAACACCTTTCACAATAGCCTCAAATAACAAAGTATCTTGGGTTAACTTAGCAAAGCAAATGATAGACTTGTATGATTAAAAAAATTAAAAAAAAAAAACAACTTTAAGTCTCTGAAATTTTTCTTCAAGTCAAGGAAATTTAAGAACATGTCATTTCAGATAGAAAGATCTCCCATGCAGATAGAAAGATCTCCCATGCCGATAGAAAGATCTCCCATGCAAATGGATCAATAGCTTTAACATAGTAAAAATGGCCATTCTCCCCAAAAAAGTCTATAGATTCAATGCAATTCCCATCAAAAATCCAACATACTTATTCACAGATCTTGAAAGAACAACTTTAAGCTTCATATGGAAACACAAAACCCCAGGATAACTCAAACAATTATGAATAATATGAATAGTAAAAGAATGGAAGGAGATATCACCATCCCTGACATCAAATGCTGCATTAGAGATACAATAATAAACACAGCAAGGTACTGGCACAGAAACAGACACACCAATAAGTGGAATCAAACTAAAATCCTAGACATATATTCACACACAAATGGACACTTGGATTATTTTTAAAATAATAAAGTCAGATATACACACTGGAAAAATATAGTACCTTCAACAAATGTTGCTGGTCAAACTGGTTGTAGGCATGTAGGAGAATTCAAATAGATTCATACCTTTCACTCTGTACAAATCTAACTTCAAATGAATGAAACACAGCAACATAGATGCAGACACAATGAACTTAATAGAAGGGAATGCAGGGAATAGCCTTGAACCTATTGTCACAGAAACAAAGCTTTCTGAACAGAACACTTTTAATGCAGGCACTAAGATCAGCAATGAATATATGGGACCTCATGAAAATGAAAAGCTTCTGTATGGCAAAGGACACCATTATTTAAAGAAAATAGCAGCCTACATAATGGAAAAATTTAACAACTACACATGCAGTAGAGGGCTAATATTCAAGTTACATAAGATACTCAAGAAACTATTTATCAATACAACAAATCACCCAGTTTTAAAGATGGAGTACAGATCTAAACAGGGAGTTTTTAAAACAGAAAATTCAGATGGCTGAGAAACATCAAAAGACATGTTCAACATCTTTAGGAATCAAGGAAACACAAATCAAAACTACCTTGAGATTTCACTTTATGCCTGTCAGAATAAAACAAGCGACATCTTATCTAGTGACCATGTGGAGTAGGGGGAACACTCACTTATTCCTAATGAGGATGCAAACTAGTGCAGCCACTATAGAAATCAATGTGCTTACTCAGGAAGACAAGAGTTAATCTATCTCAAGTTCTTATTATTCCAAAGAATGCTTCATCCTATAGAGAGACATTCTCAACTGTGGTTATTCTATTCATTGTATCCAGAAACTGGAATGGACAAAAGAAAATGTGGTCCATTTTACATAATGAAATATATGAATTATCAGTTTACAAAATGAAATTGGGAAATTTGCAAGGAGATGGATGGAACTAGATCACAATGAATGAAGTACCCCAGACTCAGAAAGACAAATATGGTGTGTGTTTATTTAAATGTGCAGATTAGCAGTTAAATAAATGAGAACAAAGCTTCAATCCATAGAATGTCAGAGGTTAGATGTAGAGTAAGGAGCTAGGGGAGTTAGAAAGATCACTGTAGGAGCGGGAAGTAGAATAGATAGCTATGTATGCGTAAATGATGAGAACACTAGAGTGGGAGGATCAACTGAAGGAGGAGGAAGGAAAGGGAGACAATGGGTGGAATATGGGAGAGACAGCTGAAATTAAGGGCTATTTGAAGAGTAGTAGATTCTTACTAATGTAATATGTGAAGGAGATCTAAATAAAACTGTCAGTGATATATCCTGTCACCAAAGGAAGCATCTAGTACTGGGAATGGGTTCCATCTAATTTAGTTGTTGGCCAAAAGGGTCCCATGGGAACCCCCAAACAATCCAGACATCTGCCAAGACTGCAGGCTGCTCCCCCCAAGCAGGCCTTATTGCTGAAGACACCTATACAACTCATTGAAGATGGAGATGTCTAGTTGGTATCCACATAGAGCCTTCACCTCTATTTCCCAGTGTCTTTGGTACAGGAAAGTATTCTGTAAATTACAAAACACCAATCCAAGTATAAACTCTTTGATCTACAATAGTGTCTTGCCTACAACATATGCTAGTACACTATGGGCACAAAGCTTGTGGTAGTATCCAACAAATATCTCATTTGACTGTAGGCTCATTCCATGAGATGGGATCCATACCCAATACTGCTTGAGTGACCAAGAACCAAAGACTAAATAATACACTGACCTAAGGCAAAACCAAATACTACTTTCTATTAAACTAATATAGCAATAAAGTGATTCCTAATGACATTCTGCCATATTCATGGATCAGTGCTTTGCTCAGTCATTATCAGGGCTTTCTCCCGAAAGGTGGAAACAAATATAGGGACACACAGCCAGATATTATGCATAGTGAGAAACCTTGAAACACTCAGCCCTAAATGGAATATCTACATCAAATTCCTCACTTTAGGGCTCAGAGCACCTGCAGAAAAGAAAATAGAAATAATGCCAGAGGGCATAGGGGCCACCAAGGAATAAAAAGACCTTCTACACTAACAAGACTGATACACATGTGAGCTGTGGAGACTGAATGAAGGGCCTGCATATGTCTGCACCAGATGGTGTCCTAAAGCTGAAAGAAGTGGATACAAGCCCATCCCTAACCCAGAATCAAACTCCAATTGATAAACACTTGAAAAATAAATGTATTTGTTTTCCAAGCAAGTCTCATTGGAAAACAGACACTTAAGGGTTGGCCCCACGCCCAGCAGTAGATACCTAATAGAAAGTGAACTCTGCCATCGTTGGATGTTCACCTTGTCTCTTAATGTTGTTCCTGAGCTAGTTTTTCCCCTTAATTTTAGGTTTTTTAAAAAATTATTATATATTTCTTTCTCTTTTTATCTTCAAGTCCTTTGTGTATATATCATGGCTTCCAATTTAGTGTTTTTACAGGGTTCTTGAATGTGTGAATAAATAGGCTTCTGCTTCTTGTGGCTTTTCATAAACTCTTTTCCTTCCTTTTTTGTTTTGCTTCGTCCTATTCTGGTGTCCAGCTTTTGTTTCATCATATATTATATCACATTAATTATTTCTTAGAAGTCTGTTTGTTTTCTGATGAGAGACAGAAAGGTGGTGGATGCAGATGTGAAGGGAAATGGGAGGAGCTAGGATGAGTAGAGGGAGGAGAAACTGTAATTAGCATGATTACAAGTTATATGAGGAAAAATTCTATTCTCAATAAGGGAAGAACACTATAGAAGAGAAATATTCTAACACAATACAATCCAAAGATAAACCAATTCTTTGTGTATGATGAGGAAAGGTATTAAGAAAAAATTAAAATCCTTGTTTTCTATAGTTGAACCATTATGTTTTTATAAGACAGAAAACTTCAGGTGTGCAGCAAATCACAGCACTTTGTCTGAAACTGGGATGGCACTATTTCAGCGTTTGCTGTAGTACGAGGCTCAGTGTATATATTGTATGCTCAGAGTCAAGGTTTAAATGTGATTTCACAATAGGACATGGTTAGCACTGACAGAAATTCCTCAGACTCACTGCATGTTTGATTTTGAATTAATATTTGGTCATTGTGCATTCAGACACCTTTGACCAAATTTTCCATGAAGCTCATGTTCAGTAACATGACCCTATCAGGTGACACAACCAATGGTTTAAACAACTGGGTTCTAGATGATTTCTTCTGTTCGAAGCAACTTCTCAATCAAAGTTGGAGACCTGCGGATACCTCAAAGCATTGGAGTACTGAAACATTGTAAAGGGCATCCAGGGCACTAGCAATTTCCTTTAGTTCTAAAGGCTGACTGAGCCCCTGCAAACCTCAGTCATATTAAAAAAAAAAAAAAACCCAAAAAACAAAAAACAACCAAAAATCCAAAACAAACAAGTAAACAAAAAACAGTCTAGTAAGGCAGAACCCCATCTGAAGGATTCAGTAACTGTTTAAAAGGTCAGGAGAGGAGGGAAGGCTGTGAGTCTGCAAGTACTTGGACCTATAGTTAGCAATGGCTCCAGAGATGCTGGTATGAACTTTGAGCATGCCACCTGCCTCTGCTAAGGGTGACTATAGCATTAGTTGAGGATAAAAGTGAATTCTTTTGTTTGAAACTTGAGAAAAGAGGATATATAGGAATAACCACTATTCCTGACTTTCATTTTGTAACCCTTTAAGAGAAATTTAATTCCACAGGCTTTATGTTAATCAAATGAAGATAAATATACCCTAAAATTATTTGATAATACTGTCCTGAATGAAGAAATCTTTTCAATCTCTTGCAAAAGTAATTATTTATTGTTATATAACTGCAGTATTTTCCAGAAACTTGAATATTTGTAAAGACACTGTCTGTTGGTACATTTAATGAAGACAGTTAAAAATCTCACATTCTGTAGAAGGGGAAAGATATTTAAACAAGTCTCTTTGCTCATAGCCTCTGAGGAGTTGTTTCCCTAAAGTGATGTGTAGATTCACTAGTGGACATCTATTCAGGAATGTATAGATACACAGCCATACATGTTGTCTCCATTAACTGTATTGTTTGAGAGGAATGTTCTACTGGATTCACAGAGATGTAGGAGAAAGTTGTTGAAGAACAGAGGGCTCAGTTTCTGAAAATAAGCAATGCAAAGGGTTGGGTAAGTTATTCACTAGTTAGATAAAATTTTGTCTGGTGTTATAGAAGCTGTTTGTTTCAATATACTTTTCCTTTCTAACTATTGGTCAGTACAACATATCCATGGTGGTCAGATCACCATTTAGCCATTAGCAGTACTTATTTAAATGAGAAGTAATATACCTACATATTCTCCTATATAACTTGTTTAATAGAACTCTCAGGATTCTTTGAGTTGAATAAGCCTTGGATTTGATATCTGAGAGTCTGGTTTTGCCCTAGATCTCCTGCTCAGAGGACTCAGCATTTCTACTCTTCAAGTAGATTCCCCATCCCTCTGTGAGTCTCTTCATCATTTATTTTGAAGTAAACCATCTGTGGTAGATCCTCAATATATGTATACAGAATTTTTTTGAGCATTCATTTTTTTTAATTTAAAAGTTTTAAAAACATATCTACCATTGTTACCCCTCCTTCCCTTTTTCCCAGTCATGCCCTAGTTTCCTCCTCCCCATTCTCCCCATCCATTCCTCAGAGAGGTAAGGGACTCTCAGCATGAGTTAAGGCAGTCTGGCATACCCAGTTGAGGTAGGAGCAAGCCCCTCCCTTCAGTATTTAGGTTGAGGAAGGTGTTCCTTTGTGGGGAATGGGCTCCAAGAAGCCAGTTCATGCACTAGGAAAAAATTCTGGTCCCACTGCCAGAGACCCCCCCAAACAACTCACACCATTCGACTGTCATTCACATTCAGAAAGACTAGTTCTGTCCCATGCAGATTCCACAGCTGTCAATCCAGAGTCAGTGACTTCCCAATAGCTTGGGATAACAGTGTTCTGTGTGTTTTCTCATCATGATCTTGATCCATTTGCTCATATATTCTCCCCTCTTTCTCTTTGACTGGACCAGGAGCTCAACCCATTGATTAGCTGTGGATTTCTCTATCTGCCTCCAACAGTTGCTGGTAGCCAGGGTTTCTATATATGTGTTAGAGTTGCTCAATGATTTACCCCTCACCTAGTTCTCTATAAAACACTTATCTTTTTATGCTGCTTCCTTGACTACTCTTATTCCCTGATGTCTTTTTAATGGCTTATTCTAGTTCCTGTATGCCTGCATGATTCCTCATGGATCTGTGATTTGTTTTGTGTGAGTATGGTATGGAATACTAATGGTTCCAAACAGTGTTAGGTATTGGAAATTGGAAGCTTATAGGATAAGCAGAACAGAGACATAAGACACTTACTGGGTGATTACTTTGAGGTAACACCAACTATAACTACTATTCAGAGGCTCAAAGCTACTATTTCACAACTTTCTTCTATAAAAGAAGTGAATAGACTCTGAGATGTAAGGTCTATCACCACTGACACATCTGTATGGCCTTGCATACTAACACCTGGAACAGAAAGATGGTTATCACCTTCCTTTCATCTTGAACTATTATGTTAGTACAAAGAGAAGGGGCCTGGTTCAGAGCTGAGAACTCAGTTGTAAGCATTTGTAGAAATGTAGTAATAAAATCTTATTTTTTTAAAGGGAGGAGGTGTAAGTAGTAGTCAGGGTGTCAGCATTAGTGTCTGGCATGGTCTGTGTAACACTGACATTCTGACATCACTCACTTCAAAGGTAGGGTCGTGCTTTATTACTCTTTGAACAGTAAACTGAGAAAAAAGATCAAGTATATTCATAAAGTGTGAGTCAACATTAAACAATGAGAAATAGCCAAGCGAGGTAAATAACATAAAGTCTCCCAGGGAAACCAATGAGAATATCAAACAACCTGAACCATGAAGTCTCTCTGATGGTCTAGAACCTTCCTGACACTGCAACTATTTAATACAGCACCTCATGTTGTGCCAACCATAACATTAGTTTTAGTACTTCTTCATAACTGTACTTTTGTGCTATTATGAATCATAATGTAAATATCTGTTTTCCAATAGGCTAAAGTAATCCCTGTGAAAAGGTCATTTGATCCACAAAGGGTGGTGACCCACAGCTTGAAAGCCACTGTTTTGTTTTTGTTTTTGTTTTTTGTTGTTTGCTTTTTTTGTTTTTTTAAAAAATGAAGTTTGTAGGAACTCAAAATCAAGACACAATGTTTCTATGACATAATTTGATTGTTGGTTCCATGGGTAGCTAAAGCCACCTCTTGTTAGCCTCAAAGTTTAGCATTGAACTATTAAGTTGGCATTACGCTTTCCATCAGTATTCTGAAGGACTAGTTGATAATAATAATCAAACCATAAGACAAAAATATGAGTAGAGTTGAACTTCAATATATGTGGAAGATACTTTTATGTTTACCTGTTGATACCTTGTTTACCTATCTGATAGTGTATTTTGAGATGTTGTAAAATTGCTATAACTCAGTAATTCTTTCTCTTTCATTTGAGTTCATTCAAAATGCTTCTTAGTATGTTTACCAACAGAAAAATTCTTGCATGAACTCTGCCTTGTAAATGGAGGCTCCTGATTTCACCAGTGCTATTTGCCTTGTCTCATCTAGATTTGCAAATTCTTCAAAAACAGCAACTACATTAACTCTTTCAGTGCCGACTTACTAACCTCTCATTCTGAAACCTATTAGTCGCTTTTCTTCATAATCATTGCTATCTTTCTGGAAGTTCTTTACATCATTTTGTCATTTTATTTGATAAACTTTCATAGCCATCTGTAACTCTGAAAATGTCTACATATATGTTTACCATACTAGAAAAGTGTCAGGAAAAACAAGAAACAACAAACAAACAAATAAAAACAATAACAAAAACAGGACATTTTCCTGCAAAGAAAACATTATTTATTTAGTCAGAGAGAGAACATGTTTTTAAATCATGCCAAGGATAATCCCAGATTTGTGTGTGTGTGTGTGTGTGTGTGTGTGTGTGTGTGTGTGTGTGTGTGTGTGAGAGAGAGAGAGAGAGAGAGAGAGAGAGAGAGAGAGAGAGAGAGAGAGAGAGAGAGAGAGAGTTTGCCTTTGGAACAAGGTTCCAGAATCAAATTATTATTTGACAGTGAATTAGTTTATATTCTAGTAATTGTCACTTTTAAATGTAAATCTGCTTTAATTTTATAACTCAATTCTTATAAAACAAAAAAGTTTTATAATTTTAAATATCAGCATCTAACGGCAAAGGTAACTAACATTATTAATTATTAATAAAATTATTTTACGTACATTAATGCAAATGAAATTAAAAGGTATAGATATTCTTATAGCATTTATAAGTAAAACAATAACAAAAATTATTTTATTATCTTACTATTATCTTACATTATGGAAATGTAGTAATAAAATTCCATTTTTTTTTTAAGAGAAGAGGGGTAAGTTGTAGTTAGGGTGCCAACTTCAGTGTTTGACTTTCAGCTCCCAACTTTCTGTTTTGGGAATTTCCACAGTGAGTGAAGAACAAATGCCTGAAACTGATAGGATATCACTAGAAGGAAAGTACGTCAGAGCAAACAGGTCTAGAGTTACCTGAGACACTGCTGTAGTCATATCAAGCTAGTATAAGTTTGATGCATTAAGAACATCAAGGGAAACTAGAGGGGTTTTTTTTTTTTTTTAATTTCCTTTGTTAGCTTATTTCATTTTCTCATATGTATTTCTTAAATTTTAGGTTGTTGTTTTGGGAAATACTGCCTCACTCTTCATTCAAGGGAATCCTGATATTGCTTTTTGGCTTGATTCACTTGGTTAGTTATTAGTTATACTGTTTATAGAACAGGGCCTTCAAATACTGCACTTGATTGGTTCTATTGGTTGGTTCTCTCAGCCCTTAGCGAGGCTTCATTCTGTCAGTTGATCCCTTGGCTCAGCCTTTTTTCTGTAGGACATCCTATATGATGTCCACATAAAATTTGGGATGTGATTATTAATCAACAAAGCCTCAACCCCTATATGTCCACCTTTCTTAGTTAGGGTTTATATTGCTGTGAAGAGACATAGCAACTTTTACAATATTTGATTGGGACTGACTTATAGTTTCAGAGGTCTAGTTTATCATTGTCATGGTAAGAAACATGACAGCCTGCTGGCCAACATGATGCTGGAGAAGGAGCTGAGAGTTCTACATCACTCAGGCAACAGAGAATAAACTGTCACACTGGCCATGGCTTGAGCATATATGAGACCTCAAAGCCTGCCTCCACAGTGACTATATCTACTCCAACAAGGCCACATCACCTAATATTTCCATTCCCTATGGGCCAAGAATTAAAAAACACGAGTCTATGGGTACCATACCTATTCAAGCAACCATATCATCTCTACTCAGTTACATGCCACAGACTCTTTTTCTGATTTATCTGCAGAAAAAGTGATTTGTCTACATGTAGTTTATTAGCCACTATGTATTTTTTGCTGGTAGATTATTTTCTATGACAGAAACAATAATTCTTCTTTTCATGGAGACACTCCTTTGCAGTGTGACTTGGATGCTACATCTAATAAGATGTGCTTATTTTCTATATGTCTTGAGGATGTGCTTGCATATGTAATATGCCTCATCAATAGGATTTAAGCAAATGCACAAACAGATCCTTGAAAGGTATTGTCTACTGGGTCTTATCCTCTTTGTGCTTAGATGCTGCTGTTCTTATAAACAAGCTGCTTTTGCTTAATTGAAGACAAGGATCAATCTGAAAAGCCATCATTGTCCCAGGTCACCAATGTTCCTGATTTCCAATGGAGGCCATCCTAGACTGCATAGCAACCAGTCTTAACAACTTAACAACTATCTAGCAAGCATACATAATTATAGTTAAAACTCTAAAAAACAACCAAATGGTTAGTTAATTTCAAGGCAGTTTCTCATATCTTGGGATACTTTATTATGTACCACAGCTTAGCAGTCTAGGAGGTGATATCAGAAGAGGGAGACTCTCATTGCAAAGCTCGAAAAGAACTCAAAATGGCTTTAGTATATGATAAGAACAAGCTGAAATCACATAAGAAACTTATAGTCTAAATTAGACAAAAAAAGGAGTCAAAGAATGTGTTAGAGGTGATGAAGTTGCAAGGGGACAGTAATTGCAGGCTGGGAAGATGGTAATTCCTGTTATATAGTTGCAAGCAATTGAGAAAACTGTCAAAAAACATGGAACCATCCCCTGTAAACTCACAGATGGGGTTAAGATTTTATGACCAAATAGTGAAAGTGTCATTGGCTTCTACACTTGACTAAAGATGAGAAAGATGGACTAAAAAAGGAATTGTTTGGCAAGCTGAATTTAGAGATAGACTGGCATTACAACTTTCCTGGATTGGAAAATAAAACGGCTTCATCTTCAGTCCCACCAGTCAAGCATAAGACATGTCTGTCTTCAGGAATGAGGATGCATTTGAGGGTAGCCCAATTGCTACACAGTCCATTTAAAAACCTTCTGTTAGATTTAAGACAGTGCCTAGTATATTCCTTCAATCAGATGAGGCTTTAATAATTTTAAGGGCATTGTCTCAGTCTACCTAACATAATATTTAGTTTGCAGAGATGATTATTTTCACAAAAGTTTGAGGTATAGGTTTAGGGAGTAAGGGGTGTATTTGATTCTGCTTTATTGGGGCATTCAAAAATTGTTAAGGTGACACCTGCTTCTGCTATAAAGTTTGATCTGAAACTGCTGATCATCAAAGAATATCAGTGAGCCCCTATATTCTATGAACAAACCCCAACTTCAAGAGGACAATGCAAGAGTACAAGAATAATGAACTGGGAACAAGTTTGGAGCTAGAATTGGGTCCTAATTAAAGACGGTGCTTGCTCAAAAGGAGATTTTTATTAATATTGGCCTGACAGGATCTCACAGTGTAATTCTATCCTCCTTCTGGGTTGGAGCGTATATTATCATCACAAGTACCTTTTCACTATTCTATGTTGGATGGATTGGCAGGAACTTTATAACTTTAGTGCACAAGACTTTGAATTAATAGTCGCAATGGAAGAGTTGTACTCAAATAAACATCTAAATTGGGAATTGACTGGGATGAAGTCATTTCAAGCATATTATCATTTTGAGATGACTTTTGTAAAACTGAGAACCTGTATTTTGCATATGGGAAGAAAGCCTGAGGATTACAGCATAAGATATGTACAAAACCTCCACGATCATTCCTTTTTATATGCTCATCCTTTTGTGGTGTATCTTTGCCACCCTACCCATCAAAAGGTAGAGTTAGTTTAGCCAGATAACTTGATTTAGCCAATATGTTATGAAGAACTGTTATAGAAACCAAGGCCTGTAAAATGTGTACACTTTTGGACATGTACAGAGCTGATGTGCAGTTAATCCTCTGCAAAGATATGGATGTCCTGAAGTAGTCAGGGGAGGAGTCTACATAGAAAAGAATGGGTTGGGATATGAGAATCTTGAAGAATTCGGCTTCATCATTAGCTCTATCTAATATAATACAGTGTTCACTGTGGCCTCATTAGTGGAAGGAGGATAAACTGGAAGAATGGTACACTTGATCTCAGTCTAAACTGCCATATACTGAATCAAATAAGGATAACTATTATTATTAAGGATAACTATTATTTCTGGCCATTAAGTTTTGGAAGGGCTTATCATGCATCATAGGATAACTGATATAGGCTCTTGGCTGAAATACAGTGTAAACACTGTATGTCTCTATTACACCCTTTAAAAAGTAAAACACGTCAAGGGACTGGGCATGGTTTTGTGATAGAGAACTTGCCTAGTATATATGAGGTCATGGACTTTATCACCATGCACTTCAAAACATAGACTAATAAGAAAACTATAATAAACTTCCAAGGCTCTGGAAAAATAACTCAGTCAGTTAAGTGTTAAAAAAAAAAGAAAGAAAGAAAGAAAAAAGAAAAGAAATCATAAGGACATGTGTCTGATCCTCTGGAATCATGGTTTATGAGAATTCTGTGTATGGTGGTGAAGAGTTGAAGAAACTCAGGCCAAAGAAGAAAGAGGGACAAAGGGAGATAAATTCCTCAGGCTTATTGACTAGTCAGTCTGGCCTCCTTGGTTAATTCCAGGACAGTGAAAGACCTTGTCTAAAGAAAACAAACCAAATAAAAACTGCTGGATGACATCTGAGGAATGACACCTGGGAGTATCCTCTGAACTCTGCATATAGCATACACACACATATGAAATGCATGCTTGAGTACACATATGCCTACACATATAGAAATAAGCAACACACGCATAATAATACATTTCCTTGTAAACTAGATTTTGCTTTTGTCAAAGTGTGCTTCAGTACCACTACCCCATTTAATGTCACCAACTTTGAGTAGTTTCATTGACAGCTAGCCAGTTTTTCTTTCTGTATTTGAAAAATTTGTGTTTGATTTTTAGATTCTCTTGTAGGACTCTCTGGGAATTAAGGAGTTTTCATCTAGTTTAGTTAAGAGCTTCAACTGCATTTTGTCTGTAGCATTTCCCAGGACTCCATTACTTTCTGAAGAACTATTCCCAATATAAAAAAAAGATTCTTTTCTGCCTTAGAATAGTCTTCTTTCTTTGTCATTTGGCCATTTAGTGTTTATTTTTAAGTGCCCATTCTTTTGAGGGTAAGTTAGAGTTTCCAGTGAGCTGTTCTTAAACAGTCTCCAGGCATCTTCATGGCTATTAATTTTCAAAATGTCTTCTGGCCATTATTTTTTTTCTTAGTAAAAGCCCACATTATGCCATCATTTCCTTTTCTAAAATAGTGTCATTCATGGTGATTATTTTTGGCTTTTCTTCCTTGCCAGCACACTGGACTTAACCCTCTGTTGATGGGTTTAAACAGACAGTTTCTGGGGGGTAGAGCAAGAATCTATCTTGCTTTTGAGGAGCCTTCAACTCAGTAAAGCTCACATTTCCCCTTTTCTAAGGGTTTATATGTGCACCATGTCTTCCAGCTCATAGGAGAAGGGAGAAAATCTTGGTAATGAGCAGGTTTGGGAGGTCTGATGAAAAAGGTGGATTACAGCACAGACTCGTGTCCTTCTTGATGAACTGCTTGTCTCCATGTGGTTGTTGTTATTCTCCTATTTTAACTATATTTCCCTTAAAGGATAGAAGCAGTCCGAAACACTGAACAACAGTGACAGTCCCTTCCCCACCCACCACATATATTGTAGTCCTGTACTGAACTCTCAGGTAAACCTTGTGGTGAATGAAAGAGGTTTGGTAGATCCTCATGAAAGATCAAAGAAAAATCATGAAAAATGACTGCCATTTTTTATCTCTCCAGTAAAATAAACAAAAAGACACAGTAATAAAGCTTAAGACTCCTACACAAAGTTATATAAAAAGGCATTTTCATAATCCTCCAGATACATGTGGTGAGATACTACCACAAATTGCAATATTGCTGTTATTGTGTCGGTGTGGACAGAGTCTAAACGTCTGGGTTTCTGTTAGTTGGGAGAATGAGGAGTGGTGGACTAATTTGGGAACAGCTAGCCAAAACCACAATTAAATAATGTTAACAAACTCATAAAAGAAAAAAAATATTGTGGAAATGAAGAAAATAGTAAAAGTGATATGAGTGAGTAAGACCCTAGGCAACACCTCCAGAGAAAGAACAAAACTACACGTTAAAAATAAAACATGAAGGAGATTTAAAAGACTTCAAAAGAGAATGATATATACATGGTAAAGGCAACAAATATGTGTAATAAGAGGCTTTACATAAAATCCAAAGCAAAGACAGAGTATTGCCAAAACAATATACTTGAAATTTTTCATATATATGTATAGTGTGTGCAAGTGTACATGAATGTATGTGTGTGTAAGAGTTAAGACAAATATGGCAACATATTTATCACATACTAGATTTAAATAAGTGTAGATTATACATTAAAATAAAAATATTCAGACTAATTAATAAAATTTAAAATATACTGAACTCTAGATGTGATAAAAGAGAATTAAGATTGAATAAGTTAAAAAAATAATGAAACTTGATATGCCAATGGACACAAGTCATCTAATAATCAACAAAATTTCTCACAATGTAGCAACTATGTGTGTAAGTGAAAGCTCTAACATCTGTCTGTAAATTGTGGAAAAGTCAAGTGAATAGTCTGGTTTATAAGAATATAGGACAGACAATGCCATATTATGTGTTTTAACATAACAGAAGATCTTTGCTTTGAGGCCCATATTGTCCATTCATAAAATCTAACTCTGTCTATATATAGAAAAAGTATTTGATATACCACAAAGACTAGAAATCATATGAATAGTCCAATTCTAACAAATAAAGCTGAATATTAACAAAAAATAATATAGGCACATCTATATAGAAATTTTAAATCCTATTAAGCAGTTAATCAAAGGAGAAAGGAGAAAATCAGAAATTAGAATTAGAAAACTGTTTAAAATTGTTGTACAAAACTCTGAATCTGTAGGATACAGAAGATACCACAATAATCTTATAGTTACTTATGTAAATAGTAATATACATAAATGCATGAAATGTTTACCTGGAAACATTAGGTTAATAAATACAAAAGACAAAACATGGGGGTATAGTTTTCTACTCTCATAACAAGGGCTATACACTGAAATCCTGTCTCAAAAAACAAATCAAACAAGCAAAAAGAATAATAGGATCATACTGATATGGGAATGCTTTTCTGTATGCTGTGAATATCAATCTTTGAATAAAGGAACTGTTTTGGCTTATGACAAGTGCCTTAGAAGAAGTAGGTGGAGAATCAAAATAGGTAGGAAAGGAAGGACGAAGTCAGAGACCAATCCAGCCAGATGCATGAAGAAGAAACATGTAGAAACACAGGTAAGCCACAGGCCATGTGGCAGAACAGATTAAAGAGAATGAGTTGAGTTAAGATGAAGGTACTAGCTAGCGATGTGCCTAAACCATAGGCCAAACAGCATGAACTTAATATGTGTGTCTGAATCATTTTGGGGAGAGCCTAAGCAGCGGTGGGTGGCTAAGGGATCTGGGGTGGCAGGTCTGTGGATCTGGACCTCTGGCAGTCGGGCCAGAAACCTCATTGTAACAGATGGCTTCCCAACATGGGTCAAATACTCATATAAAGCCTGAGAAAGCTTAAAAGGAGTTCTAAAGCAGAAAAATAGCCAAAAGCAGCTTTCAAATTGTGTATCTGAAGTGGGTCATTGTACAGAGATAGTGTGGCATCCGGGCCACATTCAAAATGGTAGTGGACTTGCGGCAGGGAGCATAAGCTGCAACCAGGCTGGTTCCTGAAGTCTCACAGAAGACTCAGTTGCATGTTATTAAGGTTTATGTTTATACTGCACAAAAAAAGAAAAAGAGTCAAAGACAATTTCTTAGTAGCAGCACTTCATGGGTCTCCTCTGTTTTCTGACAGCGAATAGAGATGCGGCCCTTTAAGAGAACTTATTGATTCAGCTTTATCTGCAAAAACTACGTGGCTCTTTAAGAGAGTGGTAGCATTTTAAAAGTTCTTATAGTTGAAAAATAATTATTGAGTCACAATAAAACAGATTCAGATGAAAAAACCTGTAAATTGGTTACAATGTGTGTAAAATGTACATAGGCTTCAGAGAGAAAAGAAGGAAGGTAGAGAAAGTCCATAAAAAAGAGAGATAGAGTAATAAAAATATAATAAGACATGTAAAAATGGAAAGTAGACACAGAATCTAGATTATGGTTAGTGTGTTTTCTTTTAATTTCTTAACTGTTAATGAGAAAACTGCAGAAAGAAAATTGATTGCAAATGCTGCTAAGTTAAACAAGAATATATATTTTAAATTTGTGTCTAAGGATTAATTGCTTTGGAAGAGTTCTGCTTTTGTTTCTACAGAGAATGAAAACCTGTGGGTTGCTTCCAGGCAAATATAGTTTCATGAACCAAGACATTCTGAAAATTCTCTGATGGGAAAAAATAATCACATCAGCTTCAAAGATACAGACTAAGATGATCCAACCTCAAGAACCTGTAAGATTACCCGCAGGAAGTATTAATGGAAAACTATGCCCAAATTCCCAAAACAGTGTTTATAAATGTTTGTTTTCATTATAAGCGGTTAATGGTCATAGTTAATTGATATGGGAGTGCCTTTCTGTATACTGTGAATATCAATCTTTAAATAAAGGAGCTGTTTTGGGCCATGACAGACACCATAGAAAAAGTAGGAGGAGAAATCAAAGCATAGGTAGGAGAAGCCCAAAGGAGCAACATGTAAGGAACACAGGTGAGCCACGGGCAGACAGATTAATAGAAATGGGTTGATTTAAGATGTGAGAGCTAGCTAGCAATGTGCCTGAGCCATAGGCCAGACAGCATAAACTTAATATAGTGTCTGAGTCATTTTGGGGGCCAGAGCAGCAGCGGGCTGCTAAGGGGTCTGGCACGGCAGGTCTGTGGGTCTGGGCCTATGGCTGCCCGGGACCAAGAAACCCCATTGCAACAGTTAATCTCTTTCTAACAAGAAAAAGAGGATATGGTATATGAGTAATTTTAAAAAATGATTATTGAATTTACTTCAAAAATCAGATGTTAATCTCAAAATATTTTACATTGGTATGAATTTTGGTTTATTGTTACAAATATAAGGTCAATTTTGTTATGCTGTATGCATTTTTCTAGTCTTGTTTAAGGTATGTTTATATAACCAATTTAAATTGTAACATATAGTTAAGAAATGTCTGTTAGTTGGATTCTTAGGTGTACAAAGATATATTTCAATTAGATAGGTAATCTTCAAAGACGTCTAAGACCTACAGAATATGGTATTTAAAATATTTTAAGAACTTAGACTTTTCTGTACAGTGAGACAGATCTGTTTCTGATAGCACCAACTGACTTCAAGATGAAAATGGACATCGAAGAAATTCCATGTGGAGTCTACTTTCTTTGTTGCAATGACTAGCCACTGGACAAGAAAATGTTCTTGACAGTATGCTGTCTAAAATTGACATGTAGGTTCATAGGAAACTGACCTCTGAACTTTGGTAGAACAAGCCAAGATGGTCCTTCAGGTTACTGCTTTGTAGAGAAAACTGCCAGACATTCTTCAGGTCTCAAGGAGAAGTGACTGATGAGCTATATCAGAATGGACAGAGCAGTCCTTCAAATTTCTTGCTTCACTGAAAGGTGTGCCAGAGATTCTGGGCTTATAGGCTGAAGATGGATGCCCCAACTTTATAAAGGAACTTTGGATGACTGTCCAGGCAGTTAGGTGACATCTCTGTCATTTCTAAATTTTGGAAGTTGCTTGTACTCCCTACTTACTCAGGTAGTAATATATCCTTCTGTGGTCTTTGTTGTAGTTGATGATTAGGTAGTTATAGACATAGTTTTTCTTAGTTATTTTAAAAGGTATATTGGATATGAAACTTTAGATAGCAAGGCAAAGGTAGATGATAGAGTATTTTCTTTAATTTTGCTAAACACAAATAGACTATAGATATTGTAACTTGCTTGATAGCTATTTTGTTGTATGTAATTTTGCTATATTAAAACTGAAACCTTCCTTTCTGGTTAGAAATGGAGAGACAATGTGGGAATGTCTTTCTGTATGCTGTGAATATCAATCTTTAAATAAAGGAGTTGTTTTGGCCCATGACCGACACCTTAGAAGAAGTAGGTGGGAATTCAGAATAGGTAGGAAAGGAGGGGTGGAGTCAGAGACAGATCGAGCCAGATGAGTAAAGAAGAAACAAGTAAGGAACACAGGTGAGCCACAGACCATGTGGCAGGACAGGTTAATGGAAATGGGTTAATCTTAATGAAGGAGCTAGCTAGCAAGGTGCCTAAGTCATTGGCCAAACAGAATGAACTTCATATGTGTCTGAGTCATTTTGGGGGGGGGTCAAAGCAGTGGCGGGTAGCTAGGTGCTCTGGGACAGCAGGTCTGTGTGTCTGGATCTCTGGCTGGATGGGGCCAAGAAACCTTATTGTAACATCATGCTATGATTTTGGATAATTTATCAATTGTACTTAACATAAAATGAAGTCTTTTAAAATCACTAAATATCTTTACAATATTCCTCTTTACAAATAGCTTAGAATTCCATTGACTACACTCACTGATTATCTGTTGAAATATTTATTCATTCACTGGGATGTGATGCTGAACATCCTAAGAGTTGGTCTTTGCATGGATATTGATAGTACATTTTTATTGTAATGAAACTCCCTGACCAAAAGCAACTTATTTTTTCCTTAAGGAAAAGTTGGTTTTGGCGTTGGTTCCTAAGGGATAGATTCTATAATGGTAGAGAAGGTATGGAAGCAGGGGTGTCAGATATCACTTTTTTTTTCAATCAGCAAGAATGTTTATTATCTCAAGAGTAGAAGTTCGAGCATGCTGGGCTCACTCATCTGACACAAAGGCAACATGGCAACCCCATGAGAAGCTTGTGGAATCCTTTTATACAAAGGTAAAGGAATTCTAGGTAGTTAGGTCACTTAGGCAATTGGGCAGTTAGTTATGATTGGCTTAAGCAAATTGTAACTATGTCAATCTATTTCTTTTTAAAATATTTTTTATAAAAATGTCATTTTTATCTATGTATCCTCCCTGCTCCCCCTCCCTTCCCTCCTCCCAATCCCTCCCAGTCAGCCTTCAGCCTCCTCCACCCCCCCATCCACCCATCATCTCCCCAAACCAGGCAAGAAGTCTCAAGGTGGTTCAGCTCAGCATGTCGAACCCACTCCAGGCAAGCCCGATTTCCTCATCCCAAAGTCAAGACTGGATTAGGTGTTCCCCTGGAGGGAATGGGCTCCAAGGTGCCAACCCATGCACAGGAACACAGTCTGATCCCACCCCTCATGGCTCCACATACTGAGATCACATTTTATTCACATACAGGAAGCAGGAGGAGGAAGAGTTAGCAGGAAGTGGTTGAGGCCAAAAACCCTTAAACTGTAAGGGGGTACACAGTGTCATTACAGCACAGTCCTAGACACTAAATTTTCACCTCAGAGAAGATTATTTGTGAGTTACAAGCATGGGGGAGGAGATGAGCATCTAGGTCCAGCAAAGATAGACAGCAGATGTTTTTGTAGAGGTGGGTTTTTAAGGAAAAAAATAGGAAGTCTGTGTTAGGGTGAGTTGGTAAATCCTGTGGTCCTGTTAGTCAATGTAGTCAAAATATAAACTTTGATTGCTGGATCTTGGTGTTTTGATTGCTGGACCTTGCTATTGAAAGGCCTCCCCCCCGGGGGTGGGGGACCCCCAAAACGTACCTTTCCTCAGGAAGAGACCCCGGGACCCAAGGACCGAGCCACGCCCACAGATCAGATGCAAACAGCACGAGGTTTATTGAATAGCACAGGTACTTGTGGGCTGTCAAGTCTCTCTGGAGGATTTGCGCGCCCAGCCCTTTGTTCAGGGCCATTTTATGGGGTTGGGGTGGCAAAGAGCACGTACAGAAGCAAAAGCATAGTTACAAGGTTTTCATTGCCTGGTTTGAATGAAGCTATTCTGTTGAGGGGGTGAGGGCCAGGTCACCATCTGGCCTGACTGATATCGCCCACCCCCAGGCGGCCTGCGGTTTATCTTTCTGGGAACTCTGTCTTCTATCTCTTCCTGGAACTTCCCCTGGTCCTTGACTGGGGCCAGATCACGTAGCCATGTAATTATCACCCATCTCTCCCCCTCTGCCCTGCTGACATACATTGTAAAAGCAGACTTACAGTTCACAGAGGAATCTGTTTGTCCTTGGTTGGGGAATGTTTGGCATGTCTTAGGCATGTTTATTTATTGTTTTTGCAACGTGCTGTTGTTAAACGGACCTTCTTGGGCAAGAGGGAATTGCTAAAACAAGGGGGGGCTGCTTAAGCAAAGGGAGGAAAAGGGAGGGGGTCTTACACTATTTAGTGTCAGAAAGGAATCAGCCAAATAAGGGAGACCTTGGGACTAGATTTAGGAATGTTTAGCAAGAAAGAGGGAAGGTTCAAGGGTAAAACCTGCAAGTGCTGTGTTTGGCATGCTTGGGGTTGTTAGAACCCCTCACTCTGCCCTTAGTCATGTGCTTCCTCATGAAAGGTTTACGTCCTATAGGTTCTATAACAGTGTTTTGCAACATGTGGGTTGCAACAACTTGGGGGTCATACATCAGATGTTCTGTATATCAGATATTTATACCTGTAAAAATGAGGTTTCTTAGCCTAGGGCAGCCAGAGGTCCAGGCCCACAGACCTGCAGCCTCAGACCCCTTAGCAGTCCGCTGCTGCTCAGGCCCCCAGAAATGACTCAGACACTTATATTAACTTCATGCTGTTTGGTCTATGGCTCAGTCACATTGCTAGTTTGCTCTTACATCGTAACTCAACCCATTCTCATTAATCTGTCTGCTCACCTGTGTTCCTCACCCATGGCTCACCTGTGTTCCTCACATGCTTCTTCTTGGACAGCTGGCTCAGTCTGTCTGACTCTGCCCTGCTTCTCCTACCTATGCTGTATTTCTCCTCCTACTTTTTCTATGGTGCCTGTCATGGGCCAAAACAGCTCCTTTATTTAAAGATTAATATTCACAGCACACAGAAAGACATTCCCACATCTTATACCAATATTCATAACACTAGCAAAATTACAGTTATGAAATAGCAATGAAATAATTTTATAGTTGGAGTCACCACAACAAGAGAGATTTTATTAAAGGGTTGCAACATTGGGAAGGTTGTGAACTACTGATCTATAACCTCAAACAAAGCCACCAATTGGAAATACAGTGCTCAGAAATGTGAGTTTATTGGGGATAGTTCCAATTCAAATTATCACATATGTTCCTAAAGATATTTGAATCACAAGCATAGGAAGGTTGGCATGAAAAGGGAGTCACTTAGCTGAGAGTGGACTGTCAATTTCTCAAGCAAAATGATCGTAAGTTTCTGGTTCTCTTTAAAATAGTGTCATTTTATTTTCATCAAAGGAGGAAGACATTAGAATATTTTTATTAAAAAATGAGGACATTTTGAGAAAGTCCTATGTGTGCTAAAGCAAAACTTCTCAAGTATGGAAGACGGTCAAATGTTCTAAAGAGGTATACATTATGGACAATTACCTATTCTTCAGGGATGGAGAGCACAGCATCTAACTTTTGTCAATTCTTGTGTGACAATTTATGACTGGGTTTTCTTCCAGCTGCTAACCATCTGAGTAGAATGCTGTACATTTTGGTTTGGGTTTTTAATTGTGCTTCTCAGACCTGTCAGTTGTCTAATTAGTTGAACTGATCACCTTGCCATTTCTACTTTTCTTAATATGGCTTCAAATTTCCTTTCAACCATTTTAGAAACACATTGATTAATTGCTATCTTGTACCTTCATGTACTGAACTCCACTGATTTTCTATAGTTGGAGAGTCAGTGTGGTTAGTACACAATTTTGGAATGAGTTGCACCAGGAGTCCTTTGTTTGAAAGCAGTAAAATAAAACTCATCATTTAAGATTCTAAGTATAAAAATTTTTGCCATTTTTCTTTTACAATATCCCTCTCAAGCTGTCCTTCTGATTTTCATGTGGAAGAAAAGTGAACATTTTGTATTATCTGTGATAACACTCTTGTTGCATAATGCTGGTTTGAATAGAAATATATGAATGCTGAACAGACTTATGGAATCACTGAAATTAAACATTAGTTATATATATATATGTATATGTATATATATATATATATATATATATATATATATATATATATATATAACATATATATTGTACATTTAAGAAGTGGAAATTGCACCAAACTAACTCAATTGATCAATTTTTTTCCATACACATTCTATCAGTAGTTCATGTTTGGATTACTTATGAGTAAGGAAGTTTTCATTTTGTTCTGAAATGAAACAGAACTGTAAATTACCTTCTTTCTCTTTCTTGTAATGTTACCCTTTGGCAAACAAATGATTGGCTAACACAGAGAAGGAATGTTGCCTATAAAACTTGATAAGGTTCTATGGTCATGTACATCTTTTAGGGTGTCATTACTTTCTGCAATTGAAGGCACATTCTTGTTCAAATAAAAACTAAGGTGTGGTCTCTTAGGGTAATCAGCATAGTGAGTGACTTTGTATACTTGCTTAGTCAAAGCTTTCTTTGGGTCTTTTGAGCTCTTATACACCAGAAGTCTTTGGAAATTTTTATGTTTATAGGACAGAAGACACACTGGAACTGTAGTTCCATAACAATATGCTTCACTGTCATATCAGATTTCTCATTGATATACAAGTTCAAAGATTAAATCAGTGAGAATCTTAGGTCTGTGACCATATAGGATCAAACCAAACCCTCCTGGCCTCCAACTCCACCCACACCTCTTACTGGATGTGTGTCTGTGCAGGCAACATGCCCATTAGGCCAATCCTGCCTCAAGCTTTGTAAAATATTTTATTGATCTTGAAGCCTTAAATGATTGTCAAACAAACACATGGACACACTATGTGCCAGACGCAGTGCTCATACTTTACATGTGACTCTTTGCTTATTCTTAATACCTTTTATGATTAGCTGGGTTTTACAGAATTTAAAGCTTATGAAATGCTTTTGAATCTGAAATGTTTCCAGAAGTTTCATGGATTTGAACATTAAGTCTCCTAGCTGGTGGCAATATTTTGACACATTGTGGAACCTTTGGTAAAAAGGATATAAGGACTATATATATAGGGTACTTGAGGTGGGCTTTGAAGGTGATAACCAGTTCTGGTCTGGAATGATTTCTCTGTTTTCTGAATGAATAAGATGCCAAGAAGCTGTTACAGTGTGCTCCTGACATCCCAGAGAAGAGTTGATCCCTCTCAGATATCTTTCCCAATGTAACAACTGTGAGCTAAAAGGAATCATTCCCACCCTTAGGTTGCTTCCATCAGGTATTTGAGCACAGTGATAAGAAAAGGCTTTAATATACAAAGCTCAACTTTGTCTTGTGAGATCATATGGATCATAAGCAGCAGAACCTGAGACTATTAATGTAGTAAGAGGTTTCTGTCCCAGACTTTCAGGCCTAGCCTTAAGTTTAGGCCCACAGACCCACAGACTGGCAGAGACACACAGATGCTTACAGTAGTTTTAGGCTGATTGGCCTATGCCCAGGCATATAACTTGTTAACTCTTTTTCCTTAATCTAACCCATGACTCTTATTCTGTTCAGCCATGCGGTCGGTACCTTTTCTCAGAGCAGCATAGTTGTCCTCTGTTTCTTCTGGCTTCTCTCTGACATTCTGCTCTGTTCTACCTGTTCCTAGAGTTTTCTTAGTCTGTTAGCTCCTCCCATACTTCCTGTCTGCCTTTGGCCAATCAGCGCTTTTTATTAAACTCATAGTCAGGGATAAGTATTTACAATGGAACAACATAATCTCCCTACATACTACTCTTCCTCAGACAAAACAATTTAAATCTGCATCCTACAAACAAGGAGCTGTGATATGAACCATCATTACAAAATAAAGAATACATGACTAAATAAATTGATTTTATGGAAACTTCCAGTAATACAGAGATAAGTGTATGATCCAAGTGTGGATGAATGATGCTTTCTCTAAGGTCCTGTGAATCATTTGAACAGATATCAAGTTGGGCCCTTCAAGTTCTGAATAAATGTATTCTTTCCCTGCCCTGCTAGTCACTCCCCTACTCAATCTCAGTGTACCCTACACTCATTGGATGGATCCACTGCTAAGAATAAGCATCCATCAAGATCCAAGGAGTTCCAATAATTAATTTTAAGGTTCAGAGATTTTTGTCAATGGAAGTTCTTCAGCTTCTTTTATTTCTACTACTGAACAAATGCTAAGACTGGAAGGTAGCTTTCCTCTGAACTTGTTGTGCCAAATACATCTGGAAAAGATGCCTGGAAATATCTTTCGGTCTGCATGAGAAAAAATGGGCATGGGCATTAGTTCAATTTCTAAGTTTCTTTGAGGAGAATAAAGCTTCTGTGCTGATAGTCTTCTCAGAAACATGGTTCCTGAGTCTTGCAAAACAACCTCCATCCCCAGGAACTGCCTAAGGCCCATGCAACCTCAATTTGCAGAAAGGTTGAAACTGCCACTGGGACTTCACTTGGAATTTGGGCTTTAAGGATGGCTCATGGGTGAGCTGTCCATGACCTTAGCAATTAGTTAGTTTAAAATAACTTCCCTGGAGGCTTTAAAACCTCAGTTACTGAATTTTCTCTTCTTCCTCTTCTCAAATAACCAAGACTATATTTTGTGATTTCCATCGCCTTTAAAATGATCTCATAACTTGGAAGCAAATGAGAAAACAACCATGTCTAAAAGCTTCCTTTTGAGTATCTGTTTAGAAAAGAAAGTGAGTGCCAAGTGTGGTGGTTCATGGTTCTAATCTCAATACTTGGGGAGTAGAGGCATGAGTTCAAGGCTAATGTGGTCTACAGAGTGGGTTCTCGATCAACCAAAGCAGAAAGGAGGGAGGAACAGAAAAAAGTTAAGGAATAAGTCTTGTCACAAAAGAGTCTCTCTCTCTCTCTCTCTCTCTCTCTCTCTCTCTCTCTCTCTCTCTCTCTCTCTCTCTCTGTGTGTGTGTGTGTGTGTGTGTGTGTGTGTGTGCACGCGTGTTTTCTTATGATTTACTATTTGAGGAGGTTCTTAATTGGGATTTTCTCTTTGATACAGCTGCCTATCTATCCCAGGCTGAACTGGAAACCCCTGTGTAGTCCAGGCTTGTGAACTTGTGATCCTCTTAAGTGCAGCCACACCTAGCTGAAGGATAGTTTTTATTTGTCAGGCCACAAGCATCCTAGTTAGTGGACTTGGGAGAAATTCAATATGTTGCTAGTGAATTAAACTGACCAAAGTATAAATAGTTTAGAACTTGGAACTTAAGTGAAAATATTCAAAATAAAATAAATTAATGCCACTTTTCCTGCCCTGACTTCACTCACCTATGAATGGAAATATGAAGGGAAGGAGTATACCAGGTCCAGAAGCTAACTTGAGACAGAGACAAACACAATAATCTTTTAAATAAAAGCCAAATAATTAGCTTGTGAGATTTGAGAGGTGGTGGGCACAGTGTGTTGTGATACTCTACCTTCCAGAATTGGTGATGTCATTTATAATCTATGAAATGAATGAGTGGCTTTAGAGCCATCCCTGCACTGTTGGCAGTGACATATAGAAAAACAGTTCGGACAAGACGAAAAAACAAAGGTACTACTGTAAAAATTGTTGTATTGTTCGGATTCAGCCACTAATAATTTTGGCAAATGCTTAAAGATTTCCATTGTCCCATATAGTGGAGGTTAAAAAAAAAAAAAGAACCCATAGAGGTGAATGCCAAATTATTTGACGTTAAATGAGTTAGTTCCATTTTATCCATGTCAATAGTTCTTTAAAACCTGGAGGAGTAGGTTCAAGATATTTTTGTTTTCCTTATATTTATTTACAAACTCCATGCATCTCTGACCCTTCCTTAGCTTTAATCGTAATTCCTAAAGACCTGATTTTACTTATGGAAATCTCCAAGCCCATGAAAGAGGACAAGCACTCTTGTGGAATGATGCTTTCTATGTGAGTGCCAAGCAGGAGAGGCTCCTGGTCACTTCCTCTATCTGATCAATTGGCTTGTTCTTTAGCCTATTCAGCTATGGACAATTGGCCTGACCTGACTTCAGATGAGTCTAATGGGGTTAAGGTGGTATGAAATGCATAATGTTACATACCTGTAAATCCAAAGATGACTTGAAATTTGTTTATCATTGGGGGATGGGAAAGATTAGGGCTATCTATAGCTGTGTTTGCAGATAGATTCTTGCCCCTCAGGAGCAGTGTGGAGATGGGGAAAGTTACTGTGCTTGCCTTTGCTTAAACCCACAAGGCCTTTTGGATTCTGCCCAAATAAAGCAGCCTTTTGGCATGGCTCTCTTAACTGGCAGAATATCTGCATAATGTCTGCAGAATTTAGAGTGGCCTGGCGGGGCAGGTCAAAGACAGCCAAATTATGATATCACACTCATAAAACTTCATCAATGGTGACACACAGAAAACACTCAGTAAATTGCTTTCATTAATTTATCCTTATTAAGAAATTCTAAGCAGGACAGTGTCTACATGCCTTGGCAGATTTAACATTCTGTCCCTGTCCCCTCTTTTGTTCATTGCTTTTCTAACAAACAAACAAACAAACAAAAAACCAGGCCACAATGGGTATCAGTTGACAGGAGCAGAGGTGGTGTGACTTGGAGTAACCTGAGTTGCTGAGGCAGTCTGGTGGGGGAGAGCATATTTTATAAATGGTGCCCTTACTTTGGGGATTGCCAAAGACATTCCTGAGTCTTCTAGTCTGGTTAGAATGGGAGCATACCTTACAGTGGGGTGAAAAAAAGCCAACTACAGAATTCTGTCTTTGTTGTCAAGGTCAGGACAAGGAGCCCCTGTCCCCTCAGAGTGGAGGGACCAGTTGATTAGACCTTGGCTTTCTTGGGGGGTCAAATGATCAGAATTCTTTTGGAAAGAGGGAATAAGTACGGCTGTTAGGCTGTCAGGAAAGACGGAGGATCCGGGAAACAGTGGAATATGCAGTTGAACACCAGCCCGGTTTTTCTTTGGGTCACACATGTTGTTAAAGCTAAAAATCTGGCTTATCTACAAAACGACATCAGGAGAAACTGAGGGAAGTGAGAACTGATGAGAGTCATTTCCTAGTAACTGTCTGACCCTGTCAGGAGTTGAGAATGTCACTGTTGGGGGGAGGCAGATATTCAGACGTCTCCTCAGCTGTGTTTTTTGGGTACCCGGAGTTTTGCTCAGCCAGCAGAGCTACTACAGGGCCAGGAGACAGAGAGAAAGCTTTGTGTATGGACCAGTATGGACAGGGGAGTGGGAGGAACTGACAGTAAGGAAGATGGAAGTGAGCCAAAGACACCAGCAGATTTACCAGGGCAAATAGAAGATGAAAATAAAGAAAAGGCTTTCAAGACCAAAGGCAGTGTCAGAAATTTCCAGTTTTATGGGCAAAATTTAAAAGAGAAACATGAATTAGAGACTATAAATAAATATTTGTTCTTTTATATGTTTGTGTTATTGTATTAACATTTATTTTTTATATTTGGTCAACTTTGGAAAATTCAAGTTCTCAAATATAATTCTTTTTGACATTTTACTAACAATAGGAGGTATTGAACTTGTCTATAATAAAGACTAAGCATAATTCATTACTAACTATTAGGAACTATGGAATATTTTGGTGACTTGGAAAAAGTATAGTCATAGATATGTAACCTAAAATACTTATCTATATATTCAAAGTACTTGCTTCTATCTGAAGCCTTGCATAAAATCCAGTGAGATGACTGCTTCCTGCTTATAATCCCGGCACTTAGGAGGTGGGGCTGAGGGTCATCTTTTTTGGCTCTATTAAAAGTTCAACGTTGTCCAGTGTTACTTGGGCCTTGGAAAAGAAAGACAAAAATGAAAGAACAAAAAGGTGTTCCTTTAATGGAATCTTCTCAGCTGGTTGCATTCCTGAGGACATTTGTCAGGAAAGTCCTGAACTCAAGAAAGGAAGAGACAATCACGACTGCATTCAAATTTAGAATGGATGAATCAAGTTAGAACTACGCCTCAACTAGCTAAGAACTTATGACATGAAGGCTTCATAATGAGATTATGAGGCGATAAAGAAGGGATGCTCGTATTTGATATAACACAAGACCCACTGACAGTACAGGAGAGAAAGGCACCTTGGTGAAAGCCCTTGACAAAGCCAAGACAGTTCAGGTGCAGGCTGTACTGCCTACCAGTGGTGGAGGAAGGCACCAGCTGGACTCTTGTTTCTAGAGAAACACAGTTACAGTTTCACTGAATAGCAGTGGAGAGTGACAGGATATTTTAGAGAGGGGGAACTTCCTATTTTATCTCAGTAACAATAGGGCTTTCTTTCGCATATGGCATCATTAATATCTTGAAGTTTAAAGTGTGATGTGCTGAGAAGGAGGAGTGAAACATGATTATAATTAGGGTTTTATTTTGTTTTCTCCCCAAAGTAAAAACAATGAATCTACCCTCTGGTTCCAGTTCTCAGTATTTCTCCTTGAAAGCTAGCTCTCACAGGTGCAGGCAAGACTTGATTTACCTTAGATAGTATGCTGAAATGTTCTGCTCGTGCTGCTTCTTAAACACACAAAAACCCCACAACCTTGTCTGAGCTTATATAGCAATATATTATAGTTTCTGAGTTTCCCCTTGTGAAGAGCGAAAATTAATTTGCGAGCTCTGGGTGAAAGACATCAGGGTTTTATAAAATTAATAGTGTATTCAGGTCAACAGTTTAATCACATTTAAATAAAAAGAAAGAAAATGAAAATGGTTTGCAGTTTAAAGCCAACTCTTGGCTTTCAGAAACCATTTGGCTCATGATTTTGGGTATCACTGAAATGGAAACACTGGGAAGGATGTTACATAGGTGCTCTCAGCCATGACGTTCTTGCCTCAAAAGAAATGCAAACTAGTCTTGCCTTCAATGATGTCAATATGCGTAAAACAACACCACCATAACACTCAGCCTCAACACCCTTGGAAAGACCTATTTACTGACTGAATGGGGAAACTGACAAAATTGATAAGATATAAACATAAAAACTGCACGTGTGCATGCTCATGAATATGGGAGAGAGAAATGAGATACTCATACTCAGGTTCCCTACAATGAAACAAGTAGACTAATTTTTGAGTCCTCCAATTTTTATAAGAATTTTGCCTCCAGAAGAAATAGAAGCAACACAAGCCTTGCTTGGCCCTTCTGTGGTAATCCACAGATGAGTCTGTCAGTGTGGGTAAGACCTCCCTGGTCTCCAGATGAATAAATAGTTCTTGGATAAGAAAATGGTCCTGGGATACTATCTGAAGGTGACACCATCTGTCACTGTGTTCTTTTACTTTAAGGGACTTTATATAGAAGATTTCTTTCAGTGTTTCAAGATCAAGTCATAAGATCAGGAGTTTATATAGAAGTTTATGTAGGTTTTCATTGTTTCAAAGTCAAGCCAGTTAATGAAGAATTGATATAGAAGTCTTTGAATGTTTCAAAGTCAAGCCAAGAGATGAGGAGTTGATATAGAAGTCTTCCAATGTTTCAAGGTCAAATCATGAGATCAGAGCAGCTTTTGCTGGTAAACCATTGTTTTCAGGCTTAGACTTTTAGCTTGTCACTCTGGGTTAGAAGTACTTCTTGAAGCCCTCATCAGACAGGCTTTGTTGACTCTGGCTGCTGGGTGTTGCCCTTCATCTATGGATCTTTTAATAGTTTCTTGGCACCTCTACTCTTGTGTTGAAGATCATGTGAGACTCAGACAGAATGATAGGTAATATGCGGAAACTGGAAGTGAATGTATTTATTGTACTGGCAGGAGCACTCACATTACTAATGCTGGCAGACTTATCTGAGCAGCCTTTTTTCCAAGTTAAAGCATGTAGCTTTAACCCTTGGAAGCCACCATGCCTTTCCTGAAGGAAAACTGTCAAAGAAACTTGAAGGAATTGCCCTTATGATTATACTTACTCTTTCCACACTTCAGTTTATCAATGGTGACTTTCAAAATGAACAGACACACCAGAGATAAAACACTGACTCACATGCAACTGCCTTCAGGAAAAATGACTAAGCGATTTTAATGGTTAAACTATTGTGGAGGAAAATGCAGCAACAATTTGTAATATCTAGTGTTTGCTCTCCTGTATATGAGTTTCTTTTAGAAGGAAATATGGATGTCTTCTTCTTCCAGACATAGATTATAAAGCTAGATTGAGAAAAAGATAGTAGATGGATACAATGCCATTTAAAAAGCCCACAAAAACTTAACTTTGATGAGGTTTTGTACAATGTACAATATAGTTACAAAACCCTATAAGCAAAAAGAATCTCTATACAAATGAATGCTGGACATGACATTATATGCTTGATTTACAGTGTAAACATTAGTTCATAAGGCTCCAAACCTGGAGGTCCCATCTACTCCTGCCTTTAAATAGATTAATATCATTTGTTGTTAAGAAGGCAGGCTTTGTTTTTATTTATGTGTACAAAATATCTGAATATTCAAAAATGAACATGTTGGAAGATATTTGGAAATGTTGAGTAAAAGAAGGTAGTATACTATGAAGTAAAATACATAGATACGTAAATTATTGAACCATTTACTTTGATGTCAAAAAAATAGGCTCAAAATGGACTCAGAGGACAAACAAATTATCCCTTCTTTCTTGAATAATTTCAACTTTTCTGTAGGCAGAAATATATATATATATATATATATATTCTTATGAGCAACCATAAGAAAACAGGCTGGTAAACTAGCTAACTAGTTTGGCCATATGGGAATTTGCCCATTCTGTATGAGACAATTTGTTAAATCCTATTCATGTTTCCAAATGCAGGATTAAGGACTTGTAGATACCATCATTGTTCACATATCTATCACTCTAACACAAAACAAAATACAAAATACCAAATGGCTCTAGAGTTGAGCCAGATGTTTCTTATCTTTGAACAGTCAAAACTTATAAAAGCCTTAGGGAGATGAAATGATTTATGAATGATAAAATTTGCTAAACTTTTGATAATTGTTCTTGGTAAAACAAAACTGTCAACACTATGGTGCATTGCTAAAAAGATTCTTACCAAAATATATTTCCAAATGAAAATATTGTTATATTGTTACTTGTTTTCTTTCTTTTTAAACATTACATAAATAAATAATTTCTCATTCATGAGTGTTTTCTTTACTTTACTTTTCTTTTTTTTCTCTAAGAGCTGTTGTATCCAGGAGAAACATTATAGTATAAATAGAATGTTAGCCTCTCTTAGCCAGAGACCTATATCTTGTCACCAGGCTCACCAAACAGATACTTGGATTAGCTTTCCATCTACCAATGTAAAGAATATGTGGGCTTAGGTTTGATGAAAGGTAGACCATTGGTTAAGGAGAATAGGCAAATCTCATTCTACAGGAACTGAAGGGACCTACTACTACTAGAATTTTTCTTTCTGCCAAGATGTCTTCATCAATAATTCTCAGAATGTCACTGATGTTTACACCAATGAGCCAACGTCATACTTTTGAAACATTCTCATATGAAAATCTTTGACAATTAACCTAAGTGGCTTTTTATCGACTTAAGTGCATTAAGCTTCTAGATTCTTTTTCTGTTGAATTCAGAATCTGGGGGAAGTAGGGAACATACAGAAGTTATGATAAAGAATACCAATTGCAAGTTATATTTTCTTCATTCATTTCTACCACAGCATTAGGAATACAGAATATGGTAAACTAAAAATACCACTCAACAAGTATGAGTCTGCAGAGACTTATTTTGTTCTTATCACTGTTAATTCTTGCTGATAGGTGCTTGGCCTTTTTATGAGTTATTGATGCCCTGGATGAATAAATAATTACATGTTGTTAATATCTGACTTATTACACTATCATCCTTAAAGTGAGAATATAATCATCTAAAAACTAATTTGACTGATCTTGAAATGATCATTGACACTACCATTCTTTTATACTTCAGCTAAAATATTAAGTGTTTGGGTATTTTATTTGTATTTGGGAACAATGATTGAAAAATTAAGAATTGATGCAAGCACTTTGGAAGTAGCTTAGTATATGAAAATACTAAATCTACAGTTCTTAAATTAGTTTTTGTGCTTCATAGAGAACATAAGTAGGTATAACAGTTCTCAGTTCAATAGATTATGTTTTTTTTAAAAAAATTGTTTTTTTTATGTAATATAGGATCTAGACCCTTTGATCTTGGTCGTGTATTGCTTAACAATGAGGTCACACATGGAGAAATGTCTCTTGGCATTGTTTCTTGTGTGAATGTTATAGAGTGCAAATACATAACATAGTCACAGTGCTACTAGGTGGCATGCTATGGGATCATAACAATGCATGTGGTATGTCACTACCCAAACAAAATCATTATAGAGTGTAAAAGTGTATCTTTTCATTTAATAGCTGAGTTAAATAAGTCAAACTCTCACACACACTAACTGCACAAAATCTAAATGACTCTTCAAATTGTCCCAGAATACAGAGATGAAATTGAGACAAAAAAGGTTATGCATATGTCCTAGGTTGCTTTTGATAGAATGCTTCAAACTCCTGTAAAAAGCTTTGCCAAGGTCCTATGACACCTCATTTCTGCCACTGTGGCTTAAACCTGGCTGGTCCACTATAGAGGGAATGTAGCCAGCTAAGCTGATAAAATTGTAGTTACCCTGTTCCAGGTAATGTGCATAGGCATGTGCACTAGCCATTTCCTGCTGAGCCAGCTTGAAGTCTGTCACAACACACCTGTGATTGGTGACCCAATATTATCATTGAGATTCTGGAGGCCAATGCGAAAGAGACAACACAACTAAAAGAGTCTCTGGTTACCAGTTGGAAATGGGAAGGGGTATGTAGGTTCCACTCATATTCTTAATAAAGGAGTCTGCTGTTAGCTTCTTGCCTGACTCAGGTGTTATGTCATTAACTTCACCCTTTCTCATTCTTTTCCTCAAAAGGTGTTCAGGAAGTTCAGCCAGAAACAGTCTACCATGTGCAATTGCTGTCATTTTTCTAAGAATTTCTATCATAATGTAGGAGTTGGTGAATGGGCTATAGCCTGAGATAGAAAATACCCAACAATGAATGAGTCATTGTTGTCTAACAATGGATGAGACACATCACAATGTTTGCTGGATATGCATGGGTTCTCTCCTGACTGAGCCTATCCCGAGTGATCAAACTTTCACCCTCCCATTTCCCTATCCAGGCACAGCTTTTTCCTTTGAGGACCACAAGGCCATGTGCCCTAAATCTTTTTAAATTTTAAAACATTTCCTCCCCTAATATTACACTTCCTCTTTCTTTTGCAGAACTTTCTAAATCCTCAATTTTGACATCTCCCTTCTAAACTTTGTCCTTTTTTACATCTCTAAGCAAATGAGTTTTTAAGTATTTTGCTCAAGTGTAACAGTATCCTCTTTTCTAGATAATTTTTCTTTTTCCACTCTTACAACTTTGGAGAATAAAAATAACTTTGCTCTCTAATGTTTTCACAACATAATAATACTAAAAGAAGTTGGGAAAAAGTTTCTCACCCTCTGAAGAAATATTATTGAGAATATTATAGCATATATGTAGATTAAATAATAGTCTCTTAAATTTTATTCACAGAATAATTTATATGTTGCAATTCAATAAGATAAATGATCTAATTTAAATAAGTAGTAGTGTTCATTTTTTAAAATACTTAAAAATAAGCAGAAGCAAATATACTAAAATTAAAATACTAAAGACTACCTATTATTAATTGTAAGAATCATGTTTTTATGTATATAAATTGTAAAATAGGTTTATCATGATTTTATAGTATTAATACATATGTATGTCTGTGCATATATAAAAAAGAACCTGGAGATATGTAGATAGGTATATAAATATCAGAATGTAACTCTTAGTATGTACAATTAATATTCACCAATAATTTTAATAAAATGATCTTTAGATAAGTAATATTTTATTATAATTGAGTATTGTGAAATATGGCTATCTTTTAAACTTTTATCTTAGACCATGTAAAATCATACAAACATATTACTCTTTGTGGTTCAGTATTTTTCTGCCTGAGGACATATACAGCATTTAGACATTGTTGTCACCAAGAAGAGTGTTATTGCAATCAAAAATACAGGCAATACCTGGCTGTCAGAGGCCTCAATGGACAATGGAATATCTACAGCATTGGCATGCAGGAGGCTTTTTCTTTTGGGGCAACCAGCCAGCTTCCAAATCAAGACATGGATACTTACTATTAGTTTTGAATGTTTGGCCTGCTTAGGCTCATTTCTGGATAGCCCCTTTAATTTAAAATAACTTGTTTCTCTTTATCTACCATTTGCCTCTGTGCAGAAAGAAGTTTCTGACCTAGACTAACCCCAAGATCCAGACCAGCAGTCTCAAATAATCACACAAGGCTTATATTAATTACAAACTACTTGGCCTATGGCTCAGGCTTATGGCTAGCTAGCTCATTTAACCCATTTCTATTCATCTATGCCTTGCCATGTGGCTTGTAGCTATACTCCATTACACCTTACTTCTTGGGCAGCTAGGTTTCCTCTCTCCCTGACTCCACCCTTCTTCCCCTTTATCTATGCTTAAATTTTTTGCCCACCTTTAAGCCGGTTTGCCAAAAGTCAAAACAATCACTTTATTATCCAGGGGTAAAATCATTTTCCCTTTTCTGTTTAATTAAAACAAAAGGTTTCAATTTCAACATAGAAAAATTGCATATGACAAAACAGCCAACAAGCAAGAATTACAGTTACAATATCTAGTCTATTTGTATTTAGCAAAATCAAAGAAAACATCCTATCATTTATCTTATCCTTGTGAGTCCAAAGTTTCATATCTAATTTACTTTGTATTGTAACTAAGGGAAATTATACTTACAACTATATAATCTTTAACTTCATCAAAGACCACAGAAGGATATAAAATTACCTGAGTACATAGGAAGTGCATTGTAAATAACTCTCAGATTCGGGAAATGACAGAGACATCTGGCTATCTGGACAGTCACACAAAATTTCTCAGTAATATCTGAGCACCTATCTTCAGCCGACAGGCCTAGCGTCTCTGGCATACCTTACAGTGAAACAGAAAATTTGAAGGACTGCTTCATCCATTCTGGCATAGTTCATCGTTCACTTTTCCCTGTGTCCTGCAAAATGTATGGCAAGTTTCTCTGTGAAGCAAGAACCTGAAAGATCATCTTAGCTTATTCTGGTAAAGTTACTTTCCTATGGATCCTGAATGTCCAGTTTCTACAATATACTGTCAAGTAGTTGAGGCAAGAGCAATTTCTTGTCAAGTGGCTAACTTTTGCCACAAAGAAAGTGAACTCCATATGGCATTTCTTTGATGCCCATCATCCTCTTGAAGTAGATCGGTGCGGCCAGGAGCATACATATATCATTGTTCAGAAAACTCAAAGTTCTTAAAATATTTTAAAAGCCATATTATTCTGTTGATCTTTGTAGTGGTTAAAGATTAGTTATCAAATTAAAATATATCTTTGTATATCTAAAAAACATAACTAACATAACCATAAATTTGATTTTTGTAGATGATTATCTATTAGCTATGACAGCTGATTCCACCAAGCTCCACCTAACTTTTTTTTGTGTGTGAGTTTGTCTTCTTGTTAAAGTTTCTGGCAGGAACTACATTTACCATCCCAACTTTGGGAAATTTTAGGGTCCACACTGCCACAAAGTAGTGCACCTCCACCCACTGCTCATGAACTCCAAAGTGTTTAGCAGCAGGGCCTCTTCAAAGAGCAATACAGTTTTTGCTGCTAATGCTGAGTCAGGAAACATCTCTTAAAAGAAGCCACACCTCTGCTTGCTGCCAGTAAACAGAGCAGACCCCAAAACTCTGCAGATAAGAAGCTGTCTTAGACTCTGTTACCCTTTTTGTCTATATAAACAGAAACTTTAAATTCATCATATGTAGCTTCTGCTTATATTGAGTCTTCTGTGAGACCTTGGGAACCGACCTTGTTGCAGCTCAAGCTGTCTGCCACAAGCCCAACATTTGTATCTCAAGCCCATATATCATACCACAGCTTCTCTGTGCCAGGGCCCACTGAAAGCCACAACTCAGAAACTGTTTTTGGCTTCATTTTTTGTGGTCTATAACCCATTTTAAGCTTCCTCAGGGTTTATATGGGTATAAATGATCCATATTGGAGTGCCATTTGTAGTGAGAAGTTTCTGGCCTTGACTAGCCCCAAGATCCAGACCAGCAGTCCCAATAAGCACACTAAGGCTTATATTAAGTACATGATTTTAGGTCTATGGCTCAGGCTTAGTACTAGCCTAGCTCTTACAACTGAACTCATTTCTATTCATCTATATCTTGCCATGTGGCTAGTGGTTTACTTGTACTCCATTACATCTTGTTTCTTGGGCATCTGGATTGCATCTCTCCCTGACTCTGTCCTTGGGTAGAAGCATAAAACTCTTAATCTTAGGGTTGTGCGTTTGTGCTGTATGTTTGGTACCATTTGTAGTAAGAAGTTTCTGGCCTGTACTAGCCCCAAGATCCAGACCAGCAGCTCCCAAAAATCATTGAAAATCTTATATTAATGACAAACTGGTTTACTCATTATTAGCTTGCCCTTACAACTTAATTTGTGTCTTTCCATATAGATCATGGCTTACTTGTGTTCCATTACACTTTGCTTCTTGGGCAGCTGGATTTCATCTCTGCCTGACTTTGCCCTTTTCCCCTTTTATCTAAGCTTGAATTTCCTGCCTACCTGTAAATTGGTTTGCCATAGACAAAAACAATTCCTTTATTATCCAATGGTATTTCACAGCATACAGAAAGACACCCCACATTACCTTGGGCTTGTTACCTTTTGGACTTCTGCATATCTTACTTCTGACACCAGACATCTCTCTTATTATCTCCCTTTCTTCCTTTGTTTCTCTTTCTCTTGAACCTAGATTTTCCTCCTATTTTCTCTGCCAAGAAGTCCTGCCTAGCCCTCTCCTGCCTAGCTATTGGCCATTCAACTGTTTATTAGATGAATCAGGTGCCTTAGGTGGGCAAGGTGAAACAGATGCAACACATCATCATCCAATTGCACTCATATCCTTGCAAGGTTAAACAAATGAGTATAAACAAAACTAATATGCCTTTACCCGACTAAAGTTAAACTCAACAAATGTAACATATCTTTGCCTAGTGAAAATAATATTTTACAACACTGTAGCCCCTACAGGGTAGATACCCATTACAGGCAATTACATTCACCTCCAAATGACTTCTTTTTTGTGTGTGGGTGTTCTTAGTTTAATATACCCATTAGTGATGGGTATACCTGCTTAAATATACCCATTAGTGAGTAATGGGTGTTTAGGGTTTTTCAACTATTTCAAATGTCCTTAGTAATAAGCACAAAACAACTTTTAAAAAATTTTACTTAATTTTTTTATTAAGAAATATCTGTTGTAACTATGTTACTAAATTTAAAATTTATCTTTTTATCTCTTTTTTTTTTCTTCTCTGGACATATAGGAATAAGACAGTGAAGATTTTTTTTAAAAATAAACACATATTTGTGGCTCATTTCAACTAACCTTTTGGGATGGCGACTTTCTCACCTTCAGCACTGTATGTATATATTATATCTGAAAGTCACAGAGAAAAATTGTCTTTAGCTCTGGATAGCCTGGATGTAGATAATGTATAGTTCCTCACTGAATTTATATAAAATCTGAATAATTGTTATGCCATGCTTCAAATATAATGAAGAAAGTGCTAAGCACTTAATAAATATCCACTTTAACTGTTCTTTCAGCATTACTAATGAGCAAATCCAAGAGAAGAAACAAATCAGGCAATAGCTTTGAAGGCTAAATCTATAATTAAGAAAACACTGCTGCCATGAATCTATTTTGTAAATAAATGAAATTCTAAAGGCTCCTGTAATGGCAAAACCCTGCTTTAATCAATTGCCTCTGGAAAATGGAAAGCACCAATATAACCTTGAGCAGATCAGCATATTATAATAAAGGAAGTTGTAAGAAAACAGTAAACCAACCATGATTAACAACATGGATACAAAAGTATAATAATTAAGAATTAGCAAAACTCAAAGCATATTAAATACATTGGGAAATACCAAGTATTCCTTCCCTCAAAGACAAAAGTATATAAGCAAAACAATAGAGTAACCTCAATAAATTCAGAAAAAAAAAACAAATTGATGAACTTTAGCACAAATTCTTGATAAAATGCTGCATAAAATAAGAATACACATAGAAATGTTTAGTGCATTTCTCACAAGTTTTCAGCAAACATCACACTTAATGTTAAGTCTTTATTAAAGAAAACATTATGCAATCCAAAAATCTGGAAAGGAAAAATGTTCATTAAACAATGTGATGGACATCTAATTAGACAATATACAAGTTATTAGGAGTAGTAAGATTGACTAGTCGTAGGATGCAAAGCTGGTGTATCTAATCTAAAGCTCTGTTATAGAAGAATCCTGTAGAATATACTACAAAAAAAAACAGATTTAATTTTTCAACTACAACTGGTTTTGTAAAGATGGGATTAGAACACTTTTTCTTGGTTGTAAAACATTTTACAGAGGAGCATAAGCTTTAATTAAAATGTCTGCAATTATTTCACATGTTAGTGTTAAAATATAGACAGAAACATTATAAAAATATACAAATAAGCAGAAAACAATGGAAAATTCTTCGTTTAGAATTTCAAAGAAGACACTCAAATGTCCAATAAATTTTAGAAATGTTGACCAACCTGATTAGCAACCAAGTAAATACAAATCAAAACTGCAATAGGATATTCTTCATGCTTAGAGGATAAAGAGATATACTGTTCTGTTGTGGAGTTACAGAACTCCACCTTGGCTGCTCTAAGAGTGTAAACTGTTACAACCAATAATTTGGCACTAGCCAGAAACATTGAAGATGGTCGTATGACATAATAGAGAAATTGTGCTTCTACAATATATGCCCTATGGAAATTTTCACAAAGGTCCTAAAAGGCATGGAAGAGATAATCCTAAACAATATTGTTTGATAATTGGATAGAGACTATGTGTCCAGCAGCAGAGGACAACTCGCTGAACAGCATGGTGGTATTCATGCAGGGAGTATTCATGTCTAGAGACTTAGACACAGTTCTGTGAATAAACACCAAGTAGAAGCAAATTCATAGCCAGCCTCAATGCAAACTGGAAAAGAAAACTGATTCCCCAAACTGTCTTCCAATTGTCACATTTCTGCCTACCACGGCTCTGGTGTTTATATACCTGAGGTGTTTATATACCTGAGCACTCACACACACTTCACACACACGCACACATGCACATACACAATGAATTAATGAATGTTTTAAAAGTGTGTTCATCAACATGGATATATAATCACATATCAGCTATAGTTTGAGCATTGTATCTCACTTCTTCTTACTCACCCAAAATTATTAAATTGTGATAATTTCTTTCTTGCATGACTAAATTTCCCAAATGCACTTCCTATTCCCATGAATATACAAGTAGCTGTACCTTATTCTTCACATTCCCTTCATCAAGACTTTCGAGGGGCAAAACACTGTAAGAATTGACTATATTTTACAGCCATAAAATCTCTTCTCTCATTGCCTTCTTTAAACTCACTTTACTTCCCTTACTTTGATAGACATTCAGGGATTTATCCACCAATGTCTGAGCTTCTCTATCATTTTAATATTTTAAGTAGGTAATATGGTCCTGTTGGGATACAGCCTGGTTTGGGGTCAGGACTTTGGGTCACCTCTATACTCAGGGTCCTGCTTTTCCCCTTGGGAGAGGGGAAAGATGGTGTGAAAACAAGGACACAGCCTCCAGGGAAAAGTTGAAACAAGCAAGATCAATTTTGTTATGGAGGGGAAGACCTGAAATACTTCTTTCCCAGACCCTCCCCACAGCCAGGAGAAAGGGATTTGGTATCTGTGGCTTTGGGTGGTGGTCTCTTACTGGTCTACGGATGTTGTATCAGGACTCCACCCTAGTCAAGACCTCCAAAGTCAAACCCCAGGTTGACGTATGTGAAAATACATAGAAGCACTTGTTGTAAGACATTAGTTATCACCAGTTTGCACTGGCTGAGATGGGGCTGGTCCCCAGACCCCTTAGAAGCCCATGCATTCTACATGCTCACATTCCAGAAATTCTAAGAAGTGAATTTCTTTAAAAATTTAAATGTTGTGTGTGTGTGTGTTCCCATGCATGTGTATATGTGTTCCAGAGGCTTAACTTACCCACTGAGTCATTTTGCCAGCACAGTACACACATATTTTATATACTGCAAGATCTCTACTTTATACCATTATTTTAAAAAACAATTTCCAATCTCTTTCTCCAAACTATTATATTTTCTTGTGCATTGGCTCAGCTTATTTGTGTTACATAAAGAAATATAAATGTACTTGCTACCTCTGATATTAATACAGCTGTAGAATGGTTTACAATTGTTGCCTAGTTCATTCTCACTTGATGTGTCATGTGAGATGCTTCATATCAGCTCAAATAACTTTCCAGTTTTGTGTGTTTGTGGATGTGTTTAATGTGTTTTATACATCTGTGTGTGGATACATGCACGTTCATGTGTATGAATGTCTGAAGTTGATATCATAGGACTTCCTCAGCAATGTGTCATCTCATACTTCATTCATTGAAAGAGCTTCTTTCACTGAATTTAGAATTTACTGAGTTTCTCAGCACTGGGATGGCAGGCATATACCACTGTTCCTGGTCTTTTATATGGAGCTGAAGGACTAAATCAGGTACCTATGCTTACAAAGCAAGCATGTTACAGAGTGAGTTATTTCACCTCCTCTTTCAATTACCTTTTTACAGTGATTAGTATTCAACTGAATGTATATGATTTTCTTTACTGAACAGTTTCCGTGTTTGTGTTACTATGCTTCAATATTAACTTTGTATGTAGGTATTGTATAAAAATATGAGGATGGATTCCTTAAGTAAATCCCATAGATCAAAATAAACTGCAATTTTGATAAATTCCTTTATGTAAGCAGTATGTCCGTGTATGTGTATGGGATGACCTGCTCCCTTACAGCCTTCATTTGTTTTTCTTTTTAAAGTTGGAACATGATAGTCCTAACTTGCACCTATTTAACTAAACATGACAAATATCTATTTATTCATTTAAAAGTTCAGTTTTTCTCTTTTCTGTGAATGTTTTGGGTGATTTATAATTTATTAGTTCTCTGAGAGATGTTTTACAATTAGTTTTGATCATATTTACTTTTCTTTTGCCAAATATTCTAGACAGTCTCTGCTTCCCATTCAACTCTGCATCTTTTGCTGTTGTTCCTCATTTTCACTTATATCATTGGTCTTACAATTTATTATGATAATTACTTGAGATTGTAGTAGGAGGTTTCTGGCTTGGACTTTCTGGCCTAACCTCTAAGTTTATGCCCAGAGACCCACAGACCCTCTGAGACACACAGATGTTTACAATAGTTATCAGCTGATCGGCCTAAGGCCCAGGCATACAACTTGCTAGCTCTCTACCCTTAATCTAACCCATAACTCTTAACCTATTCAGCCATGGGCTTGGTATCTTTTCTCACAGCAGCATAGTTGTCCTCTGCTTCTTCTGGCTTCTCTCTGGCATTCTGCTCTGTGCTTCCTGTTCTCAGAGTTTTCTTAGCCTGGTAACCCCGCCCATACTTCCTGCCTGCCTTTGGCCAATCAGCACTTTTTATTAAACCAGTGGGAGGGGCAATTATTTACAATGTAACAACATGATCTCCCACATGAGATAATAGCTATTGCACCTCTGACATATTCTTTGCCTTTAACTTTGACCAAATTTCTTTGTTTTAGACCTTGGAGCACTAGCCTCACATCAAGTCCAAACTTTCTTCTGGTGCTCTTATTTGATTCATCATTTAAAACAGAAAAATCTCTAAACGTCTTGAATGTTATTTAAGTTATTCATCCAATTTTAGGGTCTGTTTGTTTGTTTTTTACATGGTTTCTAGGTTTTGGTTTTTTTGTTTTGTTTTTTTGGGGGGGGGTTTGGTTTTTTTTCTAATTAGATATTTTATCTTTAAATGCTGTATCAGGTTATTGAGAAGTTCTTAAGTCTCTATTAATTTGTCTATATATGAGAATCACAGATTTTGTGTGTAATTGAGAGTTTAAGAAGGTTTTAATAACTAAGCATACCAACTCTTTCATCAGTGACTTTTTTTCAGAAAAATTTCACTATTTTTTCAAAACCAATGACAATAACAACAAAAACCAGCATCTTTTGTCCAGACCACAAAAATTCCACTGGGATTTTTATTGAAAACATATTACATTTACAGAGTAGCTCACAAAGTATTAGCATCTTTGTAATTTAATTTCTTAATGTAAGACTTTGGCATGTTACCCTCTGAGCAGTAGCATTGCTTTTATGTGGCTTTTTCTATTTCTTCTAGCAGGTTCCTTTTGCATAATATTACAGATTCTTTTTGTTCTTAGTTTCTTGATTTTTTTTTTATTGCTCAGGGAAAATACATTTTCTTCTTAGAGTTTCAACTATTTATTGAAAGTACACATGAATTTTTAAGAATTATTTATGTAAGTGACAGCATGGCCTCTGCCTTGTGATTCCCATGCTTTAGTGTCCTACATTTAAGACTTTAGAGCACACCATCATATCTGTTGAAATCTACTGTTTTACAATTTTATGCACATGTGCAACACCTTCTAATTACACTCACCCCTCTGCAGACCTCTCTTGTTCCCTACAACCCTCACTAAACTCTCTCCTCTCAATGAAGTTCCCATTCGACTTTCAGGTCTTCTTGCTTGTTTTTAGTTTTGCTTTGAGACTGGTTGCGTTGGGCTGGAGCTGTCCATCTGGGTATGGTGTTATGTTCTGGTTCACAAATAAATCATCAGCATTTACATTACTGAAGATAGTGGCTTCCTTTCCTTTAGCATCCCTAAAATGTCCGTATCTTCTGTGGTCAGGGCTGGGCTTAATGGTCCCCTCCACCATCTCTGATCATGTTTATGGCTCAGTCTCAAACAGATGGTATGTAAACGACCACAGGTGTGGTTCAGAGCCCGTACCTCATAGTTTAGAAAGAGACTTGGTAGTCTGTGTCAGCATCATTTGTCTAAAGACTCTTCTTTCTTCAGTGCAGCATGCCTCACCTACGAGAGACATCAGTCAGAGGCTGCAGCCAATGGAAGTGTCTCAGGAGTCCATATTTGCCTTTTGAATATAATGAATTTGCCAAATATTATAAGAGGAATGAACACCTCTCTTATGAGCCAGAAGGAGGGGCAATACATATATTGTGGAGTATTCATAAAATGGGCAAACTTGCATGAGGCACTGTCTAATATCAAGAATGTAGGAAAGAATGGCATTACCGCAATGGTACAAAATTGAAGGAGCTCAGAAATAACTAGCTGCCATGGAAGTGCTGCTCTGGAGAGTGGCCTGTAAGGAGCCCTTCATCACTGAAGCTGTGATACTTCCAGCACAATATATGCAAAGTTCGAGAAACTCCCCCGGAAACTGTAATGAATAGACAATTAGACAATTCATAAAGCAGTTTATAGCTAATACTGAATGAAGCAATGATTCTGAAAAGGCAAAGGGCAAGTAGCAAAAGCTGGAATTAGCCCTAAGTGAAGATGCATGATGCTTTTATTTATGAAACACAATTTGAAATGGTAATTCCTCATTTTTATAACTGATATGGCTGATTTTAATATATTCATGTCTCTGTGAGCCAAATTAACCATACATTTCCACCTCCTTATATCACTTTGCTATGTACAGACAATGCCTGAAGGACAGCAAGTTAATTTATGTTTGTTTCCCTTGCCAAGTATGATTAATTGATGTAATATGTCAATTCCTTTTATGCAAATGTTAAAATGCATCTTCATTTGTATCCATATATATGTATCATAGACAAATACTTTCCAAAGAAATGATCTCACCAGGGCAGTCGTGGGCAACAGTTTCTTCATAGTTCAATGCAGGAAATATTTAAGACACTTTCTACTTAATTTTCTTTTTGTAGCCTGGAAGAAATATATAAAACTCTTTCCTGCTCTCAAAGAGCTTAAAATCTAGCAAGAGAGATGAGGCTTGGCTTTTGCACCTCTTCATCTACACTCCCTCCCACCTTCTTGATTTCAGCAAATGGAGTCATTTGAGACAGTGTGAAAGCCAGAGCTGTGCCATCCTTCTTCCTCCATTCTTCGCTCTCACATTCAGCAAAGTTTCTAAATCCTAACTTGAAAAAGACATCACGGCCTTCCTTTTGCCATTATCACTGCCCCTGCTCATTCCTATCTATTTTAAAGTATTCCTCAAGTCTATTGTATAGGGCAAACTTTTCCTTTCTTGCTCATAAATTCTATGGCTCAGAAGCTGAAACAGAGAACTGAATGTACAGTTTCTTTTCTCCTGATGCCTGAACTTCAGCGGGGATGTCTGAGAAGGCACAAGGCCTCTGAGATGGTGTTCCCTCCCATGCTGTGGATGGTGGGGCTGGGGATGAAAGTCCCAGTGACTTTCTGTATCATAGCTTCACAGGTAGTATGTGCTTCATCATAGCATGGTGGCTTATGTCCCTTCAAAGTAGAGCCCTGGAGAAAGGAGAGAAAGCAAGAAAGATATCAGCCTGTGATTGACTAGACATAAGTCATAAGGCCAGGCTTTCATAAGTGAAGATAAGTCTCTGTGTATTTATTCAGGAGCTGGATGACAGGACCCCAAAGAGTAAATAAATAAATAAATAAAACTCCAGAGATGCTGTGAGTTATAATAATTTTTTTCTCTTTCTGGAGTTACCAGGTGCACACAACATGAATATATTGCATCCCATAGTGATTAAAAGTCAAAAGGTTGAAGAGTCCTTCCAAAATAGGCAGCTGAGATTAGATCTATTGCAGTTTTTCATACAAACACCATCTTAACTTTATACAACCTGGATAATGGGAAATTTTATAAAACAAAGCTACAGATTACACCATCTAGAAGGAACCTGACCAACTCTGCTCCTTTTTAAAGACACGTATTAAGTTATTAATTATGTTAAGTATAATTATATTATATTAATAACATTAGATTAGAGTTTTCAAATATATACAAAAATTAAGCTTATCTATAAGCAGCTCTATTACTGACTGTCTTATGTTTAGCCTCTTCCTGTGTGTTGCTCCCCTTGGAGGTTTTTAGATTTTTCTTTCTGCTAAGCTGTTCTTAGTGTTATTACTACATCTGCATATATGAGTGCTCAATTTACAGATTCTTGAGAAAGTGAGCAATCTATACTGCCTGTGAAACTTCAGAAATAATCTTTAATTGAAAGTTTTCTCTAGATCTCTCATCAGTAGATTACTGAGAGTGTAAGCCACTTTTGCAGCCTCGTATTTGATGCATATACTTCTTGATATTTTTGTTTGATGTGCATATTTCAGAAAAGAACCTGATTAAGTCACATGGAAGTTGGAATACTGACAGCATCCTAAGAACATGTTGAATTTAACAAATACCTGAATGTTTTAAAAAGTCACAAGGCCTGGAGTATAATAAGTTCTCATGGCAAGCCCTAAGGTTGAGAGTTAGGCTTCATAATCATGGTAGATTATGGACCATGGTTACTGACAGTATGGCTCTGGTTGAGGCCTCCTATGAGCACACACCCATGTAGACATGTGGGATGTTCACCTCAGGCTCTGTGCCCAGGTGATCCCAACCACATATCACACTCTCAACTATTTGCCTTCTCTCTAAGCTGTGGACTTTTTGAAGGCAGGTATCTTTTTTTACATTTTTTTTTATTCAGCTCATTAATACTAGTAACTAGGTAATAAAATCATTAATAGTCCTTTTGCGTATAAAGAGGGGGGAGATCATGGCTCTGAGACTACAAATATACTAATGACAGTCTCCCCTGTGGACACTTTTCTGCACTCCCACGTCCCCTGTTCCCCCGTTTTAGAAGAAAACTTAATGCAGTCAACTCATCTACTTTATCCTAAAAGAAGCAATAGTTCTCTGTAAGATGTTAATGTTCTCTTACTACAGGAGAAATGTGAAATGATACTGTCTATAATTATTACTTGCCTTATTGCAAGCAGAATTGAGAAATAGGATAAGCCTACTTCTCAAGGAAAGAACTTAGGTTCCTGTCCATGCTAGGCAAGTCCCACACCTCTGAACTATATCCACAGCACCTATTATTTTGCGATAGTATCCCTTTAAAGCTGTGCATGCTGGTCTTCAACTCAATCTTTAATTTATGCAGATCTTGAATTTTTGGTCTTCCTCCTTTAGTCTCCTGCATAGCCAGAATGACAGGCCAGTGCCACCTAGTTTCACTATTGAGAATCACTTAATAAAATATTTGAGACTAAAAGAAGTATCAACTATTGTTCAATAGTTTTTCATAAGTTCTTTTATTAGATTTAACTCCTTCAATTGGACCCCATAAAGCAGTGGGTACCCAACACTGAGCTGTTGATGGCTTACATCATCTGGCAGCCATGTTTGTCAAAGACAGAGCCTGGCACTTTAGCTCAGCATGGTCCAGAGTACTGATGCCACACAGTAGAATTCCCATCTTCCTGCTCATCCACCTGGACTGGCTGTGCATCTATTTGCCCTTTTGTTCATCTGGACCTGGTTCTTCCATCTCTACAATGAGATTCAAATATACAGCTCAACTCCGGCCCAGCCACTCAACTGGAAGGCATGAAAAATGTTCAACTCTGAATTTGTTATTCCTCCATTAGGTTGGTTATCTAAAGCCCATAGACTCTGCATTCCAGCTTCTCAGGACTGCTGAATCCTCTTGAACCCTAGTGTAACCCCCTTTGTAATCGTTCTCCATATGCACACACACACACACACACACACACACACACACACACACACACACACACACACACACAAATTGATGTTATTCATCAAACTGGAAGGAATGAAGTACTGAGACCTTTTAGGAAGAATGGACAAACTATTTCAGACAGTTAAACTAGGGTAGAAGAATTCTGTAGTAAGAAGTTTCTGACCTGTCTGTTCCAGCCTAGCCCGAGATTTGGACCCACAGCCCTAATACCACTTAACCCTAAATAATCATGCAAAGGCATACATTAACTACAAACAGTCCAGCCTATGGCTCAGACTTATTGCTTGTGGCTTACCTGCAGTATGACGTCTTACAATACTTTGCAGTGACTGGATCTCATCTTTCCATGACTCCACCCTCTTTCCTCTTTTTTATATTTGGATTTCCTGCTTGACTATAAGTTGGCTTGACATAGGCCAAGACAAAAATTATATACTGATAATTCACAGCATACCGAAAGACATCCTACATCACTTCCCCTTTTCTGTCTAAACAAAATGGAAGGTTTCAATTTCAACATAGCAAAATTACATATAATAAAATAGCTATCAAGCAAGAATTACAGTTACAATATCTAGTCTATCTGTATATGGCAAAATTGAAGAAAATATTTTATAATCTACCTTATTCTTGTGAGTCCAAAGTTTTACATCTAATTTACCTTTTAATATAACTAAGGAAAACTATGATTACAATTATCTAATTTTCAACTACATCAAAGACCACAGAAGGATAAAACATTATCAACAGAAATGTCAGAGATGACATCTGGCTGCCTGGACAGTCATCCAAATTTACTTTGTAATATTGGGGTATGCATCTTCAGCCTATAGGCCTAGAGTCTCTGGCAGAATTTTTTTTTTGAAGCAGGAAATTTGAAAGACTATTCTATCCATTTTGGCATAGTTTGTCAGTCGCATCTCCTGTGTCCTGCAGAATGTCTAGCAATTTTCTCTGTGCATCAGTAACCTGAAGGACCATCTTGGCTTGTTATGCCAAAGTTCAGAAGTCATTTTCCTATGGGTTCTACATGTCCAGTCCAGTTTATGCTTTTAGGCAGTTGAGGCAAGAACACTACTTTTTTTCCCCATGACTAATTTTCCTTTGCAAAGAAAGTAAACTTCACATGGAGTTTCTTCACTGCCCATCATCCTCTTGAAGTAGATTCGTGCTGCCAGGAGTAGACATGTCTCACTGTTTAGAAGCTAAGTTCTTTAAATATTTTAAATGCCATATTCTATAGATCTTTGAAATGTTTGAAGGTTACCTATCTAATTGAAATATATCTTTGTATATCTAAAAAAACTAGCTAAAATGACTACAAGTTTATCACAGAAAATTATTAATCTGCATTTCTTAATTATACATTACAATTTTAAATGAGTTAAATGAACAAAATACCTTAAACCAGAGTAGAAATATGCATACAGTATAACAGAATTGTCCTTAATTTGTATAAATAAACCAAAATCCATACCAATATAAAGTATTTTGAGATAACACTTTTTTGACAAAAGTAGATTCAATAATTTTAAAACTCATTTCTATGTCATATTCTCCCTCTTTCCTAGTAAGATATTGACTATGACCATTAACCATTTATCATAAAAACAAACATTTATAAAAAATATTTTGGGAATTTGGTATAGCTTTCCATAAACTACTTCCCATTATTTTGGGGTTCTGGCAGTCTTATGGGGATCCTGAGGCTGGATCATCTTAGTTGGCTGCCTTGAATCTGATGCAGCCATCACTTCCCATCAGAGATTTTTTTTTTTTAATTTTATGTTGTCTTTCTTGATCAAACCATATTATTTTAGAAGCAATTTACAGGTTCTCATCTTCTGTGGAAACAAAAGCAGAACTTCTTTTCCAAAGCATCATATCCTTAGACCCATACTTCAAAGTCAAGATACTTTTAAAATCTATAGTTGGTTTAACTTAGCAGTCTTTACAACCAAATGTATTTCTACAGTTAGCTCATTAACAGTTAAAACAATTAAAAGAAAACACAATATACATAATCCAGACTCTTTGTGTATTTTCTACCTTTACATGACTTATTTTATTCTATTTCTCTTTCTTAAGGACTTTCTCTATCCTTTTACTTTTCTATCACAAGTCTACATATTTCCTTTTATACACATTATAACCTGTTTAGAGGTTTCCTCTGTCTGAATCTGTATTATTCCATATCTTTAATTATTTCCTATAGAGAAAAAGTTTTTAAACTGCTAAACTGTAAAGGATTGCTTTGGCTGCTGGCCCTGCTCAGTTTATCAAGATGGCAGAGGTACCAGAGTCACACTTATCTTCCCAATTCTGGAAAGCAGTATCAAATATCATGTAGCTATGTATTTAAGCCCACAGCTGTGTTTCTAAACTCAAAAGCAGCAGCTGGGAGAAGCCTCTCTGTAACATGGTCCTTGAGAGAGACTTCAGAAATTGACCATGCTGCTCGGCTCATGGCAGCTGGCGGCTGGCAAATTCCCTCAAGCAGCTACTGGGAAATGTGTCTCTGAGAAAGACTTGGAAGCCCAGTGTGACTTTTTTCTGTAGATTTAGAATATTGTTAAAGCTTTCTCAGGCTTTATGTGGATGTAAGTGTCCCAAACTGGAACATCATTTTCAGTAAGATGTTTCTAACCTGTCCGTTCTGGCCTATGCCTGAGATTTAGACCTGCATCTCTGCTGTTGCTTAGCTCAAAATAATCATGTAAAGGCTTATATTAATTACAAAAGTTTGGCCTATGAGTCAGACTTATTGCTAGCTAGCTCTTACATCTTAACCCATTGGTACTAATCTGTTTTGCCACATGGCTTGTGGCTTACCTGTACTCTATTATATCTTGCTTCTTGTGTGGCTGGATTACAACTCTCTACAACTCCTCTGCCCTTCTTCCCTTGTGTCTGTACTTAAATTTCTTGTTGATATAAGTTGGCCTGTCATAGGCAAAAACAGTTAAACTATTATTCAATAATAATTCACAGTGTACAGAAAGACATCCCACATCAGAATTCCTGTACAAAGAAACGGTCTATATGTAAAGTGAATTCTGAAGTACAAAGCAGCTCATTTTTGCCATACAATTAAGTCAAGTGATTTACTGAGACAAAGTAAATACTTGATGAGAAACATTTCAACAAATGTTCAAATAAGAATGCACAAGTACACTGAATACATAGTAACTAAAGTATGGCTAACATAGAGGCCCTCCAGAAGATAAATATATGAAGAAAATGTGGCATATATAAATAACAGAATATTATTCATCAGCTAAAACAATAAAAATTTGCCATTAGCATCAACGTGAATAAAACTAGAGATCAAAAAGTCAAATGAAGTAAGGCAGAAACAGAAGACAAGCAGCCCATGTTCTTACTCATTTGCAAGACCTAAAAAGTTGATCCTGCAAAAGAGCAGAGCAGAACAGGGTTAACAGGAGACAGAATAGGTAGGAAGAAGTTAAGTAAAAGATACAAAGAGAAATATGAATGACTTGGTTTTAGGCTTCTGTAGGGTCATTTTGTTAAAACAACCAGTGACACTTTTTTTTTTTTTTAATAAGTAGAAGATAAAGTTCTTAACACATACAGGCACAATGGTACACAGCTTTTATCCCAGCACTCAGGAGGCAGAGGCAGGTGGATCTCTGTGAATTTGAGGCCAGCCTAGTCCAAAGAGTGAGTGTCCCAGGTCAGCCATGGACACGTAGTGAGATTCTACCTCAACAAAATAAACAAAAAGAAGAAAAGTCCCCGTGAATATGATGATTACCTTTGAAAAGACAAAAGTGCTTATATATTTGAACATTGTAAATTGTATCTGTGTATTGAACATCTTCAAAAGATGTTTAATTATTATGTTTCTGCAACAAAAAGAAAAAATGAGCAGGTCAATATCACATTTTTTAAAAAGCAAACAAGATCTGAAAATCACACCTCTTCCATTATGTTTTATTTTTAAAAAAAAAAACTAATAAGGAATGATCTATGAATTTTAAAGAATTCCCATCACAGCTAGGCAAAATGGATATTCAAGATAGGTAATAGCTTGCTTATGAGAAGCATAAAATTACTCTCTCTCTTTACTTGTAATTAGATCTGAACATTTCTCTGGTTAAAGCAAACTGCTTTTAACTTTGGACTTTCAACACAGTTCCCAGTGCCATAGAATATTCTTCTCAGTTTCTTATCAAAATATGCTTGCCAGTCACAAAGTAGGCTAAGCATTATCCTCTCAAGGACATGTCCTCGGGAACCTTCCTAGCTTGGGTAGCAACTTACATGAATATTTCTCATAGAAAACAGGTTCTGCTAAAATTGTGAATGTCATATATCTTTGGAATACAAGTTACTCCAAGGAGTGCAACCTTCTTTTCTTTTATGGGTTTTCATATCTTATGTGTAGAAAAAAGCTACATTAAATGTTAAGGCAGAGCTGTTGAATAAATGGGGCCTCTAATGCACAGGAATATCATGACAGACACTAACTGAAAAAAAAAGAGCTCAATAATATAATGAGATAGAGCCCATGGCGTTTTATCTTAAAATAAATATGATCTCAGAAGTTTGTCTGAATTAATATTTTTTTCATTTAAATTGTGGAATCAATTCCATTTTTATTTACACATTATATACATTGTTAGTATATGTTAGATACCAGTTAGAAAAAGATTAGGTCTCAAATGATTTTGTTTTTGTCAGGTTGAATAACCCCACATTCTGACCAGTTGTTCAGCATGTGTATTGATAACCCACTCTGTGCTGAGCCCTCTCTGACTGGAAAGAGCACAGAAATGACTAAAGTAACATTACTGCCCTCCCAAACTTATATTCATTGGTGTGGAGTGGAGAAGAAAACAGAAATAATGCACATCCCATCATTCACTCCTTCATTGAGGAAGTGCATCCATAAAACTCCGTTTTTACTCAGAAGCAGCATAAGCACAGGCCATCCATTTACAGAGGAAGTTTTAAAATACAGAAACATCTAATTCAAGCCACAGACTCTGGTTTCCTTCTTTTGGGGCCACTGAATTACAAAATTTGGGAATGCCATCATCTCCAGAAAGACTGAATCTTCTTTTTCTATGAGAAAACACGGGTATCTACTATGAAATAGACTGAGTGTGGTTCTGAATATTGTGGCAAACCATTTATCCTTGTGAATCCAGAGCCATAAAATCAGGCTTTCTGGTAAGAAATCAAGTTTTTGGTTTTTTTTTTTTTAAATCTTAAAGATAAAAGAAGTGTTTGTCCCTCTTCTCTCACCGTCATGGCTCTCTTCACCACCTCTTTTTTGGGGGTGTTCTTGGCCATTATTAGCCCTATTGCTACACAACAGACACTATCTATTAATTTTACCAAAGATAATGGCTTATTTACAAACCAATGATTGTAAGCTATTAAAAATATAATAAATAATACACATTCATTAAAATAGATACATTTGACAACCCACATAGGACATAATGAGGCATTTGGTTGACACACAATTCTTCAATTCATGAGGTGTCAGTGATCCACAGCAGAGACAAATGGGTTGGTATATATAAAATGTGGGCAAGGTAACCACTTCTTTAAAAGGCTTTCAGTTTGAGTGAACATCTACTATCCTTGGAAGAACTTAGTCAAAGAAAATTCTCAAAGAAAGAAAGTAATCTAGAGTCATGATACATTATGTCTCATACTATCTATTTTTTTATTTAAATTTTCCTGTGACGTCACCCAGTTCCAGCTGGCTCAGTGGTTTTATTCTTTCGTCCTCTTAGATTAAGGCAGGATAGCTGCCCAAGCATGATGGGACAAAAATACAGATAGTCCTCACTGTACCCACAACAAGGAAGAGTCCCTTGAGACAGTGCCACATGTCATGTGGTCTGGCTTCCTGCTCGTCATCACTCACAGGAAAATGTCCTTGAACTCTGGATCCTCCTGTCTCCACCTTCTTGCTGATTCCTGCTTTCTCTCTTGACATCTTCTGGGGATGGCTGAGATTATGTACGTGAATATACTTAGACGGTTTGTGTGTGTGTGTGTGTGTGTGTGTGTGTGTGTGTGTGTGTGTGTGTGTGTGTGTGTGTGTGTGTGTAGGGGGTCATTGCTCTTTCTTAAATGAAAACCTAAGCATTTCTTGCCTCTTTAGGGCCAAGTTTACTGACAAATATCACCACATGCAGTGTATGTGCTGCTGGGATGAAGCCCGTGGCTCACAGTGTTTGCACTCTACCCAGTCAGCTTTTGAGTTTTTGTTTTTTCACTAATTTGTGTTGTCAGTTATTTTTACTCATTTATTCACTAAATATGAAATCAGTAATCACTTAAAATCTCTCTCTCTCTCCTCTCCCTCTCTCTCTGTATAGCAAGTGGAAGTTTCTTAGCTGGAATGAGTTTTTCCAGTTTGATTGGTTCGCCTTTTGAATAAATTGTTGTTTCTCATAGCTGATATAGCTACATAGATATTGGAAGTCATATATAAAAACTTAAATATAATTATGTTTTAAAAGACAATTTAAAAATTGTTGTTGAAAAATACAGATTTATTGCTGTAACTGGAATAAAGGAAATAAGGAAAATGTCATCATATTCACATTTCCAGCTATATTTAAAATTCTATTGAAAGCAGCTAAGTGGCTGAGCCAATATCTGTGGAACAGGATGTAGTCTTTTGGACTAATGTTAAGGAGTGGTACATCTGGACCATATAGTTTATTTAAGTTATGTATATGCAACACTAAATGGGTTAAGCATGCCATGCCGTCTTTGGATACTTATGCATATATATCTGCACAAATACTAATTAACATTTATCTGTATATGAAGTCTTGAAGAGTAGAAAAACTTTGTCCTTCTCTGAAGAAACACAATTCTTAAAAAATTAAAAAAAAAAAACTTATGTGGTGATATATTGTATATTTAATAAAAATCAGCCAGGAACATTTTAGGACATAGACATCTCTCCAGCCTTTTGTTTTGTTTTGATTTTTGAGACAGAGTTTTCTGTGTGAAAGTCCTGGCTGTTCTTGCACTTGCATTGTAGACCAGGCTAGCCTGTGAACTCACGGAGATATTCCTGCTTCAGCCTCCCAAGTGCTAGGACAGACTGTATGTGCTACCACTACATGGCTTTTAGACTTTGAACTCACAGAGGAACTTTAATCAGGAACTCTGTCTCCTGATTAAAGGCATGGTTCACCACTCACTGAACTTCATGGCTTGGGTGTGTGTGATTCTTTCCTCTGATATTCCAGACAAGTTTTAGTTAAGTGTACAATATATCAACATCATAGACTTATTTTCAATGTGAAACTGTGTCCAGATAAAATTTTGTAAATAAGAGGGCTGCAGAAAAGGGCAGATATCTGGTCACTTCGGAGACTCTACAGTTGCTTTGTGAGTTTGGTCTTATTTAGGGAGTCATATCTTGGGCCTCCCACTCTTGTCAACCACCCAATGAGCCACTTCCCAGACAGACTTCCGTCTAGGAAACAGGATCAAGGTAGTCATTTGTGCCATTTTCTTATTTTAATGTCTTAGAAATTCAAAGCTGACCCTGAGTAAGAATGTGAAATTCTATGTGGACTTTCTGACATCTGCAAATCACCTCTGTGGTTTTTTTTAACAGAACTTTAATGGCTGCTCACTATGCAGACTTCCTCCGAGTGTGACTGGAGAGTAGAGACAGAAGCAGAAACTTGATGGTTGAGGCTTGTTGGCAGACTGGAAACTGTCCCACTCAAGCTTCATACAGCAAACAGAGCATGCTCAGGCTGCAGTGCAGAAGAATCCAGGAAGATCTTCCTTGCTGGGATTCAATTAACTGAGAATGTGGGAGAGAAGCTTAGGAAGTATAAAGATAAGAGGTGGGTCCTGAAAGTACTGTGTGCCTCCTGAACTTTTCCTCAGTTCACAACCCACTGACTCTTTTTTAAGTGCCTTTTCTTTAGAAGCTGTCTCTTTCTAACTGTGTGTCCCTGGTGCACTTTTCCCTCCCCTGGCATCTGGTGTCTCCTGAACTCTGATCAATGGCTTGAGTCTAAACATATCTTTCCCTTCCCTCTTCTCTTTCTCTTCAGATGCTGGCCAAGAGTCTAGGTATGTTTTCTTCCTCTGACAATCTGCCCTTTCTCACTGTTTCTTTGAAGTATTTAACTTCAAAGGTTTCCATCAACCCATCTGCTCGATTGTCTTTCTCTCAAGATTTTGTGAAATTGTCCTTTAGCTTCCTTCCTTATGTGTTAATTATTTTATTGAAAGACTAAGCACCTGTAATGAGACCTTTGTTTCCCCGGTGGAAAAGGCATGTGTCTGATGACTGACAACGGTGGTCCACTTTCTTCCTGTTCTCTGTTGTATGAGGTTTCTGGCCCAGACTTTGAAGCCTAGCCTCAAGGTTTATGCCCACAGACCCGCAGACCCACAGACCCACAGAGACATACAGATGCTTTCAATAGTTTTTGGCTGATCAGCCTCAGGCCCAGGCATATCACTTGCTAGCTCTCTACCCTTCATCTAACCCATGTCTTTTGTTCAGCCATGTGGCTCGGTACCTTTCCTTAGAGCAGCATAGTTGTCCTCTGCTTCTTCTGGCTTCTCTCTGGCATTCTGCTCTGTGCTTCCTCTTCTCAAGAGTTTTCTTAGTCTGGTAGCCCCGCCCACACTTCCTGCCTGCCTTTGGCCAATCAGCGCTTTTTATTAAACCAGTGGGTGGGACAATTATTTACAATGAAGCAACACAATAACCTATATATTCCCTTTTCTCTTTTTAAAACAAAAATAGCTCCAAATCTAATATTATCTCCCCCCTTATGTATAACAACTTATAAACAACACTGTAAATAAACATGAGCATCCATAATCCATGTTTGGGGAATGTGGGCATCATTCTCTAGGCTATGGGGGTGCTGATAATCTCATGGGAATCCAAAGAAAAATGTAGGATTCTGCACAAGTCTTTAGTGGAGTAGTCTGTAAGGCTGGGTCATCTCAGCCAGTCTCCTTGAAATTGTTCTGGATACAGAGCTCAGGAAACTTCAACAGAGGTGCTCTGAAATGTCGAATCATCTGGTTCACCCATTTCCATTGGAGATATTTCAGGGGGTCTTCCTCTATCAAACTTTATGTTCTTTATCCAGGAATAAATCCAGTTTCTCATTTTCTGTGAAAATAAAAGGAAAACCTCTTCTCCAAAGTAGCATATCTTTACATTTTAATTTTAAAGTAAACTCATTTACAACATATATAGGTTGAATTAATCCAACATTTATAATCAACTGTCTTTTAGCAGCTTTTACTAAGTCATTTTCAGTCAAGAGGCTTAAAGATAAGACAATAACATACAGTATCCAGACATTCTTTGTATTTTTCATCTTTGTGTGGTTTTATTATTTATTTATTTATTTATTTATTTATTTATTTATTTATTTATTTATTTATTTATTTATTTATTTTCTCTATCTCTTTTTAAATAGCTTTCTCTACATTTTCTTCTTTTCTCTAAGCCTATGTATATATATTTTCAACACACTCTAAACCACTTAGACTTTTTACAAGAAACTGTTTTTATTATAGATTTATTTCTTAACTTTTTCTGTCTCTGACCTTTGCTTGTCTAGGATGATTGACTCCACCCAGATTCTTTTATTTGTTTCAGTTTCTGAACACACCTTTAATCTGCCAGGATTCAAGGTTGGGAGGATGTGTGGATGGCTCCACCCAGCTCCTAGTCTAACTTCACAGAATTTATCTTTTTAACCCAGGTACTCCAGGAATTTTAGGGTCTGTATAATTACCAAGTAAAGCTTTGCCACCTGCTGCTCATTAACTCTATTTAAGTATTAGGCAGCAGGGCCTAAAACTCACAAGTGTTTTGCCTCTAAGGCTGAATCAGGAAGTTTCTATTTAAAAAGCCAAGTCTCAGTTTGCCTCCGGCAAACAGAGCTGATCCAAGAAAACACCGCCATTAGAAAGCCATCTTTGATTCTGTTCCCTTTTTGTCCTTATGAACAGAAACCTTAAATACATCATTTACAACCTTCTGGTTATATTGAGGGTCCTGTGAGACTTCAGAAACAAGCCATTTTATACCTTAAACTGTAGTCCAAAAGCCCGCCATTGTAGCTCAAGCCCACAGGCCTCACCAGGGCGTCTCTGTACCACAGCTCAAGTAAGAGACACAACTCAGAAGCTGCTTTGGGCTCTAGACTATTTTCTAAAGTTTTCTGTGGCTTTATGCGGGTATATTTGACCCATGTTGGGCTGCCATTGTAGTAGGAGGTTTCTGGCCCAGACTTTGAAGCCTAGCCTCAAGGTTTATGCCCACAGACCCGCAGACCAGCAGTCTCACAGAGACATACAGATGCTTTCAATAGTTTTTGGCTGGTCAGCCTCAGGCCCAGGCATATCACTTGCTAGCTCTCTACCCTTCATCTAACCCATGTCTCTTGTTCAGCCATGCAGCTCGGTACCTTTCTTTAGAGCAGCATAGTTGTCCTCTGCTTCTTCTGGCTTCTCTCTGGCATTCTGTTCTGTGCTTCCTGTTCTCAGAGTTTTTCTTAGTCTGGTAGCCCTGCCCACACTTCCTGCCTGCCTTTGGCCAATCAGCGCTTTTTATTAAACCAGTGGGTGGGACAATTATTTACAATGAAGAAACACAATATACCTATAGTTCTCCTCTCTGGCCATCTTCGCAGGAGTTGGTGGGACATGTGGAAGATTTAAATTTTGATTTGTCTTGCTTCTTGCTGCCATCAGACAGAGGAAAATTGAGAAGGTATCTACTTCAAACACATCTCAAAGGATAATGATGAACATAACTATAAGCCCAGAAAAAATGGTGGCAACACCCAGGTTACCATGGTGGGGAATTTAGACTCATATCTTCTATAATTCCCTTTTCTTTGTTCTTTTTTTCCCTTCCATTATCAACTAAGCTACTATTGCTAGATGTTCCACTAGCATCCTCCCACAGAGAGAAACTGAGCCTAATATCAGCTTCAGACATCCTAAGAAATTTTCATCCTCAGTGGGTCATGTCAGCATGTGAATGTGTTTTTGAACTTCACATTCAAAGAATGATTATCATATAGATTTATAAGAATATTTAAAATATTGAGATTGCATGTTAATACTGAAAAATGTTTACTGGCAAAGAAAATATTTTACTCTACATTGTTTTATCTGTAACTATGCTGTTTCCCTAACCAAAATTCAGACAGGAAATGAAAGAATTATACCAAATTCAATCAATGTGGCACTAAGAAAGTCATAACCCAATCTTAACAGTTTAAGTGAATCAAATTCAAAACACAGCAGTAAAAATATGTTTATCAATGGACATGCCTACAGACATGTATTTTTTTCTTACTTTATTAACTCCCTTAAGCCAGAGTTGTTTCTCCCTAAATCACCTTCCCTATATGAATTTAATTTAGGATTTTCTGCAAGAGAGATATGCATAGGACTTGGGAGGCCAGAATGACCATGGAATCCTGAATATCTGGCTCATCAGGCTTGGGTATCAGAGAGATGTTCAGGTCTTCCGGTTTGTACTGATTGATTGCCTAAAGGTACTACTTTTTCAATAAGCAATGTAGATTGTCAATATTTCTTTCAGAATAAGGGGGTGGGAGAGTAGGAAAGAAAGGAGGAGAATGGAGAGAAAAAGGGAAAGAAGAATAAAGAGAAAAGAGGAACCACTTCATTGCACTTTCCTATGATAACTTCATGCCTTGGGACAGCAGGAAAAGTGGGGATATACCTGTGATATACAGGCTCCTGCTCAGAGCCAAAACTTTATACTGTGAATGTTATTTTCCAGTTTTTAACCAAAAAGATAAAAAAAAAAAAAAAAAAAAACAGTAGGAGTATGCATTTTAGAAAAGAAAATGGTTCAAACTTTTTGGGTACTGTCAGTCACTGGTTGAATTAGATAAATTCCTGAAACACATAGCCTCCCTTAGTCCAGTGATCAGAGTAAAGGCCTTTGTGAGTTATATAAGTGTTTTGTTTGTGTTTATATCACAGTGGGTCCACTGGAGTCCCAAACCTGTGCTGTGGTTATTCCCTGGTTATAAATGTATGGATAGACTAACATACTCAACAATAGGTCAATTTCTATCATTGATTACCTAACTCATATAGTATCAGCTGTTATGATAAGTCAGGCCAAGCATCAGTCACTGAAAAGGATTCTACTTTCCCAGATAATAAGCTAAAGGCAATACAGCTTTCTGGAAGGGTTTAAAAATCATTACCAATGTCAAAGGCTTGAAATATACAAACATAGAAATCCCTGTTTTATTCCTACTCAGCTTACTGTGTTTGTCAAGTGCAGAAGACAGCTATATCTTGCAACTATGTTGTGGATTACAGCACATCTATACAGGTAGTGACTGCAATTCTATTGAATTCTGGAAAAACTACCAGCAGGTATTTAGCTGTTGTTTCTGACAAGCACCTTTCCTCAGTGCCTTTTAGCAAAGATCAGCTAGTTGCAGGCTGCTCAGTTGAAAGGGCTGCAATATATCCTCAATGTTATTCTTCAGGGTTATGTGGACTCTTTGACCTATTACTTAATCTACTCCATGTAGGGGTATTGTGTTGTTTCATGGTAAATAATTGTCCCACCCACTGGTTTAATAAAAAGCGCTGATTGGCCAAAGGCAGGCAGGAAGTGTGGGCAGGGCTACCAGACTAAGAAAACTCTTGAGAACAGGAAGAACAGAGCAGAATGCCAGAGAGAAGCCGAAAGAAGCAGAGGACAACTATGTTGCTCTAAGAAAAGGTTCTGCCCCATGGCAGAACAAGATAAGAGACATGGGTTAGAATAAGGGTACAGAGTTAGCAAGTTACATGCCTGGGCCTTAGGTCAATCAGCCTAAAACTATTGGAAACATCTGTGTGTCTCTATGGGTCTGCAGGTCTGTGGGTCTGTGGGTCTGTGGGTCCAAAACCTTGAGGTTAGGCTCAAAGTCCAGGCCAGAAACCTCCTACTACAACTCCACCCATGTCTGATGTTGTTTGTTTTTACTCTTTTGGTTTTTGTAGAGGGCCACCACCCAGCTCCCAAATAAATCACATGTCGGATTACTTTTTCTTATGGCAATATTTTTCCATATGTTTATATCACAGTGGGTCCTGGCCATAGCTTGACTTGTTTCTTGACAGCTTTTCTTAATTAAAATTATCCTGTCTATGTTTTGCTTCTGGGCTTTTACCTTTCTCTATTTCTGTGTATCTTTCTTTACCTCTTACTCCATGACTGTTTGTGTAGCTGGTCTATTGCTTTCCCCCTTCTTGTTTTCCTATTCCTTAATTTTTTCTTTCTTTTTTCCAATTTCTTCTTTCTGACTGCCTGTTCAGAATATTCTTTTCTGTCTCAGTATTGACCATTCAGCTTTTTATTAGACCATCAGGTGTTTTAGATAGGCAGTGTAACACAGCTTCACACAGTTAAACAAGTATAACATAAAGGAATGCAATACATCTTTGCATCATTAAAATAATGTAACGTCTTAAACTAACATTCAGCCACATTTAGTCCTTTAGTATAAATAAAAAGAAAAGGTTTTTAACTTTAACATAGTAAACCATATTCAACAAAACGATTATCAAGTAAAAATTAATTTACAATATTCAGTTTGTTTGTATTTAGCAAATTCAGAGAAAACACTCCACCACACATCTCATCTTAGTGACTCCAAATTTATATACTTAATTTACTTTCTATCATAACTAAGTAAAATTATATTCTAATTATTTACTTTTACTTTATAAAAGACTCCCATAAGAATGTAATAGTACCCAAGTAAACAGGAAGTGCATTTCAAGCAACTTCTAAAATGTTAGAAATGATAGAGACATCTGACTGCCTGGCTAGTAACCCAAAGTTGTTCTACAATGTTGTGGCATCCATATGGGCCTAAAATATCCGGCAGACTTTTGAGTGAAGCAGGAAATTTGAAGGACTTCCCTGTCTTGTCTTGCCAAAATTTAGCTGTCACTTTCCTGTGGGTCTTGCATGTCCAGTTTACATAACATTCAGTAAAAAAGTCAAAGAAAGCAGCGTTTTTCACAAACGGCTAATCTCACAATGAAAGCAAACTCCTATGGAGTCTCTTCAATATCCATCATTTTCTCTGAAGTAAATTGGTGCTGCCAGGAAGAACAGAGGCATCTCACTGCCATGATAAACCCTATGCTAACTAAACATTTTAAATGGTCTTTGAAGTGTTTAAAGACTATCTAAAATATACCTTTATAACTTTGAAAGCATACCTTATGTAACTACAAGTTTGATTAGTGTAAATTAACTACTAACATTATTTCTTAATTATACATTTGAAATGAGCTGCTTAAGACCAATACCCAAATAAGAGTAGAAACATGTAAACAGCAATAGTCTAAAATTTGCATCACTATTACCAAAAGCCATGCCAACACAAAATATCTAAAATTAACATTGTCCTTTTCTCCTATATTCTTATCTTTTCCTAAATATAACAAATAACCTCATCCACCAAGTAACCCACATTCTCCCATTATCATATTGGGAATGTGGGCATCATGTTTTCTAAACTGTTTCCTGTTGTCCAAGGGTAAAGTATCGTTAGGGTTGCTGGGAAATTTTGAGATAATGGCCAAATCCTGGGAAGATCAGTAGCAACCTTTGTAGATATATATTACCTGTCAAGATTTAGGAGGTCTCCCCTGATCAAGCCTGATTCATCCCATTCCTGAAGGAATCCACAGCTTCTCGTCTACAGTGGGAACAAAAGCAAAAACTCTTCTCTAAAGCATTTTTTTAAATTTTTATTTGAAAACATACTTTTAAAAATCTTTTTTAAAGTTAAAATATCCCTAAAGTATCTAGGTTTGTTCAACTTTGCAGTCCTGTTCATAATCCCATGCCTCTTAGCAGCTATCATTTGCTTAGTTAGCAACAAAAATTCTAAATCAACACAATAACATCTACGATCCAGACTCCCTGTGCACTTGCCACCTTGTGTAACATTTTTCTTTTATATTTACTCTGTCTTTAAAGACTTTACTATTTTTAAAACTATTATTTTTTCTATGACTGTCTATACCTATATTCTTTCTTTTTAAAGCCTATGCACATTGTCAAACACACTTGAACCTGTTTATGTTTTTTTTTCATTTGTACCTCTTTTACTGTGTATCTCTAGTCTTTTTTGACCTTGTGAGAAGACTTTAAACTGCTAAGCTATATCTGGGTCTTCCAGGCTGCTCAATGGGTTTGCTCTGCCTGCTTCTCTGTTCATGAGAGCCAAACCTAAATCTCATAGCCCGGTTGGAGGTTTGTGACTGGGAGCTGCATTCAATCTTCCTAACTACGGAATGCTATGGCAAGTGCTTTTTTGTTTGTCATGAAAAGGACTTCGCTTTTTTTTTCATCAGTAACACTATATCTGTTTTTTATTTGTTGTTGTTGTTCTTTTTAAAAGTTTTCTCAAGCTCTACAGAAATTTGAGAGCCCCAGCTGTTTTATTTTCTCTTTGCTCTTTAGGGGCTCACCAGCCACCAGCTCCCAAATAAATAAACAGAGGTTTATTATTACTTATTCATGCCTGGCTTTAGCTTGGCTTATATCTAGCCAGCTTTTTTTTTTTTTTTTAACTTAAACTATCCCCACTGTCTTTTGCATCTGGGCTTTTATCTTTCTTTGCTTCTGTATACCTTTCTGTATGTACTCCATGTCTTGCCAATCCTCCTCCTTATGCTGTTCCTCCTTGATCCCTCTTCCCAGATGTTTTTCTATTTATTCTTTCTGTCTGCCAGACCCACCTATCTTTTCTCTCTGTTCAGCTATTGGCCACTTAGCTCTTTGTTATTCCATCAGGTATTTTGGGTAAACAAAATAACACAGCTTCACAGAGTTAAAAATTATAATATAAAATAATAAAACACATCTTTGTATCATTAAACAAACGTTCCACAAAATAAACAAATAATACATCAGGTGTCTTAATTGCCTTGCCATTCCAAGGAATGCTATGCTAGACTTCTGCCTTGTGGACATAATATAGATTGTGTTGGACAAGCAGAAATAACACTTATCATAAGGACTGAGGTAAGGCATATTCATGAGAAGATGGGTAGTAGAATGCACAAAACTCAGGGCTTCCCACCCTTAGATACTTAGAAGTATCTGAAGCTCAGAGGGGTTGTTATTCCTTCTGATGTAATGAAAAATGTTAGCTGTATTACTATAAAGGAAGATACAGTCTAGAAATTTTTCTTTGGATGTTGTAGCTACTATATACTTCTGGATAAAATTTATTTATTTATCACTCAACATTTAAAGCATTGAAGAGTATTTTTATGAGTACTAAAATATCAGATATCTGTTAAACAGATCAGGAATGTTATGCAAAGCACTGTACATCTTTGACTATAGAACCAGATCTTGTGAAGTATTTGTGGGAAATAGAATGATGTTAAGATCAATTACTATTCTTTTGAAAGTGAGTAACTGTTCAGACCATTGCATTTAGAAATAAGTTATATCTTCCTCTGAAGCTACCAATTCTTTTTAAATTAAGTTACTGATCCACTGAAGTTTTTAGTAAAGGTAGAATCTTAGAACATGGGCCAATAGTTTTCTACATCATCTGAGACATCCTACATGAAATAGGAGTTGCCTGATCACTAAACAGTGAAGTTAGCAATACACAACATCACTCACCCTTCAAGTGAAAGTGGTAGTTCAATTTCAAATTTATGATATCAAGAGGGTACTTACAATCTTTAAGTAGCCTAAGTTGTCCAAATGAATGTGGCGCATACAACATTCATAAATATCTGCCCATATATCATTTTTGTTAACTGTATGTCTGGACCTTGGAAAATTGTCTATACTCATATTTATAAAGGAGGATATTTGAGTATCAGCTATCATGTGAGAGGCTGATTTCACTAAAGATTTTTCTATTATGAAAGGAAGAGCACCTTGTACTTACTGGAACAAAGGTTATCTTGAGGCATAGATTTGTCTTTACTATACATATTTTAACCATCTTCTGTGCATGCTTATTCATGATGAACATTTCCTGTAGCATAGACTTGCAAAGTTCAAATAAAGCAATGGTCATAACACTTTGAGAAAAAACACATAGGGCTGCAGACATCTAACCTAGAGAACAACACTGTGAAAAGGTAGACCGGAAGTTTACCTCATAGATTTTCCAGATGTTACAGGTCCTGAGCTAAGAACATGTGAAAGTCCTTGAGAAAGCTTAATTTTCCTCTGTAGGACAGTATTACAAGGATTCTTTGAATCATTAAAGGCAGAAATGAGCTCCAGCTTGAGGTTCCAGTTTCTCTATGCCATTTGCTCTTTCTGATCTAGTATTTGTTCCTGACTGCCAGTGCTGATGATCAGAGCATGCTCAGACCCATAAACCAATGCATTTATAATTTCCCATAGACTTTCTTGCCAAATTCAAAAAATTTTGTGATCTAGTCCTTGCGACAAATTTATATTTCACGTTAGTGAGAATTACTGACTTTCCAGATTAAATCCCAATAAGTGGAGGGATTAAAGACAAATGTTGATGTGGTCCCTTTTAGGAAAATACAGCTGTTAGGAAGAGTTTTGTTTAACTTATGACTATAATTATATTGAACGAAATCTCCTAAGTAAACATTGTGCTTATTAATCTGACATTTTATATTTTTATAGTTTCTATAAAAGTCTTTGCCTAGTATTTTAATGGAATAATATTTCTCATAATACTAGAATGTCTTTTTCACATACCTTAAGCAAACAAGTAAGTTTCAGTTAATATGATAATAGATGTTTTATGTGTGTATAAATTAGTCCAAGTAATACTTGAGTGTATGCTCTCTGTGTGGATGTAAGAAAGACAAGATTCCTTAGAGCACAGAAAGCAGAAAATGTGTATGATTCCTTTCCATTCTATATTTAAGAGTAGGCTTTTAATACAATATGTAGAACCACCAAAGTTAGGTACTTAGTGGGGGACTAGGGAGTGCAAATAGATCTCATCAGGGAGGGAAATATAATAGATATAAATGATGAGGGGATAAAGAATGGGAGGATCAAGTAGGGAGGGTGAAATAGAGAGAGGAATAGGAGAGGTAATACAGGGAGGGCCAACTAAAATTAAAGGTCATTTTGGAGTTACCATGGAAATCTAATAGAGGAGAAACTTCCTAAGTGATGGCTATCTAAAGAAGCCATCTGTGTGAGCCACCTATGTGATGGCTATCTAAAGAAGATTGTCAAATAATGTAGAAAACAGAGTCACAACTTACTATCTCTTAACCTCAAATGAAGCTTCCAGTACTGGAATTGAGTTACATCTAATTGTATTGTTGGACAAAAAGGTCCTATGGGAATTTTAAACCTCCTATAAATTCCTCTCCATAAAGTGATGAAAAGATCCAATGCTGAATACAACACTTATACAACACAGTGAACATGAAGATGTCAAGATGGTGCCTACATAGAGCTTTGTTATGGGCAGGCACTTTGCATACTACCTAAAGAACAATGTAAACACCGAGCTAGCCACAATGCTTTGATGTCCAATCATGTCCTGCCTGCAAGGTAGCTAGGGCAATTATTACAATGAGAATTTTGGCTCCATCCGGCCAGAGATCCAGATCCACAGACCTGCTGCCCCAGAGCACCAAGCAATCCACCACTTCTTTTTCTCTGAAAAATGACGCCAATGCTTATATTAATTTCATGCTGTTTGGCCTATAGTTTAGGCACATTGCTAGCTAGTTCTCTATCTTAACTCAAGCCTTTATCATTAATTTGTCTGCCATGTAGCCCATGGTTCATCTGTGTTCCTTACATGTTTCTTCTTGGGTGGCTGGGTCAATCTAATCTGACTCTGCCCTTCCTTTCCTACCTATTCTGATTCCCCCACCTACTTTTTCTATGGTACCTGTCATGGGCCAAAATAGCTCCTTTATTTAAAGATTGATATTCACAGCATACAGAAAGACATTTTCACATCAGGCAATGGTGGCACAACACTTGTTGGATTAACTAATAAATATCTAATTTGACTTAAGATATAGTCTAAGAGATAGAACTTATACCCAACATTGCTTAAGTGATCAAGAACCAGAGACTAGATAGCCCAGAACCTAGGGTAACACCAAATACTACTATTCTAAAATAAATAAGTAAACAAATAACCATAGCAACAAAATGATTTCTAATGACATTCTGCTATACTAATAGACTAGAGCCTTGAGCTCATCCATCATCAGAAAAGCTTCCTCCTTCAGCAGATAGGAACAAATGCAGAGACTCACAGCCAGATCACATGAAGAGAATTGGAAAGTTTGGAATACTGACCCTACGTGGTATGTCTGTATTAAATACTTCCCTTTAGAGTTCAAGGAACCATGTAGAAGAGGTGGTAGAAAGAATGTAAAAGCCAAGGGATATGGAGGACATCAGGAGATCACCACTGGATCACCATGAAAAAAAGCTCCAATGAACTCATAGAGTCTGAGGCAACATGCACAGGATTTACATGTGTCTACACCACATCCTGTCTATATACATTATGGCTCTCAAGTTAATATTTTCATGGGACTCCTCAGAGTGTTTGAACAGAAGGTCTCTAACTCCTGTGCCTTCTCTTATCCTCTTTTCCTTCCATTTGTCTTGTCCAACTCCAATGTGTTGGTGTTTTTCTTATTCTATTTTATTTTAGTATTATTCCTTATACATCTGTGTTTAAATGAGAGATAGATAGGGATGGGAGGGGAGGTGGGGAGAAACTGGGAGTAGGGAGAGGGAAACCATAGTCAGGGTGCATTATGTGAAAAAAAAAAAAACAATATCTTTTCAGTAAAAAAAAAAAATAGCCTTTTAAGAATGTTGGTAGGTGTAAACAAACAGACAAATGCTGCTGTCCTATGTATAACTTCAGGTGGGAGGAGTCTAGATGATTCAAGTAAGGATTAAGTACTAAAAAGGCATCCTCCTCCTTAGCTAAATCCAGCTGTTTGGCTACATCTAATCAGAAAGTAGATATGTTTGTCATATAATGGGACTCAGTGCCTGGACTACTTTCTCCACTGTTAAGGGGTGTAGCAACCATAAGGGCATAATATTTGCTTCCACCATCTCCTCCCTGTTAGAGATGAGGCATTGACGTCTGTAAGAGGAGATGTCACCTTTTTCTCATTTTAACATTTAACAAGGTTAAGACAAGCTGGAAAAGACATATATTTTAACTGTGTGGGAGGATACATGTCAAGATAATCTTTCTGATATTTTACATATGAAATGACAGACTCACTCCATAGTGACAAAGACCAAGTCATAACATCTGGCTCCACTTAGTTAAGTAAAAAATGTCCCATATTCTTCCAGAAAAATGATAGTAGGTTTATTATTATTATTATTACTATTATTATTATCATCATCATCATTAATTTTCTTGCTAAGGAACCAGAGACTTACCATATATACTCCAACTTTCCTCTTTGTTTTAGACAAAAACTCATCTAGGATGCTTGTAGATTTACATGACATTGTGACCCAAGCCCTCCCAACTCTGGGTCAGACTCCTGTCACCACAACTACCTTATTCTTTTAAGTACTTGGTGGTATTTTTTTTAAATACTTTGCTCTCTGTCTCTATATTGAATTTAATTTACTGTAAGTCTTTAAGACTTTTTTTTGTTTGTTTGTTTTTCTTGTTTCTTTATAATGTGTGGGTATCTGTTCAAATGGTCACTAGGTGTGTGTTGTGGGTTGTGTGGATCATATGTCCAGGGAAGCAGTGTTCCGTTAATGAGTTTCCACCAGGGTGAGGTAGCAGCCTTCCAGACTGGCTTGTGTAATGGAGATATATTGGGGATTATCTCTTCTGTGGCATGTAGATCCTTAAGGATGAGACTAATTTCTGCTTTTACCAAAAATGTTAGTTTTCCTCTTCCTATTTTGCCTCAGGCTTCATAACTCCCACTTGGTTTCCACCATTATGATAATTCTTATTCTGTAGCTAAGCAACAAAAGGTTAGGGTATAGTTGTTTCCTGTCAATTATTCTTTGCTAGCAAAAATGACTGTTATGTGAGGCTTCCCATAGAGAGTTATGACACACATCTACTCTCTCCAGGCAGGCCACCTACAACAGACTAAAGTAATGATTAACTAAAGTCCAACCTGGCAAACCGATAATATATTGCAATTGCTTATGGCAGATGCAGGTGATGCATAGGCACCTACATTGCTGAAAATCTCACCCCAGCATGAGTGATGATTCATGCACATCCTTGCAGGCAGCTTGCCAGGAGGGGAAGTGAGTCTTGGCAGCTCAGCTGGACTGTTTCCTTCCTCAGCCATTGCTTACTACTTCCATAACTTTCAGGTGGAGCGCACATGAACCTTGTAAATTTCAGCTTTCCAAGATATGTAGTCTTACTTTCCACTCTCATAAGCACCCTTTGTTTTATAAGGGTGTTTTAGTTAGGAGGAAATTGCTGGACAACAACTTCTTGTGTGGTCTGTGGACCAGAGCGACTTAAATGAGCTGGATTGCACTAAGACAGTTATTACTTGATGTCTACCTGTCCTCTTTCCAACAGGAAAGATGTGATAGTATTTAAAATGACCAAATTAATGCTTAAAGCATACAATAATATTCACAATTACTCTTTTTAGGGTTTTGGGTTAACTGGGTATATAGGAGGTCACTATGTGGTAGGTTTTTCTATAGACATTGAGGATTGGGCATATCTGTTCCTTCCGGAAAACTCTTTTTTTTTTTTTTTTTTTCCTCTAAAATCAATAGATGCTGAGTTGAAAACTGATTTAAGTTTGGGAATAGGGGAAGGCTTATGACTTTACTATGACTTCACATTTTCACTCTGTCGTCTGTTTGTTTTTGTTCTACCACTAGTATTACCTCCAAAGCTGTCTATGGGCTACATCCCCTGAGCATTTCTCTGTGATTTCTATTTAGAAAAATTCCATCTTGCAACCAATGTGGCCACTTTGGATGAGTGAGAGTAAACGCAATCACTCATATTGCTATCAAAATTCTCAGTTATTCTACCATCAGGTTTAATGTATAATAAGAGATTCACTGAAGTACTCAGTGACAATGACATCCTCAACTTACTTTGGAAAGACAAGCCCAGGCCTTTCCACGGTGTATTTATTCATTTAGTATGTTCTCAAGACTAATTAGCACGAATAACCCCAGCACTACCATTTCCTTAATTTACCTCTCCTGCCACTTACTGTCTGTCATGACAGTGTTGGCATTCTAAATTCATTTAGTTTGGAGGAATGCATTCTCAAATGGAACACTGGGATTGTCCAAGTTTCTTGTCTAGTCAAGAACAAGAGACATGTTCTCTTATACATATTACATGTTTCCAATCTCCCTTGATCAAGTACCTTCAGAATCCAGCCATATAATACTCTACCTTTTATTACTAGTGAAAGATGCTTCATAGTCTCTTCCATCATTTATAAAAATCCAAGTTTTCACCAGTTGAGTCATTTACATCTTACTTTAGTTTATCTGGATCAAAGAATAGTAGATGGTGGCACCAGGGATGGAAAGAGAGAAGCTTTAATTGTCTTAAAAATGAAAAAAAAAAAAAAAAAAAAGCAAAACTTTTGCAGGGAGAGGTAGACCACTTGTGTAAACTTAGAAGATTTAATAAAATTAGCAAATGTTAGATATTACCAATTGAGCAGCCCACATTAAACATCTCATTCTATCTTACAATGGCTCTGCCCTTTGTTTAGTAGATCTGACTACATAGAGAATTTAATCTTCTTTAAAACTCTTTGAGCCTTAGATTTATCAATTCTTTCTTAATGAAATAATAAAAAAACAAAACCTTTGTATACTACCCTGAATACCATGTGGATTTCACACGTTGTTGTTAACTGACTAATCACTCATAGTCTTAGTGATTCACAAGAGCATTAGTTGCTTCCAACATTAGATTACCAAGTCCACTGTTTTTATAATTACTATTTCCCCCTCTTGTTTTTCTAAAAGGTCTGTTACATTAATCCTGCTTTTTCTTGATAGCTGTCTATTGCAGTTACCATGTAAGAAGGTTGAGCAGATGTGCTTCTACCTTAACCCAAAGACTATGAGTAATCCAGCTACTACCAGCAGTGAGGTTCCTATTAACATACAGCCAAGTCACTAAGTTCCAAAATCCCACCTTAACATTAGTTCCTGTTCATAACTGAGAAAAGTCCTTTCACTTTTCCCATCCTGATATGACCTAGAAAATTTTCTTTACTACTTAAGTATCCTCTAGTGATTATAATTCTTATTCAAAATCTTCTCACCATGGTATATGAAACATACTAAGTAATGAACTAAGAGTTTTTTTTCTTTTAATCTGTCTGCTCCTTCTCTTATAGATTAAAAACATGAGAAAATCTTAGTGGTTTTTTTTTTTTTTTTTTTTCTCTCTTAGATATATATCATGCAGCATTAAATGTTCCTTGCTTTCTGGATACTGATACTGATCTAAATGTGAGACACACTTCTTATCTAAGCCACTCAAACAAAGTACAAAATAGCAAGACAGCTGAGTCTGGTCCACTTGGTAGTAGTCATTGAGTATTAAAAAATTAAGAATCCTAATCCTCCAAATTCAGAGTTACTAATTATTGGCTAGATAAATTATATAAACCTTCAGTTTTTGGTAATCATCTGATTTATGTTGCATAGTTGTAATGGCAACATAAATTTATGTACTATTTCTCTGTGGTCAGTGGATCCCTCTGGTGTTTTACCATTAATAATACATATCGTTAGAACAGATTTTCTTGATACATGTAATTAATTTAACATATAACAACACAGTAAACATAGAATATAATTATCTTCCATTAAGCAACCTAAAAAGTGTTTTGTAAGATAAGAAAAAAAAGTTATTCAAAGTAGCTTTTTATCTGTTTCAGAAAATACAGTTTTTGAAGAAAAATATATTACCAAAGTAATGTTATTATTAAAATTATTTCTACTGTTTTGGCATGGATGATTGAAGCCAGGGCCTATGCCACACTACTGAGATATCCTCTAGAAATTTTTTATTTCTAGTGAAGTGTATAGATCCAAGCCATGTAAACAAAAATTATTTTAGGATTCTTAATAATTTTAATTTTGTTCTACAATAAAAAAGTTTACAAGACTTCAGATTTCATTTAAAATAAAAAGTGATTGATTCTCAATTTTAAACCAAATAAAAAGTACAAATACATAGAAACATAAACTTTTACTAGTTGATTTTTTTTTTTGGAGAACGTTTATAGCCATTCAAATATTACTAAAAAATCTTAATATTCAAAGTTAGTGTAAAATCTCTCAGATAGAAAATCATACAGAAATACTTTCTTTTGTTTGTTTTTACTTAAAGTATGTTTTTATTGGTATGTAGTAATAGGTGTTTCTTTCCTGGGACAAAATGCCTGAGAAAATCCATTTACAGGAGCAAACGCTTGCATTTTTAAATCATTTTATTACTTTAATTTTTCCCATATCCACCACTACTTCCTTTTCCTCCCCTCCTCAGAGTCCTCCCCAAACCTCTCCCCACCCCAAGGCTCCATTCACTCCTAGAAAGAGCAAGGACTCCCAAGGTGAGTCAACTGAGTCTGGCATATCCAGCTGAGGTAAGAGCAAGGCCCTCCCTCCAATACCAAGACTGAGTAACGTATTCCTCTGTTGGGAATGGGCTCCAAGGAACCAGTTCATGTACTAGGAATAAAATTATGGTGTCACTGCTCTACAAACTGCTCATGCCCTTTGACTGTCATCTACATTTGGAGGGTTTAGTTCCTTTCCATAAAGGCTCCTCAGGTGTCATTTCGGAGATAGTGAACTCCCAATAGCTCCAGTCAGCCATCTCTGTGGGTTTCTTCCTCATGATCCTGATCCCTTTTCTCATATAATCTCTCATCCCTCTCTTTAGCTAGACCTGGAAATTAACCTGATGCTTAGCTACGGATTTCTGCATCTCCCTTCATCAGGTGCCAGATGAAGGTTCTATAATGGCAATTAGGATGGACATTCATTTGATTATATGGTAAGGCCAGTTTAGGCACCTTCTCTATTATTTCTTGGAGTCCTAGCCGGGTCATCTTGCGTATTCTTGGGTGTTTTCCTAGTACCAGGTTTCTCTCTAACCCCAAAATGGCTCCCTCTGTCAAGATATCAATTTTTTTGTTTTCCCTCTCTATTGCTCTATCCACACAACTATCCCATTCTGTTATGTTCTCTTCCCACCTCCCCTGGCTCCTCCACCCTTCTATGATCCTATATACTCAGAATATTTCTATTTCCCTTTCCTAGGGGGATCCCTGGATGTCTCTCTTAAGTCCTTCTGCTACCTAGCTGCTCGTGGGTTGTGGGTTATCTTGGTTATCCTTTACTTTATAAACATCTAAAATACACTTACAAGTGAATGCATACCATATCTATCTTGCTGTGTCTGTGTTACCTCACTCAGGATGATTCAGGATGACACTTTCCAGAGCCATTCATTTGCCTGCAAATTTCATGTCATTTTTTTCTCCATTGTGTAAATGTACCATAATTATTTTAATTCATTCTTCAGTTGAGGGCATCTAGGTTGTTTTCAGGTTCTGGCTATTAAAAATAATGCTTCCATGAACTTAGTTAAGCTAATTCCCTTGGGGTAAGAATGTGCATCTTTTGGATATATGCTCAATAATGGTATTGCTGGATCATTGGGTAGATTGATTTCCAGTTACCTGAGGAACTGCCATACTGATTTCCAAAGTAGATGTACAAGTTTAAATTGTTCCCCTTGCTCCACATCCTTTCCAGCGTAGGTTGTCATCTGTGTTTTTAGTCTTAGCCATTTTGACATGTCTAGAATGGTATCTCAGAATTATTTTTATTTGCTTTATCTGATGGCTAAGGGTGTTGAGCAATTCTTTAAGTGTTTTCCAGCCATTTGAAATTCTCCTCTTGAGAATTCCTTAATTAGCTCAGTAATTCAATTTTAATTGAATTATTTAGTTTTGTGACCTCTTAAGTTCTTTATCAGTTGTAGGGTTGGAGAAGATATTTTTCCATTTTATAGGCTGTCATTTGTCTTATTGACTGTGTCCTTTGCCTTACAGAAGCTCCTTGATTTTAGGAGATCCCATTTATTAATTGTTGTTCTAAGTGTCTGTGCTATTGGTGTTATAAATATAAGGTGATCTCCTGTGTCAACGCATTTAAGAATGCTTTCCAATTTTTTTTTTGTAGCAAGTTCAGTGTAACTGGGTTATGTTGAGGTCTTTAATTCTCTGTTTAAAATATTTTGCACATTAATGCATTCTCACTTGCAAGTTCTACCTCTGTTTAATTATACTAGTCACTACTATACACACACATATATATATTTCTGTTTAAGATGTTTTGTATACCTCTGTTTAGATATTTTGTATAATGATATATATTTAGGGTATTGTTGTCATTTTACCCTACACATTTACCTTTGTTTAATATTGATATGATTGTCATAGTTGAAGTCATTATTCAAAAACTATACACCCATTTATAGATTGTCTATTTTTACAATGTAAGCTTCAGTCTTTAGGATGATAAGAATTTTAGATCACAGTTATTTAGGCTTGCCATGTAATAGTTATGTTGTTTAGGTTTCTCAGATACATAATAGAATATATCAGACAGACTGGAATCTTCAGTCACTTCATAGAACTAGAGAATATGGCATTTAATGTTTTGTTATTCAGAACTTGTCCATGAGAGACACAATAACTCCTGGCATCACTGTTTTATTTCCTGAGATGGTGTTAGACATCAAGGACATTCTGCAAAAAGTTTGTCTTCCTTGGCAGACAATGTCCTATTGGGCAAAGAACTTCCCTCGCCTCAACTGCTGACAGTAAACATACTGTCCAATCTGGACTAGCAGGATGAAGGATTGGGACTGCTGACATCTGCCAAGACAAAATAAGACGGTTTCTCAAAATACCCTGCTTCTGAATAAATCTGTCAGATATCCTAGCCCCATAGCCAAAAATGATGGATGTTCCAACTTTTCGGAAAAGCTGTGGGTGACTGTCCAGGAAGCTGACTGCTGCTGTCCTCTCCTAAGTCTTGGAAGCTACTCTCTTGTGCTTTCAGCTTATTCAGGTAATATATTTTTTTGTCTCAGGTGTTTGATGGGATTGAAGTCTAGATAGTTAAGGTTACTACCATCTCATATCTAATTACATATCTAATTACACTCAGGTATTAGATTCATATTATTCAAGATAAACAGCTTTGAATTAATCTCTGTATATTGCCACCTACCAATATTCTAAGATACACCTTATATTTGTTGCTTGTTAGTTGTAGTTTGACTTTTTTTTAAATATCATTTGCCTTTCTCTCTTCTAGACATTACCTTACAATTGTTTCTATTGTGTATAGTCTTATACTTAGGTTAGAACTTTTCTAGACAGGGAAAATGGGGAAATGTGGTGGGGCTCAGGCATTATTGAGGTAGACCTAGAGGCACAGCTTTGGAGTCTCAGGACCATAGGTGCTGCATAGCCAGCCCCCATTGAGGACCCACTTGCGTGCTATCTGCTCTTCCTGTTTTTTCTTATGTTCTCAGAAAGAGGATTAACACCATCACTGTGTGGGACAGTTCAACTCTTCAAGTATTTTTTCTTTTTTATATAAGTTTAGTGACTTGATTATTATTTACTGCAAATTTTTTGAGGTGTCTAGTCCATTTGCTGTTCTTTACACTTCTTGTATCTTTACAGACATTTCCTTCTTTAGACTGGGAAAGTTTTCTTTCATTATTTTATTGAATAATAATTCTGTGCCATTGAATTGGTATTCTTCTCCTATTTTTATTATTCTTAGATTTAGTCTTTCCATTGTGTCCCAGATTTCCTGAACATTTTTTGTTATGATTTTTTTTTTTTTGGCTTAAGGGTTTTCTTTGACTGATGTATCTATTTTCACTATTGAATCTTCCATGCTGATGATTCTTTCTTACATTTCTTGTATTCTGTTAGCTATGCTTGTATCTGTAGCTCCTATGCATTTACTTAGACTTTCCATTTCCAGAATTCCCTCAGTTTACGTCTTCTTTATTGCTTCTATTTCAATTCTTAAACCTTGAACTCCTTCCTTCATCTGTTTGATTGGTTTTTTGTTTTGTTTGTTTTATTTAACAGATTTGTTGATCTCTCCCAATTTTTTGTTTGTCTTTTCTTTAATTTCTTTATGGAAGTTCTTTGCTTCCTATTTTAAGGTTTTATCATCTTTATAAAGTTGTTTTTAAAGTCATTTTATTTTCTGCTTCTTCTACATTGCTGTATTTAGGTCTCTTGCTGTTGTAGAACCACTAGAGTCTGATAGTGCCATATTGTTCTTTATGATATATGTATTCTTGCACTGGTGTCTGCCCATTGCTTCCTAGGATCACTGCAGGATTTGTCTGTATTTTAGGGAGATGTTCTTGGTGCAATCTTCTCTGGATGTGTCTGTGATTATGACTCAAGAAGCCTCTCTTGGTTCAATCTGAGGTCTTGCTCCACTTGTATTTGGCATATTCTCTGTTTCAGTGTGCTGTTCTTGGTCCAATAGGAGCTGGATGCCTCTGTGGCTTTGGAGTCCAATCCTGGACAGACATGAGCCCTTGATCTAGTAGGAGTTCTTTTTCCAATAGGGGCTCTTAATTCATTTGGGGCTGGTGAACTGTGGTCTCAAGGAGCTACTGAGGTAGCACAGTGATGAGACTGTTTGGGAACTGGGGAAGGACTTGTAGATGGAAGTGTCCAACAAATGGGGCAGCTGCAGAAATGTTTTTAATAAATTTCAACATAAACACTTCTGAAAACCTCAGTGTTTAGCAAAAGCCTGAAGAGAGAAAGCAGAAATGAAATTGCTCCCATTTTAACTTACAGCTATGTCCCTTATGAAATTGCTCCCATTTTAACTTACAGCTATGTCCCTTGATCATGATTAGAAGAAAAATGTAACAGTGGAAGATGTTTTTATAGACAGGACAGGTTGGTAGATTAGGCAATGAGACAAGAAAAAACACTGTAGCTAGAATGTTTTCTTCAGATTAAGAACTGTCATTCATGAATTTTGGCATGAACACCAAAACCTAGAGTTTATTAGGCACTATTTATAGGTCTTTCTTAGTCCCAGTGATCCAGGTATCAGAAAATGCTAACATTTAACTAAAGGTAGAGAACATCAGCTAAACATTAGCTCATTTTACAAACAGAGGATTCTAATAAGAATCGGGAAGTCAGAGTAGAGAATTGTGGGTAAGACTCAGTAATCCATCCTAGATTATACTTCTTATAAAGAAATAAAGAAAAGAAAAGTGAAGTCTATGAGAAGTGTGTGTAGGTTTAAAGTTGAAAAACAGCTTACTAGCTGGAATCAAAAAGATTTTATTTCATTACTTCAAAGAAAAATCTTAGTCCTTATGATAAGTTCTAGGGACATTTGTATGTGATGAGGCAAAAGGGAAAAATGGGCTGATAAGAACACACAAATATACTAAAAACAAGTTGAATTCAGGAAGTTAATAAAACATGAAACTATGAGCCTAGGACTAGAATTAAGTTTAGAATGACACAAGTGACATTGTATAAAATTAATTCACTAAAAAATCTCCCTATGCAGAGGCTAAACAAAGAAACCAGACACAAGAAGTCAGTAACCAGACAGATGAAAAAACTCAAGAGCCAGCATGTTCATCATTAGCAAGAATACAGATGCTAAAACTTTAAAAGTGAAGCTAAAAGAGTATTTTCTGAGGAAAAAAGACTCTCCTGCCTAAAATAAGGTTTTTTTTTTTAAACCTAGTGATACTAATGAACACATGCACAGATCTCAATTTATACTAAAAACTAAACCAGGTAACTTCTTTCTGTACAAATAGAAACTTTCAAATGAAAATGACAAGGTAAAATAGATGAAAATACCTTCAAAAAATTCTTGGAAGCCAACAGCATTTCCTTTTCAAGCCCAATGTGTGTTTTATAAAGCAATAATTGGCAGCTCTGTTTATATGCATACTGAAATTTTGTATATGTTTTTAAAAGTTTTTAAAAGCAAAAGGAAACTATAAACTTCAAATGCAGGGTTTTTGGGTTTTTTTTTTTTTTTTTGTAATGGATACACAGCAAAGGAAGTTCCAAAAACATACAGAAGTTTTAAAATCAGCCACAAAATAGGAATAGGTCATTCAAGAAAGCAATTGTTGAACATGCAAGAAACACACACACACACAGTTGGTCGCAATAACCACAGACTTTCAAAATGACATACAAAGAGAAAAAATGCACTGGACAAAAGTTAAGAATTCTGGGTAGAAAAGATGTGTTAGTGAATAAAAACACTTGCTGCTCTTTCAGAAGACCTGAGTTTGGATTCCAAAACCCATATAGTGCAGCTCACAGATGCTTAGAACTCCAGTTCCAAGTGATTATTCTGACCCCCATGACCTATGTGCAAACAACTGCACATACTAATATGTCCACATTCACACATACAAAAACACAAATGCACAAAAATTAGCATAAATATGAATCTTTTTAAAAATGAGTCTAACCATAGTACAGTAAGATTATGAAGCAATCAGAACTCTAATTCACTTTACTCAGGAGGCTGAGTTAATGCAAATACCTTGGAGGAGAAATAACAGTTTTATAAAATTGACATAACAAATACCCTATGACCTAGAAGTCTCCAATGTGACCCCTTTAATTGTGTGTGTGTGTGAGTGTGTGTGTGAGTGTGCACGTGTGCGTGTGTGTGTGTGTGTGTGTGTGTGTGTGTGTGTGTGTGTATTAAGGGAAAAGTTGATATGAAAATAAATGTAATGTAAATCCATTCATTTAAATGGCTTGGTGATGTTAGAAACCATATTTCAGGAAGCACACAATCCAGTTAGAGGGGAAGAACTGAAATATATGAGGCAGTATGCAAGGATCCCCCATAACATACTATTTTTGTTAGTTGAGTAGATATGTATGCATCATTTATATATGCATTTTATATGCCTTAAAAGTGCATAAATAATTGTGATATAAGTAAATAAATAATTCAAAATAAATGAACAAAACAGAATATATTCTACAGGTAATATAAGTACTTGGCCTGTTTAAAAGCAAACATACAAATAAAAAAACTAGAAGATAAAAAATATGTCAAGAATGCCTAAGATAGTATTATTCATGAGACTAATTTTTTAAAAATATTATCATCTATAAAATTTAATAGAGTAGAATATTTTAATAATATATCATAGCTAATAATGTAGACATTTGTATGGAAAAGGAACCTAACTCAAATACAAGTGATAATCCTAGTTTACTAAAATCTCAGCTAGGCTAGAATGGTCTTTAACATTGTAGGGATCAGGTGGTGCCTGCTCTGATACTCCAAATTGTGTAAAACAGTGTTTTACAGGATGTGCCTTGCCTTGAGAAGCTCTATGCTATAAGCAGTTTTCAGCTCTATTTGGAGTATAAATGAAGAAACAGGATGACTCTGAGCCTGTCAAGCATCAATCACAGAGCACAGACTAGTAACTTATTCCTAAAAGTACAAAGATACCAACCCACATTTATCAAAGTACACTGGGAATATATAAGCACATAGGAATATCATAAATAACAGTATCTATAAAACCCATATAAAACTTATCTAACATTTCAGACCAGGAAATTGTGCAGGCCCCTCACCTGGAGCTCAGATACAGGAGGATATTTACTGAATGTTGTGATGGTGAATGCCTCCACCAACCTGTCATCTCACTATCTGGTATGTGTAGCAGGGTATTGACAGGCAGAAAACTGCCTTTCCCAGGGTGTTCAGCTGAACTTGCTCTCCACTGAGATGCAGTCTATTTGAATTGTTATCTGTCCATTCATTTCTTTGTTCTTAAGTAAGTTACCTTACACCTCACCTCAACTCAGCTTTGAAGCCCAGTTCACTCTGAGATTCCATAGATTGGTTCTGCAGCTCTTTAGCAGCTGGACACCTGGGCTCCTACTTCCTCCTCCAAGAATCTCTCCTTGAATCCCTTGAAGTCATCTCTGGCCTATTGAACCCCTGTGTAACCTCCATAGATGCTGACAGATACAGATATGTAACTACTGTGTGATGGATATTTTGGGACCTGAGAGTTAATATTAGTCATTAAGACTTAAATAAAGGGCCCATACTTCCCAAAGGTCAGATATGTAGGGGAATCAGAATCACTTAACTAATTGCAGCCAACAAAATCAATGTAGCTTATGATGTTGTTGTTAATAATACTCTGTGTGGTGTAATATTTAAGATGTGTTATATTCATTTATGCTGTGGGACATTTGTTTAATGATGCAAAGATGTGTTGTGTTCCTTTATGTTGTATTTGTTTAACTCTGTGAAGCAACACAGCTTCACAATCAGTCTAAAAAAATACACAATTGGTCTAATTAAGAGTTTAACAGCCTAGCTAGGTAGGAGAGGAATAGGTGGGGTTTCTAGAAGGAAAGAACAAATAAAAAGGGAAAAGGGAAGAGGAAAAGTGGTAGGAAACGGGAAACCAGGCACCAGTCACCCAGCAGCACAGCCAGCCACACAGTAAGAAGGAAAAGAAGACATGTATAATAAAAAAGTAAAAACCTAGAGGCAAAACACTGAAGAGAAATGGGTTAAATTAAGAAGGGCTGACTAGAAACAAGTCAAGCTAAGGCCGGACATTCATAAGTAAGGATAAGTCTCCATGAATTTATTTGGGAGCTGCATCGTGAGACTCCAAAAAGCAAAGAGTTAAAAAACAACCAACTACAATTCTGTCACTGTGGAAAGACAACATGAGTTTACCTAAGTTTCAGACACAGCACATTCCTGACAAACATGATTTCTGAACTCCCTGTTACCATTTTCTACTTGAAAGCCAGCATGTCACAGAGAAGGCTTGGTGAAAACAAAATTATGTTTATTCATAGGTATGAACCATGGTAATGTTGAGGACAAGGGGAAAATAATCTTCCATTTTCAAAAACCCAGCTTCCAGAACTCAAGGTATTTCAAAGAATTTTGTGTAAGAAGGGGAAAGCAGGCAGGGTACAGACTAAGTATATAATTTATTACCCAAGGTCTTTTGACCCAGTTAATCTTTTCTTCTTGGGTTAATATTAGTAATTCTTTGGATCAAGTTACTTTTAAGCAATATCTTATATTTTGTGTTATAACCTGATGGTCAGTAAATGTTCTGGGCTCTGAAAAATCTAAAACATATTAGCTATTTATATCTTAATCATTTAAAAGTGTCTTTTTTTTAGGTCTATATTGTCATGCAAACAGGGAAAGTTGTATGTTTGCAAAGGTATAGAGGTGAAAGAGAAGCCACCTTACATCAGTACAGAAACCTTCCACATACTGTACCTCTGGGCTTTTTGGATACTCAGGATCTCTGCTGCTCTGTGCCTTGTGTTCTCTGATGATTTATTTCATTCTTCTTGACCTAGGCAGGAAATATTTTCTTCTCCAGTTTCTCAAGAATACCGAAATCACACTTTCAGATGTTCTAATTTTTGGAGGATTCACCTGAAAGTAGATAACTGTGTGTCACCTTTGGCTACCACATCCCCGGAGAAATCACCTAAGCTGTTTTCCTAATGTCTCTTTATTGACCTCCACCTTTTTGGGTTCCGTCTCTTACCTTTTCATTGCCCGTTGTTGTGTCTCTTTCTCTATAAGTTACATAGAACAATAATAATTGTATCATATTTTCATGAGTCTGGATAACAAGTCCTTAGTTACAGATACCATCCACACATTCCAGGTTTCTTTAGCTATAGCAATGACCTATCTAGACCTCAATCCAGTACAGTAGATTCTCACTCAAAGGGACCCAAAATGATAGCTGTTGAGATAGTATAATTTTCACTTTCAAATGTTTATTCTAAGAATATATCAAATGTAATGAATGAATATGAAATGTGACATAGCAGGGAGGGAGAAAGGGAAAGAGAAATAAGATATTTACAAAAATAGTAAAAGACAATGGTAATATTATGCCTCTGTGGTTTTATAATCATTGTTATCCATAAAAATTACATCAAAATTAATAAATCCTAAAGATCAAATAATTTGGGCCATTCTTCTCTAATGAGCTGTCCTTCGTAACACCACAGACAAAGAATTGATGAAGTTAATTGTCATAAGTTGGTCTATTGTCATTTATCTTTGAACTCCTCAGTTCACTTTACCCTGTGTTTGTTATCTATAATGCCACTTCCTGCATTTCTATATGTCTACTGTGACTGAAATTCCACCATTGGGAAGTTACCTTCTTTCTTTTTGATTTTCTAAGACATATGGTAGTGTTCCTGCCTGAAGCCAATTGTCTGAAGAAACTTACCTACATTCACAAATATGTTTTTAATAGAGATGAAGCACAGCAGTTGGGACTGGCACCCTGAGATTATGGCAAAGAATGAAGTCCAGGCTCTGATTCCTGTCACTCTCTTCACAGGTGTCCTTATCACTGATGGAAATCACACATGGGGCAAAGGTAACATTTACATTTTCTCACCAAACTCTTTTCCAAAGCCTTGAGTGGCTTCATACAATCATTTATAAAGCCCCATTTCCTGTAGCTCAAGTTCCATGAAGCCAGATTCATGTTTAATATGTTGTTTCTAAAACATAAACATAAATGCTTGGTGAATATGTGGATGGAATTAGTGGATGAACATCATTTGGTGTGGAGATTTTCTCTATCATTTTAGTTTCATTTAATTGGTTCTTGAACAAAAAAGCCGTATCTACTAATATTCCTGTCCCAGTGGGAATAGGCTATAAGAAGATTGAAGTGTCTCCATAAATCAAGAGTTAGTTATAGTTTAACATGAACCTAATACTAAGCTGAGAATGTTAACCAAAAACATTTCTTCTTTGTTCCAATGTGATCAGTTTGCTTTTTTTTTTTTTAAGGACCTTGTGATTAAGGAAACACAGTGTTAACATGAGTGTTAATTCTTAGTATCTTCATACTGAATTATTCTGTCTCATAGTGACTCTGCTCAGTGTGTGTGTGTGTGTGTGTGTGTGTGTGTGTGTGTGTGTGTGTGTGTGTGTGTGTGTGTGTGTGTGTGTGTTTCTGGCTTGTGTTGTTTCTCCTGGATCATCATGATACACTAGTTCTCCTGTGAAGTTTTCCCTAGAATGCTCCCTCTAATTACATCACATTTACATCAAATTTATTAGTTTAAATTTCACTGTTCTACAATCACTTCCCCTCTCACTGGGTTATCTAAAACATCAAGTTTCTGATGCATAAGGATTGTCTCCCTACTGTGGAATCTGTGGTCCTTGCCTGGTCTATCTCCTTGGTATATCAGCTCTGTATCATGACTTTCCCCTTCTTTTCCTCACCTATCTCTATTCCCCTCTTCTCTCCTCATTTTCGACACTTCTCATCTCTTCTCCTCCCTTCTTCCCTCCCATTTCTTCCCTTCTTTCCCTTCACTCTGTCTTCTCTCTTCCCGTCTCCTTTCCCCTCATGACTTCCCCCCCCCCATTCTCTCCTCCCTTCTTCACACCTCTCTTCTCTCCCTTTGGTTTATGTGCTCTAAGGGATGAAATCCAGAACTTGGATTATGCTATGTATTTATTGCATCAATAAGGGGCAACTTCTTTTTATTTACCTTTAAAGCATCCCTAGGATATTCTTTGTTATATTGTTCTTTTCTTCTCCTAATTTAGGTCTTTCTATTCCTAGCTTTCCCAGAAGATACCATGTATAATGGTTATTTCAAAGTTGACTTTCCAACTCAAGCAGCTCATACTTATGCCTTTCAAATCTTCTTAAATTTCTCATGCCTTATAAAATTATGGTACCAACATATAACCCATTTCCTTCAAATATTTAATTCATTCTGCCTTGTATCAATTTCATGGTGGTGTTGTTACTTACTTTCTAAGTTTAACTGTATACTTTCTTATAAAAACACATAACTGATTTTGTGGTTTCCTCTGTACCACAGCAACACTTAAAATTCTTAGTATTAACTACAAAATAATGGGGTTTTTTTTTTTATTCAATGGGGTTTTTCTTTTTAAGGCTAGAAAAAGACAAAGCTAGGAAGATGTAAAAGAAGCTGTAAAATGCAAATGATAAGTCATATTTGAAAGTGTGTTTTGAAAACTGTTTTTAAGGCTGAGCCAATGTCACCACAACCAGGCTTGAAAAAATCACTAGTGCTCTGGCTAGAAAGCAGTTGGTGCTCACAGTTATCAGGTAGAAATTGGGTGGCCACTCCAGAGGCCCCTAACTGTAAACAATTTAAATTTACTCCTTTGCAGTTGAGAATCTTTTGCTATAGCCTCAGTGGTAGATTTTCATAGCAATCTTTGGAAAGCAAGAGAAGGTTTGCATTCTGAGCACTTTGACACAGGGAAAGAAACCATTTGCCAAGCCTCTAACAGTGACAAGGCTGGGAATAGGAACCAGGTCCCGTGCTTTTCCATCTGGCATTCTGTCGGCCAGACCACGCTGTCTCTCTAGGTTGCCAACCTGGATTAAAAATTGTACATGCAGCACAACTCTGCTCTCCTCCTTTCTGAGCTGTTGAAGATGAACCTACTTTTTTCTCTTGACCATGATGAGAGAGAGAGAGAGAGAGAGAGAGAGAGAGAGAGAGAGAGAGAGAGAGAGAGAGAGAGAATTTATAATTATTGGTTCCTTGATGTTTCTGGTATATAGAAACATCAGAAATGGAACAAATGTATCGCAACATTTACTTGTGATGATTTCAACGCTGTAAGAAAATTAGGAAATTTGAAACGGTACAGGTTTTAAATAAAAATAAAATTTAAGGGATGTAGCTTAAGAACTAATTAACTCCTATTACCTTCTGCTTGTCTCTGCCCATCCTTCCTGCCTTAGTAACCTACCAAGAGAGCAGAGCTCTGGGAACACGGTGTTGTCAGGGTCCTTCAGCGATTCTTGCTGGATGTGCAGCAGCATAAGACTGAAACTATGGGATGTGCAGCAGCATAAGACTGAAACTATGGGAATTTTGGTATGAGTCAGATAAAATTTTCTCTTTCATTCAAAGAAAATGAAGATTCAGGATGGATAAAAATCTATCTTCTATTTGCTTCTCTATTGCAAAGCCACAAACCTGTCGAGGGCTGGAGAACGTAGGTGTGGTGCTGTTTGATGTGGCGCAATTTCAGTCCTTATTAAGTCTCTCTTTAAAAGTTGGTGTCACATGATCTGCCCTACAGACACATCGGCTGTATTTCCACAACCCAAGGCATTTACAGCATTGTGACCATGGATATAAAAAGAAGGTAAAACTAAAAATGCCACAGATTTGAAGGATAGAACTGGGTTAATTCTCTAAAATAAACTTTTCTGTGTGATGGCATTTTCTTTACAGTCTTATGTATTAATTGAAAGTCTAGTATGGTTAAAAGGTAGACTCTAAGAAACAAATTTTCACTTAGTAGAATGGAAGGGCTAGAGCAATGTAGGGCAATGGGAAAGGCATATCGTGAAGTATGGACCACTCTGGAACATTTAAGGGCAGCAAATCCCGAGGGAGTGGAAAGCAGAAGAGGAAACTATCATATGAGAATATAGCACAAGGCTAATCCCTGAAAACAGAAGGTGGCTGAGGCTATGTCCCTGCTTCCCCAGTTCCCAAGCATAGTTTCTACTACTCAATCTTTTTTTTTTTTTTTTTAAACAAAGATACAACAGAGTTATGCTGCTGCTACTACTCAAGAATGCAAGCTAGATGTTGCACATGAAGCACTAGGTTCCTGAATAATTTTTGGATATGAAAATTTGGGCTGTAGGTTTGGAGGCAAGTCAAACAGAAAGGTATTCTGATAAGGTGTGTGTGTGTGTGTGTGTGTGTGTGTGTGTGTGTAATTTTAGGAATGCACTGTTGAATAATCAAGACTTGAAAGAAGGAGATGGGTAATGAAACACACATACATCCTGAGGATCAAGTAAAAGTGTAAAGGTTCAGGACAGGAACAGTAAGTGCAGTAAGTTATAAACTTGTAGATGAACGCAGGATAGAAATGCTTCTGAAATGCTAGTTAACATAGCAGTAGAGAGAAATCACAGTTAGATACAGTCAAAGTCCATTGGAAGTTGTGGTCCTTTTGATAAAGTAGAGAACTGTAAATGAATTTTCTGAACATGTCTGAGCAGTGCACCAAGTCAGTAAGGATATAATAAAACCATGAACTGAGTCTTCTGCACAGCAAACCTTGGATGAAGCCAGGAAGTGTAAGCAGATCCCACAGCCCTAGAGTACCTGTTCCCTCTTCTAACTTCATTTTCTTATACCTTGTTCCAGCCACAGTAATCTGCTCATTCTTCTCTGAGTTTCTGGTAGCCACTTTCTCACCGTGACACACACATTTCTCTGCAGATGAATAACTGTCAGTTTGTGACATTAATTCCCATGTGTCATAGCGCTGTGCATTTTCATAATCATAAATCAAAATGTACATTTTTCTTTTTTAGAACATCTCATAGTACAGACTTTCCTTAGGCTGGATACAAGTTATACAACTTTTAATAAATTTGTGCTGGTCATTAGTAAGAGAGATAATTCTCACAAGTTTAGAGCTGGACACTTACAATGTACAAGATTTGGGGCTGGAAACGACTTCTGAAGCAATGATGATGATAATAACTCTTTTGTTCTTACTTTCCTTCATCCTCTCCCTCTATCCTGTGTGTGTGTGTGTGTGTGTGTGTGTGTGTGTGTGTGTGAGAGAGAGAGAGAGAGAGAGAGAGAGAGAGAGAGAGAGAGGGAGAGGGAGGGAGAGAGAGAGAGAGGGAGAGAGAGAGAATATTTTTAAGCATTTGGAATTATTTCTTTTTATCATATATGTGAAGGTCAAGTTGAAATAAGTTTTTGTTTTGCAGTAAGCAGCTGTTAACTTGATACAGACAATATGTTTATTCAATTCAAGCATGAAATATACATTAAACCTATGTGTCTAAACACATGAATGACAGATTGTAGAAGTTAAACTTTCTCTCCATATTAAAAGTTTCCTAGTGTGGTGATTTGAATGAAAATGGTCCTCATGGCTCATATATTTAAATGCTTTAGTCACACAAGTTAGTGGAACTGTTTGGGAAGGATTAGAAGTTGTGGCTTTGTTGGAGTAGGCATGGCCTTGTATGTGACAATGGGGTTTGAGGTTTCAAAAGTCTTTATGTCTGCCTACAGCTTGTAGTTCAGGATGTTATGCCTGGCTGTTTTCCACCATAATGAGCATAAACTAAATCTCTAAAACTATAAGTAAACACCCAGTTAAATGCTTTATTTTATAGAAATTGTCTTAGTCATGCTGCATTTTCACAGAAGTGGAACATTAACTAGACACCTTAGTCAGTGGAAAGCTTGGAATGACTTCCTAAGCCAGATCATAGATGCAACTACCAGTGATTTCAGGAAATATTTCTGAGGCATTAAAAAGAGTCAGCCTATCCTCCTGTTAAGGTTCATCTACTATAGCACTGGCAGAGAAGATGAGACCATCTGCTTGTATCTTTCATTCCTAATGACATATACAGATGATGACATATACATTCCTGATGGCAAATGCATGTACACCTAACTTCTGCCTTTCACACCATAAATATTTGAGACAAATAAAAAACCATGAGAAAACATCAGTACTTTAAAAAAATTTAAAGATATACTGTTTATATGCACTTAATCATGGTTAACTACTTCAGATTCTATCATCTATCTATATATTTATCTAGTATCATATTTCTATCTATCTATATCTATCTATTTTATCTATTGATCTATCATCTATCAACTGTCTACATAACATCTCTTTCTCAGTAAGCTATCTATCTATTTATTATCTATTTATCTTATAAAAGATTAAAAACATAATATATTATTCTATTCCAGTAGGTAATTAATTAATACCAGTAGTTTTCAGTCATTTCTGCTCTTGTTTTTTTTCAAATCTGTTGCAGGGTTATCTGTTCTGTTCCCTTGATCTGTCTGCAAGTTTTCATGCCAATATCACACTGATTTTAATTATTCGCTCTTAGAATAGAATAAGTCCTCTTGTTTCAGTATTTCTTATTTTTATTATTTTTGATATTTCCCTAGTGGTTTTTTTAGATGTAATTTTGAACATTTATTTTTTAAGTTACAAAATAGATTCCATTGGGATTTTATTTGGGGATTACATTTAGGAGATAGAAATTGACTTGGGAAAAATTGGTATCATTGCAATACTTAATCTTCTCAATAGTTCAATCTAAATTTTATGGCTGAAAAAATATAAAACTCTCTTTCTGATACTAATTTTTTTGAAAAATGGTTATATCTAAATCTTAAATGTTTCAGAACTGCTTGTCTACTGTGTGGATGGGTAAGTTACTTGCTTTTCTCTCACAACCTGCACATTCATGATATAACTCCCTTCCAAGAACCTTTATTGAGATGAGTAGACATTAGCAGTGAACCCAGGTTAATATCTCAAGGGATAACTTTAGTCAAAAAGGAGTGGACATTTCTGAATGTGAAGATGACTTCATAACTGACCTATCTTTCAATGAACTAATTGGCAATAGTGACTTTGTGCTATATTTCCATCTTTGGGGACTCTCCTTACTTTGCCAATGACCATTGGAACTAATGCATGTAAAATTGAATTAATGGCTGAAATAAGACTTGACTTTGAGGGAGACAGAGGGCAGCCACACATGGGCTGTCTAAAGTGGAAAGGAATTAAAAGTGTAGAGTCTAGTTTTGAGGGAAAGTATCTTGTAGTAATAGTCTAAGAGTGATATTATGATTTCATCACTATGCCAAAATGTATTTGGGGCTGGGAAGATAATACAGTTTTGTAAAGTATCAGTCTTTATGATGAAGTCCTAAAAGCATCTCCAGAATCTATGTAAAAGCCAGGCATGGAACTGTTGGTAGATGTCTATAACTCTTGCATTTGATGAGGACCAGGGAAAGGACAGACAGATCTCAGGACATTGCTGGCCAGCTGGTAGATGAAATGCTATATTCATTGTTCAGTGAAGGAGCATGTTTAAGAAAAAGAAGTGGAACTCAACAGGAGACACTTTGACATTGATCTCTGTCTTCCATTCACAAGTACAATTTCACATTCCACCCCCTACATATGTGAATAGTAACAAAATACAATACTAAGCATCATTCATATACTTATTGAAATGACATTTAAAAGCAAAGACTTCCTATGGGTATTTTTTTTTCTTCACTGTTAATGCTTTTATCTTATTGGATAAAAATAGATTTAGTTGAAGGAGACAGCTGGGGAAGATACAGGTTCTACCATCAACACATTGCAGGACTGATAGTTGAAGTCGAGAGGTCTGAGCTTTGTTTCTGACCTCCCCCAGTCTCACCAGTTGCTGGAAATGTATGGAACAACACCAGCTCCTGGTGACAGCCTTTTGTAGTTGGAGAAAATGCCTATTTTTTTTTAACACAGACTAAAACACCCAGAAGATCTGATAGAATTTGGTTGCAAACATATCTGCTTGTTATTTCTGATTCCTACATTCTTATAGTTTCTTCCCAAATACTTCATAAAGTTGCATATTAATTTATTCTAAAATTAATATGATATTTTCCCTCCAGTAGTTTACACTCAGAATATATGTCTAATTAGTATATGTGCTTGAAATATTTATGCATGTAGTACTTACAGCTGAACTTGGACATTATCATTTTATAAAGTACCCAATAATTCATGTCTTTTAAAATGAAAAGGCAGTTTATGGAATTTTCCATTTTTAGGCTTATGTGACCAGAGTGAAGAGTAGAGAATAAGGGAGATAGTACAGCCTGTTGGGTATATTTCCTTCAGGTACCCTGAAAAGTTAAGAAATTCCAAATTAAATCACCTTAGAGACAGAAGAGTTATAATTGCTGAGAATAGATCTCATGCATGTGCATGTGGTAGTGGAGGATATTGCAATCTAAAGCCATGCTCTCAAGAACGTCAATGGATATTTCCAAACTGTTTAATATTCCAAAAGGCTTGCCTTGCTCTCTTTAGATGTGGTGTTCTGGTGCATCTGTGTTACTTTCCCCAATGCCTGCTTGCTTTAGATCTATTTTTCATGACAGGACATCTTTTTCTCCTATCTCTTATATTTCAGAAAATGCAGTGAAAAATACGTTTCAGGAATTTTTAAGTTTCCTTTTATTTATTCTTTTATTTATTTGCTTATTATGGGTTTGGTATTTGGATACCTGTCCTATCCTCTTTTATATGCAGCTTGAAATTAGAATTTTTTTTCAGAATTTATACTGCGTGTGAGTTATGATGAGCACAATTTCATTTTCACATTGGAAAGACTGATGTTGTCTCCAGCTACTGATCCTCAAGGATGTGTATATTTCAGAAATATGGCAATATGCATTACATAACTAATAGCAGGATGGTGTTCTTAATATATCTTTGAATTATGAATATTTTTATAAGGCCTTGTGGCATATTAGGAGATGAGTCTGTGGTTAAAAAACAGAAGTGCATTCACAGGACTACCAGGCAGAAGTAAATGATGATAAAATATACTGTTTCTATCAGCTCTAAGCTGGCTTTCAAGAAAGGAATTCCTTGGCCATTAATAGTTTAGGGCTCTGCTTTGCATTTCTCTTTTATTATGTAGATAAGTGAACAAATACATGACACACTCACCCTCCACTTCTCCTTTCCCTACCAATGTTTGTCAGCTCTCAGCTTGGCCAACTGTCAAAACTGGAGCCTCATAAGCTGTTCAGTATAGGTAGGAGCTCAGTGGATGCTCTAGAATAGTATGTATTATTAAAGCACACATCCATTTTGCAAATCAGATCCATGCCAGGAAGCACCCCAAAGGACTCGCATTTTATCTCAAAGAAGCTTCTCTATAAAATATCAGAATGAAATAGCTCAAGGCACTGAAAGAGAGGTGAAAATGCAGGAGAATGAAGTGCTGCAATTGGAACATTGCACCCAGTGGTTTCACCTGCATCACAGTCTATCACTGAGAATTGTTCTTTCTTCTGCAGCATATGGTAATTTAAGAGATTATGAAACCATCAGGTTACAAAATACAAACCTCATCTCTCCATTCACCCATGGCTTTTGGAGCTATTTACAGCACAAAGGTAAGGATCCCTCCTTAGTTAGAGAAACATGCTGCAGTTGTGAGATGTTGAATTTTGTGTTTCAGAGAACAACTAGTAATTATACCCTATTTGTTATATGGAATACTTAGATCAAATTTTAGAAAGGTTACCCTGTGCCTTTTATATACTTATATTTATTTTGATCCAATCATTATTTTAAAAACATATATTTATTTTTTACAATACATTTTTTTATCAATTTATAAATACCCGGCATGTTTTATAAAACATTTCCACAATAACATTTTTGTAAGGACAGAAAGAAACTGATAGAGTGGTATTGTCTTAAAAGAGTGATATTTTTCCAACAGACCAGTTAGGACAGCCCTCAGGTTGGGCAACAGGGCACAAAATATTCCCCCTCCATAACTCAGCTCCAGCTGCAGGTAAGTCAGCAGGACCCCTGCATGCAAGCCTTATTATCAACACCCCACATCAGACCCTCTACTCCAAATTACCCATCTCCCCAACCTCAGCTGCTTTTTGAGATGCAGCTCCTGGAGATCTCCATCACAAGAGCTGCTCCCTGAGACACAGCCTCTGTAAAGACACATCATAAGAGTAGCTTCCTGAGACTACTACTCTGGAGAGCTCTACCACAAGCAATCCAGCTGCAGATTTCAACTGCTCCCTAAGACACAAACTCCACTGCCTCTGATTTCTCTAATTACATCAAGAGTGCCTAATAGACCAAAAAACAGCTCCCTGAAATACAGACAACACTTGCACTGGTCAGAGAAAAAGATGAGTAGATACTCATGCAAAACTACTTTCAACAACATAAAGTTCAATATGACACCACTAGAACTTAGCAGTTCTACAATAGCAAGATTCTAATAGAACATTCCAATATAGAAGCAGAGGAACTGACCTTAATAATATCTTTATAAAGATGATAAAAGCCTGTAAAGAAGAAATAAAAATGTCCCTTAAGGAAGTAAAGGAAAAGTCAAGAAAAAAATGGAAGAAATAATAAATCTCTTAAAGAAAAAAACAGAGAACCAAGGGGGAAAAAGATGAAGGAAAGAGTTCAAGACTTAAAACTAAGATAGAAGCAATAAAGAAGAATACGCAAACCAAGGGAATGGTGGAAATGAACAGTCTTAGCAAATGAACAGGAAATAGAGGTGCAAGCATAACTAACAAAGCAAAAGATGGAAAAGAGAATCTCTGGTGTGAATGATAAAATAGAGAAAATAGATCCACCAGTCAAAATAAACTCTAAAGTTAACAATATCATAACAGACACACCAACAACTAGAGACCCCAAAGCCTCCTGGCCCACAACTGACTAAGATCTGACTAAGAGCCAACTAAGAATCAACTAAGAATGACCCCTGTGACAACTGGAGACACACAGCTCCTTTGCCTACAGCCAACTAAGAGGTGACTAAGAGCAGCCCCTCAATTACAGGAGACACACAGACCCACAACTGACTAGAGCTGACCAAGCGCTGACTAGAGTGAACCAAAAAAGCAATGGGCAGAAGCCAGTGCAAAAATACATATAACAATATAAAGAACAACAAGACATCACAAGAAGAAGCAGGTGGTTCTAGAACATCTGTTAAGGTTGGAGCGAGCGAGCAAGATAAACCAAGACAGTGTCTTAGATCTCAGTCTTAAAAAGAAAAAAAAAATAAAACAAAACTTTATTCCAAGCTTGGGACCCACCATATCCATGGGATTCACTGTATCCTGAGAAACAATGGGCTCCAATTTACAAAAGAGCCAAGCTTTTGTAGTGCAAGAAGTAGGGGGTCAGGAATATGGCTACCTGAAGGTGTAAGGCCCCCTCCCTTTTGCTTGTTTTAGCAAATTTCTCTTACCCAAGAAATAGTGCTAGCAACAGCACGTTGCAAGGACAGTAAGCAAACTCGCCTAAGACATATTAACAGGACAGTAAAGATTAGCTTTGCTGATAAAAGAAGAACTGCAGTTAAGACTAAGACCAGGTGCCTGGGGTGGAGACAAAGAAATGTGGTCAGGAATGTGGTCAGGAGCCATGGTCAGGAGCCGTGGTCAGGAAACAGCCCCCAACCAAGGATTCAGCTGGGCAGAGGGGGAAGGGAGGGGAAGCAGTTACTTGGCTACATGATCAGGCCCAGCCGGATCAGGGGAGGAATTCCAGAAAGAGATAAGGAACAAAGTAACAAACAGCAGGCCTGGGGGCGGGTCATAACCAGGTCGTTTGGTCAGGCCGGATGGCAACCTGGGGGCCCTCACCCCTCAACGGGTGATTTCATTCAAACCAGCCAATGAAAACCTTGTAACTTCGCTTCTGCTTCTGTAAGCACGCCGCGTTTGCCTCCCTAACCCTATAAAAAGGCCTTGAACAGAGGGCTGGGCGCACCAGCCGTCCCAAGTGGCTCGGTATCCCGCAGGTCCTGCGTTATTCAATAAACCTCGTGCTATTTGCAGCTGATCTGTGGCTCAGTCCTCCTTGGGTCATGGGGTCTCCTCCTGAGGAAAGGTCCGTTTTGGGGGTCCCTAACCCCCGGGGGGTCTTTCAAAGGTGTGTGGGTAACCATGGTAACAACATAATCTGGCAGACATCCTTTTCCAGAACAGATACTTAGATCTTATCACAATGGGCAGAAACTCTGTCAACATCTTGGGGATTTTGAAATGCTCTGTCAATACTTATCATGTAGTGGGGCTGTTGTGCGCCATCTGGAAAGCCCCCCTGCCCCTTTACACATCAAGGCCTGAGTATAACAATAAAGAGGAAACAGAAGGAAATGACCATAAAAACAACTTTATAAAGATAATAGGTTTTTAAAAAGAGGATATAGAAAATTCCCTTAAAGAAATATAAGAAAACACAAACCAAAAAAATTGGAAGAGATTAACAAATTAATAAAATAAAGAAAACCAAGAAAAAGGAAACAAACAGGTAAAAAAAAAAAAAAAAGTCTGTGAATTAAAAATTGAAATAAAAGGCACAAACTGAGGCAAAGCTGCAAATAGAAAACCTGACGAAACTAACCAGAACTACAGATGCAAGCATGACCAACAGAATGCAAGAGATGGAAGAGAGATTCTCTGGAATGGAAGATGTCAGTTAAAGAAAATAACTAAAATCAAAATGTCATAAAACAACATGTCCAGGAAATATAGGACACCATGAAAAGAGCAAACTAGGGAATAATTGGAATCAAAGAAGGAGAAGAATATCAGTTCAATGACACAGAAAATAAATCCAACAAAATCATAGAAGAAAAATTTACCATCCTAAAGAATGAATTGTCAATAAAGATACAAGATACTTACCGAACACCAAATAGACTAGACCTCCCCCTTCCCCCCCCAAAAGGCTGCTCACCACACAATAATCAAGCCACTGAGCCTACAAAACAAAAAACAGTAAGAGCTTCAAAGGCCAAGTTACATATAAAGGCAGACCCATTAGAATAACACCTGACTATTCAATGGAAACAATGTAAGCAAGAAAGTACTGGTCAGATGTTATATAGACACTAAAAGGGCGTGGCTGCCAACCCAGGCTATTATATCCAGAAAAAGAATCAATCACCATAGATGGAGTAAACAGGATATTTCAGAAGTAGTGCTGCAGAATAGACGGCATCTGGATCTGCTCTTCCTCAAAGACAGAGGATTATGTGCATCCTTGAAAGAAGAATGCTGTTTTATGCAGATAATACAGAGGTGGTTAGATATTCTATGGCTAAGCTTAAGGAAAAACTCAAGACTTGAGAAAAGAAATTGCAGGAATATCAGGGTTGGTTCAAAGGGTGGTACACCAAGTCCCCTTGACTTACTACCCTTATCTCCACCTTGGCTGGACCCTTGGTTGTGTTGCTTTTAGTTGTAACCATAGGCCCTTGTGTCCTCAGCTGGCTGACCATTTTCCTCCAGGGGCAGATAGGGTCAGTTAAACTTATGATTATGAGGCAACATTATGAAAAACTACAGAATACAGATCTCTAAAGATTTGAGATATGCAGAAGAAAAAGGGGGAGTATAAGAATGGAAAAATCCTGTTTGACTCTTTCCAACTTGACTTGTTTGCCCACCAAGCAGAAACCCCCCTTCCCCTCTCCCCTCCCTGAGGCTCCTGAAATTAGCCGAGGTTAATAGAGTTTCAGTTCCTTTGTGATGAAAAACTAATCAAGTGGAGTGACTGTTTACTCGAGACTCAGGTTCTCGGAAAAAGCTTTGTTCACAGGATTTATGGTCGCTTGCCTGACTGCACACAGGATGTTCTTCCTGCATTCTTGGGACACGTCACCTGGTCAGCCTGACCTCCTGGACTTACATTCCTGCGCATAGTAACCCAGGCGAGACCACCCAGAATAACCACAAACATTCCTTATCATGAGAACCGAACCGTTGTAACTTCCCTTCTCACGAGCCCAGATGTACCCCCTACCCTACCCAGAGTGCTGTATAAAGCCTCTGCCCTGAAAGCATTCAGGCTCTTGGCTAATCACCGTGCCTCGAGCCCACTCACGAGTGTGAAATAAACTTTTCTCTTCATTTTACAAGATATCTGGTCTGGGGTCTTCATCGGTAACAAAAGTAACAGGAATCATTGGTCATTAATATCAATGGACCCAATTCACCTATCAAAGACCCACTCTAATACAATGGTTACAAAAACAGAAGCCATCCTTCTGCTTCATACAAGAAACATACCTCAGCATCAAAGACAGACACAAGCTCAGAGTAAAGGGTTGGAAAAAGACTTTCTAATCAAATGGTCCTCAGAAACAAGCTGATATAGCCATCTTAACATCTAAAAAAAAAAGAAAATAGACTTTAAACTAAAATCAATCAAAAGAGACCAGGATCTACATTACTAATTCATCTCAGAAAAATTTCACTGAGATGAAGTCTCAGTGCTGGATAATTATGCCCCTACATGTAAACTTCATATGTTAAAGAAACACTACTAAAGCCTAAGCCTCATATGAAACCCCACACACTAATAGTGGGAGAATTCAACAGGCCACTTTCACCCTGGTATAGGTCAACCAGAAAGAAACTCAACATAGAAATAAAGTATCTAATAGATGTTCTGACCCAAGTAGATATATACAGAACCTTCTACCTGGACACAAAGGAATATACATGTTTCTCAGCAACCCATGTAACTTTCTCTAAAAATGACCACATACTCAGTTATAAAGCAAATATCAATAGATACCCCCAAAATGAGAATAACTCCTTCTATCATATCAGTCCACCATCATCTAAAGTTAAAGTTCAACAACAACAAAAATCATGGAAAGCCTACAAAATCAGGGAAACTGAACATCTCTCAATTGAACCACCTCTGGGTCAAGAAAGAAGTTAAGAAAGAAATCAAAGGCCTCCTAGAATTTAATGAAAATGAATCCACAACATACCCAGACTTATGGGACACAATGAAAGTGATGTTAAGAGAAAAACTCATAGCACTAGATGCCTATATAAAAAACCTAGAAAAATCTCACACAAAAGACCTAGTAGGACAGTTGCAGGCTTAAGAATAATTAGAAGCAAACTCACTTAGAAGGAGTACACAGCAGGAAATAATCAAGCTTAGGGCTGAAATCAATACAATAGAAACAAGGAGAACAATACAAAAAAAAATCAATGAATCAAAGAGCTGGTTCTTTGAGAAAGTCAGCAAAATAGATAAACCTTTATCCAATCTAACCAAAAAGCAGAGAGAGAGAGAGAGAGAGAGAGAGAGAGAGAGAGAGAGAGAGAGAGAGAGAGAGAGAGAGAGAGAGAGAGAGAACCCAAATTAACATAATCAGAAATGAAAAGGGATACAAAACAATAGATACCTAGGAAATCCAGAGAATTATCAGGTCACACTTTGGAAATCTATACTCCACTAAAATAGAAAACCTAAAAGAAATGAACAGCTTTCTGGACATGTATCACTTAAAAAATTAATTAAGATCAGATTAGACCTAAATAGATCCCAAAGAAAATTGAAGCTGTTATTAAAAGTCTCCCAAGCAAAAACAAAAGCAAAAAAAAACAAACAAACAAACAGAAAACAGGAAAAGATGGTTTTAGTACAGAATTCAACCAGACATTCAAAGAAGAACTAATACCAATACTTCTCAAACTATTCAATACAGTAGAAATAAAAGGAACATTGGCAAACACTTTTTATGAATACACAATCATCTTGATACCCAAGCCACTCAATGATGCAACAAAGAAAGAGAATTACTGACCAATTTTCCTCATGAATATTGATGCAAAAATACTCAATAAAATTCTGGCACACTGAATCCAACAATATACCAAAAACATCATCCACCATGATTCAGTAGGTTTTAACCCAGAGATGCAGGGATGGTTCAAAATACGAAAAACTGAATGTCATCCATCACATAAGCAAACTGAAAGAATAAAAAAAACACGTGATCATCTTATTAGATGCTAAAAAGGCCTTTGAAAAAATGCAATACTCCTTCATAATAAAAGCCTTGGAGAGATCAGGAATACAGGGAAAATACCTAAATATAATAAGGGGAATATACAGCAAGCCAACAGCAAGCATCAAACTAAATGGAGAAACACTCCAAGCAATCCCACTAAAATCAGGAACAAGAGAAGGCTGTGCTCTCTCCCTCCATATCTATTCAAGAAATTTCCAGCTAAAGCAATAGGAAAACAAAAAGGGATACAAATTGGAAATGATTAAGTCAAACTGTCTCTATTTGCAGATGATATAATCATATACATAAGTGACACCCAAAATTCTACCAGGGAACTCCTACAGCTGATAAACACCTTCAGCAATGTAGCAGGGTACAAGATTAACTCAAAAAAAAAAAAAATGTAGTCCTGCTATATACAAGGATAAAAGGGCTGAAAAAAAAATAATGGAAACATCACCCTTTTATAGTAGCTACAAATAGTATTGAATATCTTGGTGTAACTCTAACCAAAGAAGTAGCAGACCTGTTTGACAAAAACTTTAAGTCACTGAAGAAAGAAATTGAAGAGAATACCAAAAAAAGGAAAGATCTCCCATGCTCCTGGATAGGAAAGATCAACATAGAAAAAAATGGCCATTTTACCAAAAGCAATCTACAGATTCAATGCACTTCCCATCAAAATCCCAACACAAATTTTTACAGACTTCAAAAGAACAATACTCAACTATATATAGAATAACAGGAAACCTAGAATTGCCTAAACAATCCTACTCAATAAAAGAACTTCAGGAGGAATCATTGACCCTGACTGCAAGCTATACCATAGAGCTACAGTAATAAATACAACCTTGTACTAGCATAAAAGCAGACTTGTGTATCAATGGAATCAAATAAAAGACCCCATCATTAAACAACACACCTATGAACACCTGATTTTTGACAAAGAGGCCAAAAATATTCAATGGAAAAAAGATAGTGTCTTCAATAAATGGTTTTGACATAACTGGATGTGTGTAGAAGATTGCAAATAGATCCAAACCTATCACCCTGCACATTACTCAAATCCAAGTGGATCAAATACCTCAACATAAACTCGTGTACTGTACTTGAGAGAAGAGAAATTGGGAAATACCCTCCAGAGCATTGGCACAGGTGACCACTTCCTAAATATAATACCAGTAGCACAGACACTAAGAACAACAATCAATAAGTGGGACCTCCTGAAACTGAGAAGCCTTGTAAGACAAAGCACACGGTCAATAAGACAAAATGACAGCCTACAGATGGAAAAAAAACTCCACCAACCCTATAACTGAGAGAGGACTGAGCTCTAAAATATATAAAGAACTCAAGAAACTAGAGCCCCCAAACCTAAATAACCATTTTTTTAAAATGGGGTTAAGATCTTAGAAGGGAATTCTCAACAGAAAAATTACAAATGGTTGAAAGGCACTTAAAAACATTGCTCAACATTTTTAGCCATAAGGGAAACACAAATCTAAACAACTCTGAGATACCACCTTACACCTATCAGAATGGCTAAGATTAAAAACATGGATGACAGCCTATGCTGGAGAGGACGCACAGCAAGGAAAACACTCCTCCATTTTTGGGAGTGTAAACCTGTAAAGCCACTCTAGAATGCAGTATGGTGGTTCCTCAGAAAACTGGGAATTAATCTCCCCAAGGATCTAGCAATACCACTACTGGACATCTACCCAAAGGATGCACATTCTTACCCCAAAGGCATTATCTCAACTACGTTCATAGCAGCATTATTCATCATAGCCAGAATCTGAAAACGACCTAGAAGCCCCTCAGTTGAAGAATGGATTAACAAACTGTGGTACATCTACACAATGGAGTACTACTTAGCAGAACAAAAAAATGACATCTTGAAATTTTCAGGTAAATGGATGGATTTGGAGAATATCGTCCTGAGCTAGGTATCACAAGCCCAGAGATATATGCAAGGGATACACTCACTCATAAGTGGACTTTCGACAAAAAGCAAAGAATATCCAAGCTGCAAACCACAGCCCCTGGGATCAGAAAAAAACTTAATAGAGAAATTCAGAGATTCCCTTAGGAAGAAAAATAATACAGAAGATACCTTAGCAAATTGGGATCATAACCTGTTGCAACCAAAAAGAGGTGGGAACAAATCATGAGAGAAGGAGATGGCTGAGTGAGAGGAGCAATGAAAGGGGGGGGGGAGGTGGATATCTTGATAGAGGAAGCTAATGTAGGTTTGGAAAGAGACCAGGTGCTAAGGAAACCTCCAAGAACTCACAGGATGTCCCTGGCTAGGTCTCCAACCAATAGTGAAGGACTAAATAGCCTAAACATGACTTCACCTATAATCAAATGAATAATCATCCTAAGTGTTATCACAGAACCTGCAACCATCAAAGAATAGAGGTGGAGGCAGAGATCCATGGCTGAGCACTAGAGCTACTGGTCTATCTGACTGCAGGGGAGGAGAGTCTTTATGAGAATGGAGATAGGGATCATGAGGGAAATTCCCACAATGATGGCTAGCCAGAGCTCTGGGGAGCTCACTGAATCAAGAACAGCCACTGGAGATCATCAAGAAAAGGAGCTATTCCCTCCAAGGGTAGGCAACTGTTGATTGGCATGGACAGTATGTGGAGCCTTGAGGGGCGGGATCAGACTGTGTTCCTGTGTGTGGGCTGGCACCTTGGAGCCTATTCCTTGCAGAGGATTACCTAATCCAGTCTTGACATTGGGATGAGGAAATCAGATTTACCTGGAGTGAATGTGCCAAGCTGAGCTGACCCACCCTGAGACTTCTTGCCCTTTTGTGAGAGAGGATGAGTAGAGGTGGAGAGAATGGGTGGTTGGGTAGTGGAGAGGCTTACTAGGAGGGATTAGGAAGAGGGAAGGGAGGGGCAGCAGGAGGGGATACATGGATTTAAAAAAGACCCTTTTTCGTAATTAAAAAAAAAAAAATTATAACACAAAACATTCAGGAAATCTAGGATGCCATGAAAAGACCAACCTAAGAAAAATACCAGCTCAAAGACACATAAAATATATTCAACAAAATCATAGAAGAAAACGTTTCCGACTTCAGAAAAGATACAAGAAGCTTACAAAGTATCAAATAAACTAGACCCATCAATAAGTCCATTTACTACATAATAATCAAAACACTAAACATACAGAGTAAAGAAAGATTATTAAGATCTGCAAAGAAAAAAGGCCAGGTAACTTATAATGTCAGACCCATTAGAATAACACCCAACTTCTCAATGGAGACCATAAAAGCTAGAAGGTCCTAAACAGATGTTGAAAATACTAAGAAACCATGGATGCCAGCCCAGAGTACTTTACCCAGCAAAAATTCTCAACCACTGTAGATGGAGTAAACAAGAAATTTCATGACAAAACCAGAATTAAACAATACATATCCATATATCTGGTCCTACAGAAAGCACTAGAAGGAAAATTCCAACCTTAGGAAGCCAGATACACCAACAAAGCCACAAGCAATAGATAATCCCACAGGGCGGAAAAAAAACCAAAGAAGGGACATAAACACACACAATAATAACAGGAATCAACAATCACTGGTTATTAGTACCCCTTAATATCAATGGACTCAATTTGCCTATAGAAAGGCACAGACAAACTAACATGATGGATACAAAAACAGGTCCCATCTTTCTTCTGCATTCAAGAAACACACCTCAGCTTCAAAGACAGACACTGGCTCAGAGCAAGAGGTTGAGGAAAAACTTTCCAATCAAATGGATTTAAAAAACAATTCGGTGTAACTATCCAAATATCTATCAAAATAGATTTTAAACTAAAATCAATCAAAAGAGATCCAGAAGGACATTACTTGTTCATTTTTTAAAAAATCCATCAAGATGAAATCTCAATTCTGAACATTTATTCCCCCAATACAAGGGTACTCACTTATGTAAAAAGAAACATTATTAAATGTAACATCAAACCCAACACACTAATAGTAGGGGTTAACAGATCTTATGAATCAAATGGACTTAATAGATACTTCCAGAACATTCTACCCAAACACCAAAGAATATACCTTCTCTCAGTACCCCATGGAACTTTCTCTAAAATTGACCACCTATTCTGTCATATGTGGAAATGCAAATCAAAACAGTTCTGAGATACCATCTTATGCCTGTCAGAATGGCTAAAATCAAAAACACAGATGACAGTCTATGATGGAGGGGATGTGGAGCAAGGAGAACACTCCTCCATTGCTGGTGGGAGTGTAAACTTTTACAACCATTTTGGAAAACAGTATGGCAGTTTCTCAGAAAACTGGGAATTAATCTACCCAATGATCTAGCAATACCACTATTGGGCATACACCTAAAAGATACACATTCATACCCCAAAGGCATGCTCAGCTATGTTCATAGCAGAGCATTATTATTATTATTTGTAATATCCAGAACATGGGTAAAACCTAGATGCCCTTCAACTGAAGAATGAATTAAAATGATTGTTGTACATTTGCACAAGGAAATACTACTCAGCAGGAAAAAAATGACATCTTGAAATTTGCAGACAAATAGATGAATCTGGAGAATATCATCCTGAGTGAAGTAACACAGATCCAGAAAAACAAGGATGATATGTATTTACTCATAAGTAGATTTTAGGCATAAAACAAAAGATAACCAGGCTACAATCCACAAACCCAGAGCAGGAGAAACTTAGAAGAGGCATCCAAGGATCCTTTTGAGAATTGGAAACAGAGACAATCACCTGAGACAATTGAGATCATACAGGGGAAGGGAGCAAGAAAAGGTGAGTAAGTAACATGAGCGAATGGGACGGTTGAGGGAGGGAGAAGGAGAACAAAAAATTAGTTATCTTGTTAGAGGGAGCCATTGTGACGTTAGAGAGAAACTTGGTGCTAGGGAAACACCCAAGAACCCACAAGATGAGCCCAGCTAGGACTCCAAGAAATAGTCAAGTGGGGGCCTTCACTGGCCTTCAATATAATCAAATATTGACCATGCTATAATCAAATGAATGACCATCCAAATTGCCATTACAGAACCTTCATTCAACAACTGATGGAGGCTGATGCAGAGATTCATAGCTAAGCATAGGATAGAAATCTAGGTCCAGCTGAAGTGAGGGAGAAGCATAAAAAAGGGATCATGATCATGAGTAGGAGACCACATAGATGGCTGACCCTTGTTGTTGGGGGCTCATTGACTCTGAAATGACAGCTGAGGAACTTTCATGGAATGAACCTAAACCCTCTGAATGTAGATGACAGTGAAAGGGCATGGGCAGTTTGTGAAGCTTCTTGCAGTAGGATCAAGTTTATTTCTGCTGCATAAACTGGCTTCTTGTAGCCCATTTCCTATAAAACACCTTATTCAATCTTAATACTGGAGAGGGAGGGCCTTCGTCCTACCTCAACTGGATATACCAGAATGAATTGACTCACCTTGGGAGTCCTTAAATTCCCTGGGGAATGGATAGGAGGATGGCATGGGAAAACCTGGGAGGAGAGGAAGGAGGGGCAGCAATGATAGGTATGAGAAAAAAAATTAAAGTATAAAAATGTCTGTTATATTAATGGCATTATAGCCATATGAAAATATGTCTAACCTCCATATATCCAGACAAGACAGATTTTTTTCTTGTTCATAGGGCATTTTCTACTTATGATTATTTCACAGTCCAATACCTTCTTTTTACTCTGTATTTGAAGTATTTTGAATGTTTTGAAACATTGAAGTATTTTTCTCTCACATATCACAAAGGTAAATATATGATATTATCATAATATAACAAAAAATCTCTTTGAAGACTATAGCAGAATAATTTTAAAATTAGAACTGAAATTTTGATTTCTTATGTTTCTATGACTTTTAGAAGGGCAATTGTGAAATTAAGGTACTTTGTTTTATTGTGAAATTTGAGAACTAAATTTGTATCATCAAGTGTTTATGTAGCATTCCCAACTCTAACACTGGTTGTCATCATTTCTAAGTGTATACTTTGTTTCTCATATGCATTTGAAGAAATATAAATGCATTGATCACATAATTTTTCACATCATGGAAGTAGCCAGTCTATTGTTGGTATCCATCCATTTCATAAGCTTTAATTGGTATCTACTTGTTACTTACTGTACTGATTATATGCCACTATGCTAAGTGCCTGAGAAGATGTAACTTTAAACAGTGGAAGTCAATAATATGATTGTACTCAAGAAATCTATGTATTATTGACAGTGAATGTGTATGCATACAGTATGAGTCTAGTCTATGGATTCAGCAGGTTATGGGTATGCAGCAGCTTTCAAATTGATGAGTAAGTGCGCAGCAGTGGTATTTGACATGCACAAGAGCATCTCTGTTGCAATGAGGTTTCCTGACTCCATATAGCCAGACGTCCAGATCCACAGATCTGCCATCCCAGACTACGTAGCTACCCGCCGCTGCTTAGGCCCCCAGAAATGACTGAGATACTCATATTAACTTCATGTTATCTGGCCTATGGCTCAAGCACATTTCTAGCTAGTTCCTTTGTCTTAACTCAACCCATTTCCATTAATCTGTCTGCCAAATGGTTCATGGCTCACCTGTGTTCCTTACATGTTTCTTCTTTGGGTGTCTGGCTGGATCTGTCTCTGACTCTACCCTGCTTCTCCTACCTATGCTGTCTCTGGTTACGGTGTTCACCAAGGGCCAGAACAGCTCCTTTATTTAAAGATTGATATTCACAACATACAGAAAGACATTCCTACAGCACATCTCTACCAGCTACACTGCACTTTGGCTTCTTCCTGGTGGACCATGGCATGGAAATCATGTAGTTGATTTATATTCAAAGGTCAGTGTCATTTCCATGTGTATATTTTATTGAAATTTGAAAATTCATTAACAACATCCTTAAATAAAGAGTATTAACATATTTTCTTATTATAAAATACAAGATAAATTTGATGTTATTGACAACAGTTCATAATTTTTATTTATTAGTCACAATTTATTAATCTATTACTGATGTTTTATAGAAGACAAGTTTCTTCTGCCTGTGAGTCTCACCAAATATTTTTATTTATATTCAAAATTACTCATTTGTTTGTAAGAGAGGGATTCCTATAAAATTACTTGTTTTCAGATTTTGGGATGCAAAATATCACACTCTAAAGAATAGTGCATGGATTGAAAAATAACTAGTAGATTAAAAAGCATTTTCAATATCCGTTCACTGTTGTATGAGGTTTCTGGCCCCGACTTTCCAGCCTAGCCTCATGCCTGGACTTTCTGGGATAGAGTCCCATAGTCCCTATGAAACATACAGATGCTTATATTAATTGTATGCTGATTGACCTGGGACCAGGCATGTAACTTGCTAGCTCTTGCTCTTAAACCAACCCATGGTTCTTATCCTCTTTAGCCAGGAAGCTTGGTACCTTTTCTCAGAGCAGCATAGTTGTCCTCTGCATCTTCTGCCTTGTCTGGCAACTCTTTGGCATCTCTGCTCTGTTTTTCTTGTTCTCTGAGTTTTCTTAGTCTGGTAGAGGGCTTCCTGTCTGCCTTTGGCCAATCAGAATTTTTATTAAACCAGTGGGTGGAACAATTGTTTATAATGTAACAACATAATCCCCCTACACTTCACTTGGTTACATAACAAAGAATAAAACCCCAAGGGATGCTAAATCAAGACAACTGTTAATTTCCCAAGGGTTCAGTGGACACAATTCTGTGAGATTTCCGCGATTAGCTGTCATCCGCTTGGCATTCTAGATGCATGAACTCAGCCCATTTTTAAAATGCACACTTTGGGGGCATTTGCATATGGTGGAAAAGTAACCTCTTTTTTAAGCTAAATGTATCAGTGAAAAGTGAGAATACAGCAAAACCATGAAGTAAAGCTGCATTTTTTTAGCTTATAGATTTTTTTTAAAAAAAACAATCTGTAGGTTCTTTTTTAATTTAAATTCTTTCAGCATACTCACCACTGTTCCCCCTCTCCCCTCCCTCAAGCCCTCCCCCAGCTCCTCCCACCCCTTCCTCCAACCATTCCCCAGAGAGAACAAGAACTCCTAGGGTGAGTCAATGCATCTGGCATTTCCAGTTGAGGTAGGTCCAAGACCCTCCCCCCAGCATCAAGGCTGAGCGGTGTTCCTCTGTAGAGAGGGGGCTCCAAGAAGTCAGTTCATGCACCCACAATAAATTCTGGTCTCGCTGCCAGAGGTCTCACAAACTGCTCACACCACTCGACTGTCATCCACATTCAGAGGGCCCAGTTCAGTGCCATGTAGATTTCCCAGGGCTGCATTCATGATTGAAGACAGAGGAAAGACTGATTTGACAAAGGTGGAGGCAAAGGTGAATAAAGGTCAGACCAGAAGAAAAGAAAGCAGGCAGTCACTAAATATAATTTATTCCTTTAATTAAATGCTATATTTTCAAATTGGAAACATTATTGCATCTTTGTTTAATTTTTTTCTTACTTTCTTGAGTAGTATCCAATTGCAAAGATTCAGTTTTAAAATCTGTGAAGAAACTAAAGAGACACATTTCTGGTATGAAATGTATGAAAATTGTTACAGTGGTGTTATCTATAACTAAGAGAACAAGAAAACACTTAAAAGGAAGTTGTAATTGTTCTCTGTATTCACTCTGAGCTTCAAAAGTAATGTTTGTTATAGATCATTGAGGATGAACAAATATTATGATAAATAAAACATTGGTTATCAGCAATGCATAGAGATAACATATGAGCTTTCTCTAACTGTTTTTTATCTTAATCCCATCAACACAATTAGTCTTACCAAAGGATTTATGCCTGAAAACTGTCTGGCTCTAGTCTCTGAACTGACTACTCAGTTTAAAAACTTCTCCATCCTGGATAATGCAAGCTCTTAAGACACAAAAAAAACGGAACTCCTAGAGTATATGTTAATACTCTACAAATGGGTTGAATATTTCAAATATTCTTGCTTGTAAGGTATTTTGCAAGGCATAAGTATCTGTTCTAGACTCTGAAACCATGCCCTGCCCTGAGTTCTGATGCCAAGCCTCATTTTTGAAAAATTTCCACTGCCTGACACTCTGTCCTGTTTCTTTCCTCTCTCTCTGTCTCTCTCTATGTGTCTTTCTTTCTTTCTTTCTCTCTCTGTCTCTGTCTCTCTGTATCTGTCTCTCTCTGTCTCTGTCTCTCTCTCTGTCTCTGTCTGTCTGTCTGTCTCTCTCTCTCTCTCTCTCTCTCTCTATATATATATATATATATATATATATATATATATATTCATGATATATATCATCATGCCAGACCAAAGAAGATCCCAACAGTATCTCTGACTCCAGATGGAATCTTTTAAAATTAAAATTAACTATTACACTGACTGTTTTGTCAATTCTTTAAATTTAATTAGCTGTTATCTGTGAGAAATCATAGATCTCTTTTAATATACATGGATGTTTTTCTCCTTGTGTTTAATATTTTCATAGCATTCATACTGAAAATATATCATCTTTTGAATTAATGAGTATTACTGGAGATTTAAATTGTTTTAAATTCATGTTATAACAAATAATTCTACTATAGTGTAGAAAAGTCACTAATTAGTGTAATTAATGAGCACAACAAAAATATTTTTCTAAGCATAAATCCTCAAATTTTTAGTTTGCTAAAATGGTATTTGGAATGTGGGATCTTGGTGCTGCCCTGCCTTGAATAGGTATGTGGTAAAGTAACTGAAAACAACCCATTTGTAGAGTATTAACACTGCAAAAACCCCATTCTTTTTCACAGTCCGTTGGGGGCCACTTCTGGTCAGTGCTTCTCCCATGTGGTGTTGATCTAAGAAACACACTAAAGATCTAGGCTCCTTCACAGCGTTCCCACCATCATAGAGTTTACAGAAGCTAATTCACGTCTGCACTTAAACAAGGGGCTTCACTTCAGCCCCCAATAAAACTCCTAAGTAAATTTTTTAGATCTATGCATTTTTGTGATTAAATTATCTGTCTTCTTGTGGATCTATGCCCATGTATGTGTTCTTATGTATGCTAGGAGTGGTAATAATGGCAGGCAAAGTCTTCCTATGTGCTCAGGGGGATAGGAAATGTTTTGGTGAGTACATGGAATGGTCCCTGCCCAAGGATCACTTTCTTAACATTTCTGAGATGTTTATGGATGCCAAACATTCATACCTTCTGTCCAAGCATAATAATTCAGAGTGCCTTGTCTGGTATTGTTTCTTGGTTTACATAATGTGTTGTACCCATGTTGAGAAACCCCCAAAGGCCACCAAGGATCTGGATTCCAATGCAAACAGGAAGGTCAGGTTACTTTGGGGGGATAAGTTAAATCCTGGCCCAAAACCCTAAGTTTCAACTCAGTGGAGAAAATTTGACCTGAGCTCAGGGGTAGGAGAGTTTTTAAAGAAATATATAAGAAAGCAAGGTGTTCCATGTCTTGGCATTTCAGAACCGGGTAAAAGGATATGAGGTAGAGTAATTCTTTGAAACTACTGGTAAACCCAACTTTTGAATCTATTGACTGTCAGGAGCATTTCTGAAGTTTTTTCTAGATTCTTCTTCCATTTGAGCACTGGCACCAGGCACCAGATGATCTTAAAAAAAAAAAAGGTCTTTCTCTGATATAAAGTTTTGTAGAGCTAAGTCTATGCCTTCACATATGAACTCTATGGTCTCTGTAACTATGACTCGGGACCACCCAAAGGTACATTAGGTTTTATCTTGCCAGACTTGAGTGCCTTTCACTTTTTACACCCTCCTTTGATATCTGCACTGACAGCACTATGACCAGATGGGTTTATCCAACGTAAACTGTCCCTAGAAGGCAGAGAACAGTGTAAATACAAATACTCCTTTCTTGAGAGGAGGAACTTAAAAAAAGAAAAAAAAGGTTTTAGTTCAATATGAAAGGAACATTTTTAAAATTGATACCACTCAAAACAGTGGAACAGGTTACTTTATAAAACAGTAACATTCCTGTCCCTATTCATATGCAGGTGGTATCAGAGGAAGCTTGAAACATGTATGTTTCAAATTTCTTTCAGTCCTGTAATTCTATGAGTTTTAAATGTCTTTGGCCACACTTGGAATGAGGCCCACTGGGCTTTTTCTGGGGCCCACCCATTACTGGAAAATGTACTTATTAGTGACAGCTGCTGTGTGACTGGCTCTTCAAATGAAGGGCTCAACCACAGCATTCTAAAATAGCTTAATGCTGGGGATATTTTCCATGTTTCAAAAAGTGGAATTTCCTCTCTTTGCCTTGGGAAACTGCTGCTGAAGAACTTAAAACATTATCTTTTCAACTGTTCTGATAAAACCATGGATCTTCTTAGAGGCATTATCTTCAAGTGCACCATATACTCTACAATTCTGGTCATGTTTCTTTAAGTGAAGGAAAGGAACTGTAATTAGCTGCACTCTAAGGAGGCAGCAAATGATTCTAGCTCTGTTCTTTTTCCTGTTCACATCCCCAGGGGCTTAACTTACCTCTCCTACTCTGTAAAATATTAAGAATAAGGAAGAGATGCAGAAGGTTGAGGAGAGGGAGAGAAGAGAGGGGCTATTTTAGAAGGAAAGAGATATAACTATATTATGCTATGGTAAACTGGTTTAGTGATGCAACAGTCAGTTAACAATATCATAGCAAATATGTATTTTGTGTGCCATATTAGAGAAGAATAGTATAATTTCCAAAAATAACTATCATCAGAATAACAGAAAAATGAATAGGTAATGTGTTTGGTTTGCTATTTATCACTGCTCAGAATAAAAAAAAAATTGAGTTATTTAAATAGCAATTTATAACTTTGAAAGTGAATAGGCTAATACATTTAATTTTTTATCTTTTTTTTTTTTTTTGTCTCCTGAAGCGTACACCATGCCAGATCTCACAGACCTCAGCTTCCTGTGTAGATGGAGCGCAGACTCCAGCTCCAAGGACACCACCAGCATACTCTATCCTCTCTTTTCCCCTCTTTCTGCTGTTACTTCCTTTTTTTCTACCACCCTTTCCCTTCTCAGCTGTTCATCACCCAGCAATCTTTATTTCATGACTTTTAAGGGTACTAATCCAGAGTCTGCTCAGTGGCCTTGTTTCTGATGAAAAAAACGAAAGTATCTTTTCAATCCTGAAAGCGGAATTTCTTCTCGTGACCTTTTTCTTGTCTCTCCAACTACCCACACAACATTTAGACCTGAATGTCTAATAGACTTTGCAAATGCATCATGCACACAAATGAATTTTTATTCCTTGCAAACACTGTGATTTCTCCTCTCTGTTCTAGTTATTTAAGCCAAAAACTTTACAGTCATTCTTTCTCATTTCTCTCCCACTTCACAGACGATGCATCACCACCTTCCAGTGTATTCCTAACTCCTTGATACTGCTTTGTTCCAGAGTGACAGCATATTACAGCAATAATGCAGAGCAGGACCTGAGAGGGAGAAAGGAAGGCACACACAATGTGATGTTAGGAGGAATTTAAAGAGATTGTTTTAATAGGCAAAAAGATAAAGGAAACTAGAATTTCATCTATAGTCCAGAGCTAGTGATGATGGTAAGGGATTTCTATCCTAAAGCATGGTCAGGCAAAGGGAGGAAGAACAAAACAAACCTCTAGCTGTGGCCTTTGGTAGAGGGATGCAACCGATACTTGGCAGTAGGACTACTGCTGGGACACTGGAGAATTAGGTACTCTGACCTCATCTCTCAGTTTGGTTTCATGCTGATAGCTCTATGAGCGAGCCCAGCTGAAAGCTGAAGGCTGAAGTGCCTCTCCAGCACAGTACAGAAAAGAGAGATCTGGTAGATGGTAAGTCTGCAAAGGCCAAGAGATGACAGCGCCCAATCCCAGTGCTCTCCTTATCGTATTCCAGCCCTCTACAGACTGCACACTGTATTCAGAGAGGCCCATTGAAAATATAAATTTATTTATGTCATTCCAAAGTTTAAAATGCTGAAATGGCTTTTCCTGACACTTAGAATAAATGCAATTTAAAATAGTTATTGAGATCTAAAGTTTTTCCATGAGCTCATCTTTGGCGACTTTTTCAAAGCTCTCTCAAATTGCTCTCCCTCATTTATTGCCTTGCTCCTGCTCACTTCTCCACATTCCCTCCCACTTTGCCCTGGCTGCTTTCTCCACTCAAAGATCTTCCACATTCTCTTAGTTTCATCTTTGAGAAACCTCCTCAGATTGGCTCGTTTACTGTGTTGGTTGGGTTGACTTCAAACAGACACAAGCTAGAGTGGAAAAGCTCAGCTGAATAGATGCCCTCACTACATTGGCCTGTGAGCATTTTCTTAATTAATAATGGATCGGGCAGAGCCCAGGCTCCTGTGGAGGTGCTACCCTGGGCAGGTGATTCAGGTTTGTATAAGAAAGGCTGAATAAGCCATGAGGGCATGCCACCAAGCAGAGCCCCTTCATGGCTTCTGCATTACCTCCTGCTTCCATGTTTTCGCCCTCCATGATGGGGTTAACCTGAGAGTTATAAAATGTAATGGACCCTCCTCCCCCCCCCCCGGGCTTTTTATGGACATGGTGTTTTATTACAGTAATAGAAAATCTAAGACACCTACAAGTTGTAGCATATTATTCTGTCTCTTTACTCTCTTCTATTTTATATTTCATCAGAGTGGTTGCTGTCTCTTGCTTGTTACCTTCCCTCATCAGTTAAACTATAAACTCATTGAAGGCAAGCGCTTTGCCTTTAAGGGCTTTTGTGTCCCTGGGAATAGAGCAGATATTGTCATATTATATAAACACAACAATAAGCATAAACTGAACACATTTCTTCCAGTTTCATCTTAACACTGTGTTTTCATGTTAACACTGTGTTTTTTGTTTTATGTCCCAAAATATAGTAAATATAGTATATTTATATGACTATAGTATATTTTTTTCACACAGGATGCTTCAACAAAGTAATTTATTCTAAGTGGTTCAAATAAGAAAAACTGTTCTATCACAGTACTAGGGGATAGAATCCTGAGTTCCAAGTGTGGTTAGTGTGATGGTTGGTTTTAATTGCCAACTTAACACAAAATAGTATTACCTAGGAAGGGAATCTCAATGAGGGATTGTCTAGGGCATGTTGGGCTTCGGGCAAATCTGTAAGAGGATTGTCGTTGTGTTTACTCGTGTGGGAAGACCCACGTCCCTGGGTCTGGGTCCTAAACTTTACAGAGTGGAGAAGTGACCTGAGTAGCATCACTCATACATTTACTTTGTGGTCATGTCGTATGGACTTTCTGCTAAAATAAACCCTTTGTCCTCTAGTTACATGTCAGAGTGTTCATCAGCAATGACAAAAGTGAACCATGAAAAAGGACAGCAGGATTGGTTCTTCCTGAGAGCCACAGGAAGGAGGTCTGCTGTGCCTCTGCCCTGTCTTAGAGGGTTTTTTTTTTCTTTTTTTGGACACCTTTGGTTTTCCTTGGTGTATCTTTAAAGTCCCATTTCATTCCAGCTGTGAGCCTTTGCATTCAAATTTATTGTTGCAAGAATGCAGCCATGTTCAATAAGGGAAGCCACATCTTCACATCTTCATCTTAAATTAACTGGCCATCACTGAAATGACTCTTTAAGTGAGGTCACATTTAGAGGTGTTGGGGGTCAGAATGTCAACATGTGAATTTAAGGAACAAAAATTGAACCTATAAAAGTTTGTGATACCGCTCTTTGCCTTTCTTCTGCCATCATGCACTATATCCTTGACTCTGCTTCTTGCCATGCCTTCTCACAAGACTTTCAGAATCAAGTGATTCTTGGCCAAGAAACAAAAGCAAAATCGTCCTATTTCTCAGTGGATTTGGATGAAAACTGATAACAAAATCAGGTACAACTCCAAGAGAAGACACTGGAGGAGAACAAAACTGGGTCCTTCTGTTCATCTTTAACCCCTGAAATTAAAGGAAGGAGAAAGAAAGACAAAGAATGAAGAGAAACAAATAACTATTGGATCACTTGAGTACTATTGTATTCAAATTAATTTTCTAGCCTCCCGTGTTTATATTTTAGTGTTTATAGGCAGGCAGTGGATCAAAATTCACTTTATGCTACTGACCAGTGAATGTGTGCTAATATGTAAGGCCCTGCAGGGCATATATGGAGTGAACCATAAACTTTTGTCTTCCTCATCGTGTTCACTGTTGAGAAGGGAAGATAATGTATATGCAATGATTAATTTAGCAATTAATATGGGATTGTTTTAATTAAAATATCTCATTTGTGCCTTCTTGGACCTGTTTCACTCTTTCCATGTGATATGCTTGCATCTTCTGAGAAACTTTCTCAATAAATTCATCTGCCCATTTTCCGCATAAAAGATGCTATGCTGGCCATCCTCATTTCATTATCACTTTGTAGCTTTCAGGTATTTATGTTAGTCAATTTTCTGCTACTATAACAAGTATCTGAGATGATCAGATTAGAAAAAGATAATCTTTGACTCATTGTTTTAGAAGATCTAGTTTGTGTTAAGGTCTGTGAGAAGTCTCATAAAAGACCACAGTCATGTATTCAATCAGCAAGTGCGTTTAATAAAGTTACCAACAAGTTGGGGTCTAACCATCTGACAAAGTGGTAAATGGCCACCATGCTCCTTTTAAGCAGGATTACGGAAATTTCAGGATAGAAGGATTATTCTGGGGTCTGATTGATGGGTTTAAACAACAAGGTATAAGATTGGTTCATGGCACTAGTGGTTAGGGACTTTTTAGAGGCAAGCATAGGCTGGGAGGGGTGCCTGCTGATTGGTTGCCCCTGAGTTGTGGTTTTCCTGGAACTGCTTGCTCAGCTCCAGCAAGTTCCAATAAAACTGAAACTAAGTCCTAGTCTCTGGCAGGGATGCTAGGAGAGCTTGTCATGGCCCTGGGTTGGGTCCCCAGCCCTCTCATTTGTGATCAGGATTTAATTCCTTTGAGTCTTTGGCAGCATATTATGATGGGATGCATAATAGGGTAAAAATTACTCAGCTAGTGGCCAGAGAGGACAAAAAAGAGGCTGAAATCCCACAGTACCTTTTATGAGCATGATCTTAAAGTTTGAAAGACCTTCCACTAGGCACTTTACCTCCTAGTCTCCATCATTCACAATAGTGCCAGCCCAGGGAACAAGCCTCCAATCTGTATCATTGAAGGGACTCTCTAATGACAATTGTGATGGTACCCATTGCCTTTTTATAATCTATCCTGTTTAGAGGTTCATTTGATCCTTCAGATTTTCTTCTTTAGTAAGATCTCTTTTCAAATAAACTCAGAGCTTAGATGGACCTAAGACTTCACAAAGCTTGCTTCTGATTTGGTTGTGTAAACTGTGAAATGACAGATTCATTCTCATCCCAGGTCTCAGAGCTAAGGCAGAAGGAACCTCTTCTACATATTTCCATTCCAAAGGCCTTTGAGATTGATCACATGGTAGTGGTGACTCTCTTAAAGTCTTTGCCAGACTCTCATCATGGAACTCTGAGGTGCTTCCAGCTCAACTTCTAGGAACAGAAAGCAACCAGCACTAGACTGTTGGCACTCAAACAGCAAAGGATGCTTCTAGGTTATTGGTTTTCCTCTTTCTTGACCTGGGTGATAGTTCCCTGGTGTTCCCTCCCATCCATAAGGCTACCAAGTATTCATGATTCATGCAGTTTTCACTATGTGCATTGTGCTTGAGTAAAGAGCAATTGTCAAGTCTATCTGAGAAGAGAAGATACACTCAGAAAGCACTTGATATGAATGAAAGTACTGGGATTGTATTCATGTTCAGAGAGTTGATTCTCTTTTAGATTTTTCGGAAGTAGTTAGTTAAATAAAATGTAATAAACACATAAAATCCATTCCTCTGAGCTTTTCAGAAATTTTCCAATTTTTATATATAGAAAACATTTGTATGGTGTCAGTGAGCATGAACCTTTCAAATTTTTTGATGACACCCTTTTCAAGTTTCTCAATGTCTGGCATCCATTTTCAGGTTCAAATCCATGTTCAATAACTATAACATATTGTATAATTATATTAATTTCAATTCTTACACTATTGCATGTTGAGGATCATTATCCCACTATGCAGTCAAGTGTGTACTTGTTATCTACCATAAGACTTAGTGACTTAACCATTAGTATTTAATACCTCACAATTAAAACCTGATAAGAAAATATGAAAGCTTTTTCTGGAAATGAAAAAGTCATTATGTATGTTGGATATAGTGACAGCAGAAACTTCTGAGGGGTGTGCTGTGGATACAGAAGAAATAGGAGGAGGAAGGAGAGAGGACAGTGAAGACTGAATCTCCAGTGGGACAGACCACTGGAGACATTCACAGCAAAGCAGGTGAAGTGAAAAAGACAGACCTATTCTAGAGACCATTCTGACCAAAGAAATTAAAAAAAAAAAAAAAAAAGTGAAGCACTGGCCTGAATCTCAGTGCAAACTGATGGCTTGCATTAGCACTTATCTCAAATGAAGATGGCTGATAGCTCATCTATCTTTTGATTTTCGTGTAGTATAGCTGTTGTTCTTAACTTAGTAGACCATAAGCTTAGGAAAAGTAGAGAACGTGCTACAAAGGAATAAAGGAGCATGAAACCCTGAGTACAGTCCCAAGCTTACTTCTTCCATTTATTTAAAATAAAGGGGAAGTGGAAATTACTTGTGTATTTTCAAAGGCGTGGATATCTTTCCCTTCTATAAATAGATAATTTTTACCTTTACTGTTACAGCTTCAGTTAAAGTAGCATGCCATGAAGGATTTTCATAAGCATGTGCTCAATATGCTTGCTATGTTTCAAGAACCAGAGATCCTAAACATACAGCTCCACTATTGACCAACACTGTAGCCTCCTTCAGCTGGGCCTTCCTTATCATCCTCTTGTAGTTTTCACTCCTTCATCCTCATGAATCCTGTAATTACACCGTCCTATAATGCCCTGATGTTCTGTAGCCCTTTCATTCATGACCATAGCAAGTAGCCAATTCCGAGTGAACGTGGCCCTGCTTTGGACCTAGACCCGCACAGAAAACAGGATTCTATTCTAATGAATACTGTTACTAAGCAACACTAATGTACTTCTATGCTACTCCTTCTTTTCCTTCACGCTTTCTGTCATTATCTTCCTTCTCCGAGGGCCATATGTGGTGACAAGACCCTTTCTCCAAAATAAGATACGATTTGAACTACCTTCCTGGTTCAGATTTTTAAAGTCTCAATCTGGTCCTGTGCTTGGTTGGATCTGTCTCTTCCGTCTGGACTCAGGCTCTGCTCTCACCAGATACCCTGAACAGCCTTGAAACTCATTCTCTGTGGAGGTGATTTTTATATAGCCCTCAATGGGGCAGGGCTGTCACTGTCGCTCTGCAATGTTTGCTTTACAAATACTGTTTATAGACGACCTGCTGGATATACACTCTGCGCATGTTTTGCTTCGGAAAAACAAGGATGGCAGCAGATTGCCCAATGCTCATGCTGTCTTCCGTAATCAGAGCTGGGGACATAAATGCAGAGGCTGTCTGTTTTCCACTCATGGGAAGCCCTTCACAGACAGGCTGTAAACAGCTTGGGTGGTATTGACTTGACACTGCCTCTCTTTCCTGCCTACGCCTTATGAATTTTAGCTTGTTACTTTGCTCATGTGTATCATGTCTTTAAATATATTACTAGAGGCCTTGGGAGTTTTTTTGTCCATTTTTCACATGGGAGATTCTTTTGTTAGTTTGGGAAAGTTTTTTTTTTTCTTTTTCATTCAGAGAAATACATTTATATGTTCAAAAGGCTCTGACAAATTAACGCCTCTATCAAGAGGTGTGTGTGCTGTTTACATTCTTTGTGCTGAAGAGATAGATGATTTGGCTGTTAAGAATGTGTAAGGCTCTTGCATAAAACCTGAGTTCAGTTCCCAGAACCCCAGTCAGGTGTCTCTCAATTGTCTGTGTCTCCAGATTCAGATGATTTGACTCCTCTGTCCTCTAAGGGGACTCAGATGCACATGTGTATGAACATAAACAAAAGAAAAATAATATTTTAAAAAGATACACATTTCTAATGAAAAATAGAGGACATGAATTTGGAGAGCAGTGAGATGTATGTGGAAGGTTTTAGATTGATGAAAGCAAAGGGGGAAATGTTCTAACTATAATCTCAAAAATAAAAGAAGTACTTGTGAAAAGATATATACTTCATCATTTCATTTAGTATCTATTTCCTTCTACCAATAAATCCCATCTGTATTTCTATATCCATAACTTGAGCCTTATATAAATTTAATCAAATCCATAATGCTGTGTGTGCTCTTTGTTATTTTGTGTCTGATTTCTTTTAGTCATGACAGTTTTGAGATTTATCAATCTTACTGGTTCCATCAGTAGTTATTTCTTATTATTGAACACACTTGTTTGCTTACCCATTCTCCCACTGATGGAGCTTTTGGGTAGCTTCCAGTTGAGAACTATTATAATTGGAATTTTTATAAATATTCTTCTAGAAAATTCTTTTTGATCTTTGTTTTATCTCTGTAAATACAGAGTGAGTGATGGCTCAAGGGTAGTTTCTATTTAACTTTTTAATCCATTTGCCAAAGTTTTCCAAAGAAATTTAGTATTCCTTTCAGCAGTATATAAGAGCCCAGGTTTTCTATATTCTCACTAATGCTTGATGTCACATGTCTTTAATTTTTCTCTTTTGGAACAGGTGTGTAGAATGTGATTCTAACAGGTATAATTTTCATTTGCACTTCCTTGATGATAGCAAAAACATTTTAAATACATTTTCAACCTTTGTGTATATCCTACAGCATAATCTTTGCCCTTTTATTATTACTTTTCTCCTTTGGGATATTTTGTGTGAGGTACATTGTATATTCTGGACATAGATGCTCTCTGGGGTCTACATATACTCCATTCTACCCGTGGTCTATCTGCTGTCTGTGTTGTTTTTATGTTTTCATATAGTCTAATTTACTTTTTTTTTCCTGTTCATTCTTCTGATTATTTGCTGACTGGTTGGATTTAATAAAGAGTGTCATGAGCCAAGATGGCCTGAAATTCATGACCTTGAAACTTTCTTTGGTTCTCCTTACTCCAGCTACCAAGAGGTATGTGCTAACATACCCAGACATGTGTCGGTCTTCATGATAAGGAACATCTGCCTAGTCCAATGTAAAATACATATTTGTCTATATTTCTCTGTAGTAAAATTTTAAAAATATATAGATTTATTTTTAGATGTGAATAAAAAAAGAGTAAAAACAAAATCCCCTCAAATTCCAAATGAACCCAGAAAAATATTTTTTTTTTGTTTAAGTGTAATGTGGGATTTGTGTTTTATCTTATCTATAACATTTATGCAAGTGAGTACTATTTATGAAACAAATTGCTAATATCTATCTTTTCTCCTTATGAAGAAACAACTTACTGAATGTGCACACCCACTGCGGTGATGACTACAGATCTCAAATAAGTCTGAAATTAAGAGAGATGTATAATTCATTTTTCTCAGCTTTTTCAAGTTTGTCTTGGTTATTCAAAGATATTTTCACTTTCATATACATTCTAAAATTGGCTAGTCAATTTTCTTTAATTAAAAAAAAATACTACTTGGATGAGTCTGTCTGGATTTTTTTTTTTTTTTTTTAAATCAGGAATGAATGTCCAGGGCAGAATTGGGGGAAAACTGTCTTTTGCATCTGAAAACAGAGCACTGTCATCCTGTAAATGTAGGACATTTTTTCTCTTTTCTTTCTTTCTTTTGTTGGTGGTGTTGTTGTTTTGTTTGGGGTACTGCCATTGAAGACAGGAATTTCACCACACTTACCCCGTCATCGTGGCTCTTCTCCCTTTCTTTCTAAGACTGTGGCTCTTGGCAGTTTTCAGGCTTGAACTCCTCCTAGTGCCCAGGCTGACCTTGAGTTTGCTTTCCTTTTCCTTGCAAGTTTGTTACAATGAGGTTTCTTGACCTCAACTGGCCAGAGGTCCAGACCCATAGACCTGCCATCCCAGACGGCCTAGCTGCCTGCCGCTGCTTTGCCCCCCCAAAATGACTCAGGTGCTTATTATTAACTTCATGCTGTTTGGCCTATGGCTCAGGCACATTACCAGCTAGCTCTTACATCTTAACTCAACACATTCTCATTAATCTGTCTGCCACGTGGCTTGTGGCTCACCTGTGTTCCTTACATGTTGCTCCTTTGGGTGTCTGGATTGATCGATCTGTCTCTGACTCAGCCCTTCTCTTCCTACCTATTCTGATTCCCCACCTACTTCTTCTTTGGTGCTCACCAAGGGCCAAAACAGCTCCTTTATTTAAAGATTGATGGTATTCACGGTATGCAGAAAGACATTTCGACATCACAAGCTCCCAAAGTGATGTTAACAATACTGTGCCAGCAGGCCCAATTTTGTTATTTAAATCATAGGCCAATCATTGGTTTCTAGAATTAACCTCCTGTAATCATGGTTGTGGTAGTTTGAATGTAATTGGCCCCCATAATCTCATAAGGAGTGGAACTATTAGAGGTATGGCCTTGTTAAAGGAGGAATGTGTCACTGTGGGGCAGACTTTGAGAATTTTTATGCTGGGGAACACCGCCTAATGTCTCAGTCAATTTTCTGTTGCCAGATATAGGACTTTCAACTCCTATTTAACACCATGTCTGCCTGTACATTGCCAGGCTTCCTGCCATGGTGCTAAAACTGTAAGTGAACCAACTCAATTAAATGTTTTTCTTATAAGAGTTGCCATAATCATGGTGTCTCCTCACAACAATAGAAATTATGATTTTATGTTTTTGAATCCAATCAACTTGCTGATAATTTGTCTACAAATATTTCTAATAGTCTTATACTATTTCTTATAAGGCCTTTAGTTATGTGTGGGAGATTATGTTATTACAATGTAAATAATTGTCCCACCCACTGGTTTAATAAAAAGCGCTGATTGGCCAAAGGCAGGCAAGAAGTGTGGGTGGGGCTACCAGACTAAGAAAAATCTGAGAACAGGAAGCACAGAGCAGAATGCCAGAGAGAAGCCAGAAGAAGCAGAGGACAACCATGCTGCTGTGAGAAAAGGACCGAGCCCCATGGCTGAACAAGATAAGTGTCATGGGTTAGTTTAAGGAGTAAAGAGTTAGCAAGTTATATGCCGGGGCCTTAGGCCGATCAGCTGAAAACTATTGTAAACATCTCTGTGTCTCTGAGAGTCTGTGGGTCTGTGGGCCAAAGCCTTGAGGATAGGCCCGAAAGTCCAGGTCAGAAACCTCTTACTACAGTCATGTTTTGTTATTATGGTTAAACTAGTATCATTGAAAGTAGTTAGAAAGTAAATCATGTTCTAATTTCTTTTTTGAAAGATTGTGTATAGGGGTATTATTTCTTAGAGAAAGTTTGGTAAAGTTCACTATCCAAATTATTTAATTGGGGATGTTTTTGGTGTGAGATGAATACAATTTAGTGTCTAGTATATACAGAACACTCTAGTTTTTGCATATTAACTTTGGTAATTTGAAGATTTTTGGAAATGATTCTCTTTTATCTAATTTGTAGATTAGTTTCTTGGCTTTGGTGTTTTGTTTCAGGCTTGGCTAGAACTCCCTGTGTAACCACAGATGATCTTGCAGTTCTCATCTTTCTGCCTCTGTCTCCTACATGCTGAGATTCCAAGCCTGCACCAAGATGGAATCCAGGGCTTCATGCACCCTGGATAAACAGCTAAGAGCTGAGTCCCACTACTGCAGACTTCATTAGCACAGTGTTTATTGTACTGGTGGATTTGTGTCTTCTATTTCTTTCTTTATTTCTTAAAGTATAAATTCATACTTTTCACTCTTTTTTTCTAATATTCACTCTTTTTCTAGTATAAACATTTAAATATTTATCAGATTATATATGTAAGTGTTTGAGCTATGTTTTAAAAATCTTGATAGGACTTCACTATTATTCCACTCAAACAACTTATTCTAATTATGCCTTATTATATATTATATTTAGAAGCATGAAATCAATGTCCAAATACTTAAAGTTTTCTAAAAATATTGATTCTCCTGATATATATAATTGATTTCCATTCTTGTCAAAGAGCATGCTTTTATTATTTTAATACTTTCTATTGGTTGAAATAACTTTAAGGTGTAGCACATAATCTAATTTTTTTAACCAATATATATATATTTACATATATATATATCATATGTTTGGTGGTAAAGTGTTACATAGATGTTCATAACTCCGAATCTACTCAGATTGCTTATGTTGTTTAGACCTGAATGGATTTTCATCTCTACTTCTCTACTTCTTTATTAGTTATTCAGAGCAGATTGTTCCAGACTCTGCCAATGATTATTGGGTTGAAAAGGAAAGAAAACTGATACCAGTTACTCTGTCACAACAAGAAACAGGAATCACCACACTTATTTTAATGATCTTTGAGCCACTTCAGAATATCATCATAATTTTCCCTATAAAGTCAAGGATATCCAAATGTTATAGCCAAATATTATAGAGTTTTGGCTATAAAAAGGAGTCAAGAATGTCTAGAATTATTAACATTTCTCACATTTTTGTCAGGTTTTTCCACTTCAATTTTTTAAACTTCCCTTTAGGGATTTATCTCACTGATCTATCACCTAATTTATACTACTCATGAATATATGTAGTATAGCTTCAATTGTAATAATGTTATATTTATCCTTGTAGCTAAAATTCTCCAGCTTTGGCTTTGTAGAAACTAAGACGAAAGAAAAATTACTATCTTCTAAATTCTCCCTCTGAAATCCTGGTGAAGGAAGAGAGCACCGGACTGTGAAATCGTGAGATTATCACTGTCCTTTGGCCTGAGGAAAAGAGAAATCTGCTCCAGCATCATATATTGTGTAGTTCTCAACTCTGACTTTACCTCTGTCTATGTCTCTTTTTTGGAAAATAGCCTTTAAGGTCAATGGTTCAAGGCAAAGCAGAAGTCCACCCATCCCACCCACCACTACTACTAGCCCAGCTTCTGGATAGCAGAGATCTTCAAGTCATGACCAAAACAGCAGTCATGCATGGGTCAGTCTACTTAAAATAGGAAAGTCTCTTCAACTGGTTCACTGAGACTTCCTGCTAATAGACACTTCCCACAGACACAGGTCAGGAGAGTGAGGCAGCCTGGACTAATTAATACTGGGTTGTTCTTAGGTACATGTAAGAGGGCAAGAGCAAAGTGGGTTAGAGTAGGAAAGGGTTGTGGGTTGCAGCCCTTGTTCTGATTGTTAGGCTGGTGCTTTTTGTACAGCCCAAGCAGTCCAAGAAGAAAATATTTTTTCAGACCAAACTTCTTGGTCACAATGAAGTATACTTGTCAATTTGGTATATACTACAAGCTTTGTTAATGTGTTGGGTTATCTTTCAACTGTCTAGACATCCGGTTTGTGAGTATATATACATTCTCTCTTACCTTTTATCCAGAATATATTAGGGGCACTCTGAAAGTGAATCATGCTTTAAACTCTGGATCTTCCATAAACTGGTCCATGGGGGAGGGTAACTTTAAATCTTTGGAGTTCTTCAACATTTTGTATTTGTAAAAATATTAAATATTTACTTCTGTCTCTCACTTATTAGACATGTTACTTTGAGGTTCTTGTCTCCACCTCTGAGTCTCCATGTTTAAATTTAACAGTCACAGACAATTTATGAGAAGAAAACATTTTCAGAGTAAGGGCTCGGGCTAATAAAAGTTAACACACTTCAAAGTGAGTTCCTTCCCTCTGCAGTATCCTCATTGCCCGTTCAGGCTCTTGGTGGCTCAGGTTTTTCCTAACCTTAACATTATGTGGGGTGGGGTCAAAAATGCAATTAAGTGGTAATTAACAGTTGTTTGTTTTAAGATATCAGATAGCATTTCATATCATGAATTTATCAGATGACAGTTCTATCAACAACCTGCTTTCTCTTTGACCACAAATCAGCTCTGGATATGAATGATAATAAGGAAATAATTATGAGCCATTTTGTTGGAGTGGTATACCCCAGAGCCCTGTGGAGAAAAAGCCATTTTGAGGACAAAATAGAATGCATTGTTGTTTTGTAGGAAACTCAGATTAATAAACTCAGTTCATGTCCTCTGATCTCAAAGGGCAGCTATTAGTTGCTCACAGAAATTCTGCTTTGGCCTTTACCATGCATTGGTTGCTCATGGGGTGAAGGGTGAAATATTACCTTCTTTGAAGAAGGCACAAGAGAAACCAGTGATGCCCACGAACTAAGTACTGGGCTAGAGACTCCAAAGCTTATTGCCTTGTGCTTTTGTGTTTTTTGCTGGATACTTTACAAGACTTAGTAAGTACTCTGGACAAAGACAACAAGGCCAGGGACCAGAGACAGGGACCTCCAACATGGCCTTCTGCTGACGCCTGTCTTCTATGAGATTGTCCCTTTCCTATTTACTGTACCTTCAAAGGAAGTGTTTACTTTCACTTCCCTGAAGAATTGTCATGAGTGAGAGTGATTAATCACAGCCTACTCATTAATAATCTCATTTACATAACAATTATCAGATGAGGTTGCTTGTCTCTAATGAAGAGGTAACCCTCTCTTCCTCTCATTTTGGATCTCACAAACAGCAAGCATTATCAAGGTCATTCCACAACAGTTAAACTAATAGTATATATTTAATTAATAAATACAATGGTTTCTGGAGTGCCCTAATAAAATCCATGTAATTTCTTTAGATAGAATATTCACAGATTTGATTTTTTTAAAAAAGAAACAAAATTAAAGTGCTAGCCTATTCTCCAGGAAAATCTTTAAAATATAACCTAGAACAATCCCAGAAGCAAAGATTTATAATGCATATTGTGCAACTATACAAAATGCTCACACATCCATGTTTAAAAATGAATGAGAATGTTGTTCAGCTACTGCTTGTCCAGAGGGGTGGTGGGGGAAGGGTGGTAGAGCTGAATTAAATAGAGTGTTCATATGCAAGTAAATTGAGGGATTTTTTTTTCAGCCTACTCAAGTTTAATTAAAAATAAATGTAGAAAATTGTTTTAAAAGATTGTACACAGTGATTATCTCAAATTGCCATGGGAAATACAGAAATGCCTCATTAAAAAACACATTTAGACATTTTTTAGACATAAACTCTATCATTTATATTCTAGCTTAGACAAACCTCCTCTCTTCTAAAAAATAACAAGCCAAAATATGTCATCATAATTTTTCTGTATCCCAGAAAATTATGCTTATGTGATAAGATGATATTTTTGTCTACAGAGGCATCACAAAAAATAATTTTAAAGGGAAATCACAGTGACTTTTACAAACACCACTGGTTACTCACTGAATTGTGCACAAACAGAAAGGAATATATTTGAGTCAAACCTGCAAACTTCTAAATGCCAGGCTAGGTCAAAATCAGAAGACTACAAAATTACAATTTCTTGATATTAGGCAGTGTTTCTCAGCTGCAAAAGTAAGAGATTTAGATATCTTTGGGTTTTTGTTTTGTTTTGTTTTCTTCTTTTTCTTTTAGTTGAGTTATTTAGTTGGTGGAAAAAGGTAAATTTCACTTATGTTTTTGACATATAACTAAGCAAATAGCTTAATGTACAACCCTGTCATGGAGCTACAGGAAGTCGGGCTTCCATCAAAAGTCAGCTAGTCAAATGTCTAGTACCAGCTGCTTTGTTTGCTTGAGTTTTCCCCCCCTTTTTTGACTCCAAAGAGACATTTATAATAGAGTAGGTGGAGACATCAGCAATGGATTATGGAGTTGGCATCATGTAGAAAGAAGTAAATGAATAACTATTTTAAGATTGATATGGTAATTTATCCATAATTTAACTAAAACATATTTAGTGAATCTAGAAAGAAATGCCATTAGCATTCAGAATCTTAGATATCATTAATATCTTTAGAATCAAGATACATGATAAACACTGCAAAAATGCTTTTTTAAAATATTATTTAGGCTGGTACTCATTTTTCTAACCCAGATTATCTAAGACAAATTTCTTTCCTGAGATATACAGAGTTGTCACTGTATGTGATAGTCTAATATGTATATATATATGTTCTGTGTCTACATGTTTGCACTTTCCAAAACTCAAGTTTAATTTAATTGCTATTGTAACAGTGTTAAGAGAAACAGCCTTTAAAAGGTAAGTAGAGGCTCATGTGCTGTTGGCGGACAGCAAGTATCCCTCTTTCTAAAGGACTCAGTACTGAAGCAGATATCTCAAAAGTATATTCAAGTCCCCTACCAGATACCAAACTATCTCAGCCATCCTAGCCTCCAAAACTGTAAGAGATAACTTCTTTTCATTGTAAATTATACAAACCCAAGTTCTATTAACGTATCAGATGGACTAATATATGGAATTAAATAATATTACTTACTACAGAGACTATTCTTGGGTAGAATGTGGGTAGATATTTAACCACTTGCCTCCTAGCTCAGAGAGCTAAGCTTTATTAAACAAATACTCTTTTGTGTTTGTGCAGTAAGTGTTCATGGAATTCAAACAAAATGGAAACTTGTGATAACCAGGACAATACGTGGTTACTTTCTCACCCTTGTGAACTGTATTATGGTGGTTGTGTTGAACTTAGGGTTTCATTTGTTTAGCCTTTCCACACTTATCTGGCAAGTTTTCTACTTTGAGAAGTTTATCAGAGGCCAATCTTGCTTTCAAGTAATTGTAGCGAACCACTGCCTACAATTCTTAGTTAATTATTTAGCTAATTCTCTGGTTTCCCAGGACTTTGTAGAACCACTGAACCACCCATGATTGGGATACATATGTGTGAAATTTATCACAGAAGATGTGTCATGCTAGGCTCAGGCTGATGCTTTGAGCCACTCTACTAGTGATTCCTCCTGGTCTAAGGTATTATGCTATGGAGGCTCAGCCACAGGGTTAACTTCAGGACAAATCAGGCATAATCAGGGACACATTCCCACTTGAAACTTTTCACTTTCTCTCCTTCATCAATGCAGCTATTGACTAAAAGAAATAAAGCAGCATGATGGAAAGTTTTAAAAGATCCAGATAAACATGGGCTTTTCAAAAGTTCTTAACTGGGGAATATTCAAACCACCAGGCAACATAGATCTCTGTGCATCTCAGCTATGCCTAAATCAAATTTCATGATATGCTTTGTGCCCACTTGATTGACAAATACAAAAACACTATGACAATGCCAAGCATTGGTGAGATTTAGAGAAATTGATTTCTCACACACTAGAGTAGTGGTTTAAACAATCACCATGGGATGGATACAGAAAAGAAAATCATATTATTATTGTTCACAGCTCAGTGTGAGTATATTAATAATAAATTTTATAATGGATTTGAACAAGAATTATGATATGATTATATTTTAAGGTAAGCAGAAAATCCATGGGAGTTAAGTTTTCATTTTCTGTAGTAGAAAAATCAATAGGCAATATCTGAAAACAGCAAAAAAGGTGCATAAGTATGTAATTCAGAACTGTAAGGAAAAATGAAAGATATGGATGTGGCTTCCTCTAGAGAATAGGGTAAAAGCTTTAGGATGTTTGCAAGCTGGAAAAAGCCACCTTCTCATGGTAAGACTCATAAAATTATTTGATTTTCACAATTATATGCATGGATAATTTTGATGAACTTAACATAATTTTTAAAGAAAGAGTCCAGCTTTGATGGCGCATATCTGTATTTCTGGTAGTTTGGAGTCTGAATCACCCAAAAGTTCAAGGTCACCCATAGGTTTTTAGTGGATCTTGTCTCAACATACACACATACACACACACACACACACACACACACACACACACACACACACACACACACACACATACACACACACACACCTACAAATATATGCACATATACATACATATACATACACACATCTACATATGTACACACACATACTTAACCATAGACATGTGTATCCATGCATACATTCACACACACACACACACACACACACACACCTACAAATATATGCACATATACATACATATACATACACACATCTACATATGTACACACACATACTTAACCATAGACATGTGTAACTATGCATACATTCACACACACACACACACACACACACACACACACACACACACACACACACACACACACACCAGAAAAGAAGGAGAAATCAAGGAGGAAGAAAAAAGTAAATTCCATATTCTAAAGTTTTATACTATAGAATATTAGTTTTTCAACAAAAGCAAATATTTCTTAAGCTAAGATTTGAAAGCTTCAAAATTGTGAATGCAAATAGATAGATAAATAGTATAGTATGAAGCTAAGAGGCCAGTCTAGGAAATATCTTTAACAAAACAGCTAGATGTTTTAGAACTTTCTCTGTATTTGATCCTGTGACCCCGGTGAGAGGACTCCAGGGCCTCTCTGACCTTTGTCACCTCGACTTATGTATACATGCCCACGCAAGATGCATAATCAACAATAAATCAAAAGTAAAAGAAACAATGAACCTTCTCTCAGATGATAACAGATGTAAACAAATTCAGTAGACATAGGAGGTTTGTTTATCAAGTAATAGTTAATCACATACTAGAACTTCTGGTAAACCCTGACTGATATCTACTATATTCTCAAGATGAAAATATAGAAACAGAACAAATATGTTTGAGAAGAACAGTTTTACTGAGGAGATTCTTCATCAGTCCATTTGTTTTAGTTCAGTATAAGCAAAATCTCCTAAGCAAATGTAAAGCAGAAAGCTAGAGAGCTTCCAGAATCAGTGGGCAATGGTTAGACATGTCCCAGGAGAAAGGGGCTTGGATGAGAGATCATATGGTAGGAAAAATGATTTAGGCCTAAGAAGCTGGTTCTGTGGGGGAAAAAAAAAACCCTCCAAAAACAAACAAACAAAATAACCCTCTCTAGTGTGTTCTTTCTAAAGAAAAATGGTCCAGTATTCATAAATAATACTATATGGGTACACATCACACATGTGGACCTTGACTTTGAAATTTTAGAAGAGACATTCTCCCAGAGCTGGCTTATTCAGTCAATTAGTGCTTCTTGCTGTCTTGTACAATCACATGTCTGATGACTTACAGATGGGTGAGGGCATCTTTCCTTGGATGGTAGGTAGCATGGAAACACAAATGCCTGGTCATCCCTAGCAGCTTTGCCATCCAGAAGCTCCTTATCATGGTCAAATTTTCTCCCCTCTGTACATTGGCATCTTTATGGAAACAGGTCTTCATTTCAAAGTCCTTGCTTTTTTAAACAAAGTCTCAACATTCTCAATGAAAGATATGTATCAAGAGTACATTTTTGGGAGGTAGCTTTAGGAGGGAAAGATTATTTGTTAGGCAAGTTCACATTTTAAATATTTTATTGACAAGTAAATATAATATATTTAAGCTGATATAAAGCTGTCTTGGCTGGGCAGTGGGGCAGATAGCTTCTTAGTATAAAGGCTAGCTTAGGCCCTTACTAAATGAATGAGATCTGGGCAAATTTTTTTTTTTTTTTTATTGACAACACAAAGTCTAAAGCTTGTAATGTTTGGGGTTTTTTAGATTTTTATTAAGGTTTGCTTTTTTTGGATAAAAATAAAATTTAGTTTAAAGATGTTACATCCAAAACAGGCAGCTGAAGTTATTAATGCCAAATGGAGAGATTTTAGGTCAAAGAATCAGACTAACTCTAGGGGTAAATAGCTAACAATTTAGAAAAATAGATTCCATTCTGCTTCACTGTCCTTAGCTCTGATTTGTTGACTTTTTTTCCTGCCTCGGTCATCCTGGTTGTCCTGTGTCTTTTTTACTTTCCAGATCAACCATGTCAATTTTAATGGGTAACAGGAACTATTCCCAAGTGAACAGTCCAGAAGTAAGCCTAGTGCTGAGGACAAAACCAAATCGGGGCGAGTGGGAGAAGATAGAATTCAGTCCCATACAAAGAAAATTGCCATTGTGAGCATTTTATATTAACCTTTAAAAATGGCAGATTATCCATTCTGAGCACAAATTCTGAGCACAAATCAATCAGCTTAAATTATAGAGGCAAGAGATGGCAGCAGCTGTGTGGCTTGCCTAATAAGTCTCGATTTCAACATTTCTCATCCTAGTGGTACAGAAGATGAGGACTAGGAATCATGAGAGATGTGAGGAAAATACAAATGTCTTGTATCTCAAGACAAGGAAATAACCCCACATTTCTAAGCCTTCAAAAAATTGCAGGGGAATGGCTGTTCCTGCGTATGTGACTATGTCCTTATGCTTTAATGTCAAAACCATTTGGAATTCTGGCTTATCATCTTTTTGTTAAAAGAAGTGTAAAAGTCTTCTGTACTTTACTCTTAGACATTACTCTGGAGGAACATACAGACCTCATACATAATACATATATTGTATGTGAGTTTGTCTCTGTGTATGAGTGTGTGGGATAATGCCTGTGTGTGTGTGTGTTTTGTTCTCTGTGTATGATTGTGCATGTGAGTGTGTCTGTGTGTGCACATAACTGTGCACATGTACGCTTGTGTGGATATGTGTGTGCATGTGTTCAAGCATACATTTATTGAGTAGACACAGAAACGCTTGAGCAAACAGTACATGGCAAGGGTGGTTAAGGACAGCCTGTTGCTCAGTCTGAAAATCCTCCTAAGATGTGTAATGCCACCATGTTTTTGTCTAGCACACCCATAGGGCATGCCTGGTGTTCTACAAATGTTGAGTTTGCTGGTGGCATTCAGTCAGAAGATTAAGCATAGGAAATTATTTCAAACTTCCATTAGTTGACACTTTTGGACCTCGACAAACTGCTTTTTTTTGTTTGTTCATTGTGAGCATCCTTAGAATTTATTTGATAGAAAAATACACAATTTTTAAAAATGTTAGACTATACTTGGTGTCACAGCTGAAATCCTAGAATTCCAGAGGCAAGACTTCAAATCCCAGGCCACACAAAAGTAACAGACAAAACCCAATTGAAAAGTTGAGAAAGTTGGAGATTGCTGAGAGTGGTCCAAAAAACAAGCCCGGAAAGCATCCTGACCACCACCAGAACCACTTCTAAGCCTTAGGTTAATTTTCATGCATAATGACAGAAAACATTAAAAAGACAACAATGATTGGCAACATGCAAAGGACCTGCAAAATCCTATGGGTCCCAGTGCTGGGCAGAAATGCGGACACAAGCTCTCATCTCTGTTCTGGAAGCCATCTGTAGCATTAACTGCTTGCAGAGGAAACAAGCTAGTCTTCTCCAGTGGAGTCTCACTGTAAAGGGCAAACCCCAGGCCCAGCACCAGGTGGTCAACATAAAACAAACTTCATATGAGATTTGTTTTTTTTTTTTTTTTGTTTCATAACAGGTTGTCTGGAATTTTGTCTTTTCCTTATAGATATATTTCCTTATAGATATATTTTGCTTATACATTATGTTTTTCAATTTTTATTTTTAGGTTTTTTTCTGCATGTACGTGTGTCTCAGAATCTATACATATTTCTTGTGGGTTTTTTGGGGAAATTTTTTTGTTTTTATTTTATTTTATTATTTTTAGATGACTGTTTGCATTCTATGGGAGAGAAGAAGAAAGGGTGTGGGCTAGGGTGGGTGGAGATGCAGCAACGATCTAGGAGAAACCTGGAGAGGAGAACCATAATTAGAATATATTATAATTTCAAAAAAAAATTTTCAGTAAAAGAAAACAAGACAAAAAATGGTTTTTCTCCCCCAAAAACTACAGGTAAAACACACACAGTACAGAGCCTCAACCTGGTCTAAATGAGAACTCCTCCTAATCATCCCTTCAATGCTCACATCTTTAGCATCTTCAGGCGCCAGGAGCTACCACTCCAAGGACATGGTGATACCACCTCTGCAGAGGTTCTAAAGGAAAGGCCTCAGGTGCTAGAGGAACAAATATTCGAAAGACACACTATTAAAAAAAAAAGATATTTTTAAAAATCCCATTGTATTATCTTTTTGATGACTAATTCACCTATTTTCTTGAAGGTAAGAATTCATATGGAATTCTCAGTTAATAACAGGAGAAGGGGCTTTTGGAACTTTAAGACTATGTGACCAGCCTCTCTTTCCCTCCAGTGGTGAAGTCTTTTGCTACTATATGATTCTGACAACTCTCGAATATTCTTAAAGGGAAGAGACAAATGTGATGAGTTACTCATAGTTTTGTGCCAATTAAATTTCCTATTCACAGACAATTTCATCTAAATTTATTGGTAACAGAGCACAGAATTATTATTTGCTTATTTCTCATATAGAAAGATAGAAAAACCTTTGAAATAACATGCATGGTTAATTCTGGATTAACTTTTTAAAGTATCAGAAAAATAGAACATCACAAGATAAAAAATACTGAGGCCTTTCCATTACAGTACTTCTTTTCTGGGGTATTTGGCTAGAAGGAACGTGATTTGTGATGTAAAATCTTTGTACACAACAGTTAGAATAGGTAAAAGGGAATTAAATACTTAAATAAATTATTTGATATCCAAATGAAAAATCCTTTCAAAGTCATGAAATGTTAAATATTTTCCATAACAGTAAAAGATGGAAAAGTTTGTGTAGAGAAAATTTGTGTAGGTTTCTGAATATTCTTAGAGTAGACCTTTAAAACTTTTGGTATTGTCTATTATTGAAGAGTGTGTTAAGAGGCTAAAAGTAGGCATGGGGCTCTGTTTAACTCATTAAATAGTCACCAGACCTTTACAAGATAGATACAGGAATACACATTTTTATCAGTTTGGAATTCTAGACTCAGAGATTGTATGAGCATAGAGACAGCAACTAAAGTTTTAACTCAATACACTTTTCATGATACAAACGTCTCTCTCCAGCTTCAGTGGATGGAGAGATCAAAGCTTTGATTTGCTTTATTAGAGCATCCTTGAAAGCTTTGAGTTATTTTTTATTTTTGTGGAGCTGGTCTCTAACTCAGGTCCTTATTCATGCTAGGCAAGTATGCTGGCATTGAACACCACCTCAGCTCTGGGGAGTGCTTTTAATAAATGTAGCTAGTACTTTGGTTCTTTGACCAAATTGTTGATTACCAAGTATGTTAAGGGCTAGTTACCCATGTATGTTAAGGGCTTGGAAAGCTTACTGACATTGCAGATATTTTCAAATATTTTAAAATAAAATGTTTTGGGGTTGACACAGACAAATCAATAGAATATTTATTTCAATATATTCTGGTTTTAGGGCTGCAATCTGTCAATTAACAAATGAAAACATAAAATACAAAGATTTATATGAAATAAACTCTTTTCAGGACCTCAGAAAGGTAACGTGCTCTAAGTAAAAGGCCAAAGTTGAACTTATTAAAATATTACAATCATTTGGCTCAATAATTTACATAAAATAAATATAGAAGGTAGAAATTATTTGATCCCCCAAATTGCAGGCATGTAATTTTAGTATGTGCTTTTATGTGTGGTGGTGTAGGTTTTATTGTATATTCTATATTTTCTCACATAAAGCCTCAGCAGGCATGCACTTGGCTAACAAGAAAAACTCTGTCCCAGTTTCCCATAATTCATGAAGAGATTTGAAGCTAACCAACGGTTGCTGCAGAAGGAAAGCTTTTTAAAATGTTCCCTGGCATTTTTTAAACAAACACAAGAGTTCAACCACTTAGCTATTAAGCCTTTGGGTGGCAACATAAACAGTGGCTTACTTCTAAGCCCTATAATCCCTGAGTAGGATCCAGTCTTCCTTTCTCTTACACTCTTTCCTGCAGATGCCCAAGCCCAGAAGACCATGAATGAGGTTCACTAGCCATGCATCTTAGTTGAATTCCTATGGTGGCAACATTGGGTCAAAGCCTTTGCTTCATGCTGCTTTTTTGAGAACTCTTACATAACAAACAGTCTTTTGTGCTCTGCTCAGTCTGCAGAGAGGCTCTTATACTTCAGAGAGAAAGTGAAATTTCTTCTCGTGATCTTCTCTGAAAAGGGAAGTGCATTCTGGGGAGGGTGTGGTTGTCATTCTTGTCTTCTATGTGGATGTAGGGGAAAAATGTTTTAAATCATCATTTGATTTATGCAGAGTCTCCTGGGACATTTTGACATACCATGTGATCATCACAATTAAAATAAAATAAAATAAAAAAACCATCTCATTTTCTCCTTTATGGAGCACAGCAGAAGAGATAAGAAGGCTGGAGATGAAGTCGCATGACCCCTCTTAGCCTTCTCAGTTGTGGACAGATATTGTCTGGAATTCTTCTTGCCATCACCAAATGCCAGTAATAAAATAATAATAATAATAATAATAATAATAATAATAATAATAATAATGCTGAGGAGGAAGGTCAATCAGCCATTCTCACTTGAACAATGCAATCTCAGGTTATTTTTAAGCATTAAAATAGTAAAGTGGATACACCTTTTCCTACAAGCAATGGTGCACTTCTGTTCTAGCAATCATTACTGAGTCCATTTACACAGCTACAGCCAAGCAGCCAAATAATTATTGTTTTATAGACTTTTCGCTACAGTCAAGACCAATATACTTTCCAAAGATCCTTAGCCAGTCATAAAATCACTTGCTACACCCAGGGACCCTGCCCCCCCCTTTTTTAACATAGAGATAATAATGGGAAGAAGCAGGTCAAGTCAACAGAAAAATCTACATACACATTCCCTGCAATAGGGCTATATTTTATGATTTAAACTATACTTGTGAGTGCTTCATACCTGCTAACTAGGTAAAAAGAATTAACACTGATCCAGTGCAAACAGTGATTCGCAGCTTAATTGATGATGTTTGCAGGGCTCTGTAGATGAAAGTGTGGCACATGGTAAATGCAAAGTGTTTTTCTAAATATAATCCAAGGTCATTGAAATTAAAGCACCACTTCCTCTTAATAAGAATTCCTTTAGGGCACTGCGGGAAAGGCACTTAATCTTTGCCCTAGACTTTATGTTTTTCTGGGAATGTTAAAATAAATGATTTCTGAGCTACATTCTACCATTCTGTGCTTCTAAATAACTATTCTGATGGAGACTGATAGAAATGTATATGGGGATGAGAGTCAAGGGTAGATCCTGTGGATTCTTTTGACAACCACAGAGATGCCAGGCTCTGTAACAACCACCTTCATGTATTTTCTCATAGGCAGCTTAGGAGAGTCCTGTGAGGTAGATATTGGAAAAACCCTCACACAAGGAGACCAGGCATAGAGAAATTAAATAAACTGAGTGTCAGCTTTCTATTATTGTAACAAATACCCAAGGTAACCAATTTTTGAAGAATAAATGCTTATTTGGATAGCTTTGAAGGTTTTAGTCCATGGCCAGTCAGTGCTGTACTTTAGATTCTGGGATGAGGCAGCAGAGGAGGAGACCAAAGACTTGATGGTCAGAGCATGAAAGGAAGAGGGGTCAATGGCATAAGCCCTCCTGTTAGAACTTCCCCTAAGTGTTCTACTATCTAATTGCACAAAACTAGAAATTAAATTTTAGCACATATGACTTGCAGAAACATTTAAGGTGAACACTGGATGCATCATTGCTTAGGGTTTTACACCCAGAGAATGACAGGACTGAAACAGAAACATTTCTCCCTGACTCTAAATTTCATACCCTTCACTGTATCTAGGCTGCCCTTGGCAGGACTGTAGGAGGATTATGTTACATTGTAAAAAAAAAAAAAAAATTGTCCTGCCTACTAGTTTAATAAAAATGATGATTGGCTTAAGGCAAACAGGAAGTGTAGGCAGAACTACCAGACTTGGAAAACTCTAGGAACAGGAAGAGCAGAGCAGAGATGCCACAGAGAATCCAGAAGATGTAGAGGACAACTGTGCTGCTCTGAGAAAAGGTACCGAGTCATGTGGCTGAACAGGGTAAGAATCATGAGTTAGATTAAGAGCAAGAGCTAGCAAGTTATATGCCTGGGCCCCAGGTCAATCAGCATAAAATTAATGTGTGTTTCAGTGGGACTATGGGACTATGGGTCTGTGTGTCTAGGCCACCAGGCTAGGCCAGAAAGTCTGGGACATGAGGCTACGTTGGAATGTCTGGGCCAGAAACTTAATACAACACACATCCTCTCATTCAGGAAATCTGAGTATGCTTTTATACCTTTCCCAGTCACATCAGGGCTCAGAGAACAATGACCCAAAGTGGGTGCTTCAAAAACTCCCTGGAAGCCATATTTGTCTGATCCTTCGCTGGCCTATCTTTCTTCACTCTTTCTCTTTCAAAGAGGCAAGCCACTGACACTAATCCCTCTTCCCTAACAGGGGTCAGAGAAACCAGAATCCTTTTTCTCCAACAATCATACTGTTTAAAAATACTACCCTAAGTTTTCAACTTTCTACACATTAGTGAGCAGGGAAAATAAAGGTAGTCCTTCCACAGTAGTTTGTCCTCTTACCCTGGAGGAAGAAATGATACAACAGAAGGGCAAGAATACAGTTAGCAGACATTCCAGCCAGGATTCCCAATTCTATCTCTTAATAGTACATTCAGTGTTCACCTCTCATTCATTCATGTCTACAAAGATATGCATACCACATCAAACCTAAACATTAAGAAAATGAGTAGTTTATGGTATATATTTAGGTCCTTCATACTGGAGGCTTCTACACATATAGATGATTGATAACTATTCTATAATGACCTCTTGTTGCCCTTGTCACTGGAGCTCATATGGAACTGCCCTTTGTTTTGCTGCCTTCTCTTTGTCGAGTACCCACCCTAGCCGTTTGGATGACAGGACTTTCCTTATAATCTAAAAGCTAACTATCTGCAAGAGATATCTCTGCCAGAGAAGAGGAAAGAATCGCTTCAACAGATGAAGACCTTGGCACACGGCTTTCTGTTTCTCTCCCCCAGCCCTCTTTGTTCTTCTGTAACAGGTATTTGGTCCCAGAAACATCCAAGTAGAGTGCTCAGTCAGGGAATTTCATCTCTCTTTATCAAAGTAGGCTTTAAACAAATCTGCTTCCCTCTAAGAACTTCTATCTCCCGGGTCTTCAGAGAGCCGCAAGCAATACCAACCTCAGATTACCCTACCAATCCCCATGCTATTGTGAGGTCCACCCTTACTGTTTACAGTCCTCCTCCACTTCTTGCTTTATCTCAGTTCAAAGTCAAGTTCTCTTCTCTCAGAGAACCCAGTCTCTGTGATAAAAGATGTCCCCTTGCACAAATATTTGTGTTCCTATATTTGTTCAGGAAGAACAAGACAGTGGGTTCTAGCTCTCACATGAGGAGAATTTTTCTTTGGGCTAACATGGAACTTGAATCCTTGCTTCCTGGTGGGAATCTGGAGGCTCTGCTCAAACCACTCAGAGGGAAAGGCAGTCTCCTTGTCTGGTGAGCATGGATCCCTCTGACAGGCATTTGCCTCTCTTTTTTCCTTCCTCCCTTTGTTCCTTTGGCCTCTGTGCAAGCAATTAGTGCAATTGAATCCTTAATAAGCCAATTTAGTACAGCCCACATAGCTATTTTGTTCTTAATAAATCAATTAATTCAGCTCACATGAAGGGGACTGTCATGTTTACAATATCACAGTCAGAATCTACATGTTTCACTGAAAGCTAAGATGGTGAGGACAATTTTTAGAGTAAAATTGTATCCTTATCTGAGTGGTGGAGGAGATGCTTTTGTGCTAGTGTGTCTGTGCCATCAGTGGCTCCTGAGCTTAGGCAGGGTTCAGGGAAAATAAATTCACAGTCCTTTCTGAGTCTTCCTTCACAAAAGAAAAGAGAGCTGGTAAAAGACTTTGCATTTTATCCAAGAGATTTGATCAAGGATGAAACAATACTTCTGAAGTGGAGGTGGACTTCTCAGGGCTCTCCCTCCAAAACTATCTATCCTAGCTCCTTTCTCGCAACTTCACACAAGCTAGAGTTATATAGAAAAAAAAACCTCAGTTGAGAAAATAATGCTTCTATTAAACACAGGTAGGCAACCCCATAAGGCATTTTCTTGAATGCTCTATAAAGAGCAAACCATGGGGAACAAGTTAGCCCACAGCCTTGGCTTCAGTTCTGCCTCCACACTCCTGTCTCAAGTTTCATTAATGTGACCTGAGGATTATAAGCTGAAATACCCTTTATTCAGAAAATTGGTTTTGGTCATGATATTTTATCACAGCAACAGAAACTTAACTATTAAGGCTTTCTAACTGATACACAGAGCCATGAAAGACAAAGTATCTAAAGTTTGTCTTCAAATTATGCTTAACACATGGACATTATCACGATTTGTAAGTCTTCTTTGACATTTTTGTTCATAAACAAAGTGAATTTTAGTCTTAATAATTCAAAATTGAACTTATGTTTTACACACACTTAGAGTAATTCTCTGGAACAGAAAGGACTAGTAGCCACAAGTATGAGATAGACTTTGACTATATTCTTGATAACAGAACTAATATATTAATGATATGATTTAATTACCTTAGTTAAAGTTTCTGTTGCTGCAAAAAGGAATCATAACCACTGCAACTCTTATAAAGAAAAATCTATTTATTCACCATTGTAAGTGGCAGCTTCCAGTTTCTGAAGTTTGGTCCAGTATCATCATGGCAAGTAGCTTGGCAGTGTGCAGGTAGACATGGTTCTGGCTACAACTTAATCAGAAGGCAACAGGGAGTAGACTGTAACACTGAATGAAGGTTAAGCAAAAGAGACCTCAAAGTCTGCCCCTACAGTGACACATTTTCTTCAGCAAGGCCACACCTTCCAATAGTACCACTTCCTATGTGCTTATGGAGGCCAATTACATTCAACCTACCATACTCATATACTCCCAAATACCTACTAAAGCTGGTGTGTCTTCTGTTCTCTATGATTTTTATAAAATGTGCCTTAATATGAAGCAATAGACTCTCTTTTAGGTAGCTAATCCCAACCCTCAGTATATTCTAGAACACAGCTTCCAACTCTTTTCAATCCAAGACCACTTATACATGAGAAATTTTTATCTGATCTTAAATATTCAGAATAAGTATCTAAATCAAACCTTAATTAATAATAAACAATAAAAATTATTTAAAATTTTTAATATATATTACACCTAATAAAGAAGAAAACAAATTTCCATATTAATAAATTGAATATTTATTCATTTATACATGAAGAATGAAGTCTTGGTTAAATATTTGACATTACTGGATATGGGGCATCTTCATCATTTTACAGAGTTGGTTGATTTTGTAACTATTAGTGCTGAGAATACCATTTCTAAATATATAGAATAAATTGTAGAAGTATGTCTATGGTCATCTCTTAAGTGATTGGAAATTCTATCCTAATTCCCAATCAAAATATAATTGAATGATATTTTTTGGATGTCTGGGTAGGTAACTACAATAGCAATTTTTATAGTGGAACCCTCTACTAGAACCCAAACATTACACTGCCTGATGGAGCAGAAACCAGAGGCCGGATGGCCCAGAAGCCTGTGATAGAATTAAACATGCCTGTCATAAATAAAAATAAATAAAGAGAAATGAAATGATCCCTAAAAATATTCTGCTATACTTGTATACAGAAACTTGGGTCACCACCAGAGAGGCTCCATTTAACAACTGATGGAAACAGCTGCAGAAACCCACAGTCAACCATTAGGTATAACTTGGTGAATCCTGCAGAAGAAGAAGAAGAAAGATTATGTGAGCCAGAAGAGTCAAGGACACCACAAGAACATCCACAGAGTCAACAAACTTGGATTCATATGGGCTCACTGAAACTGAATTAACAATTAGGGAGCCTGCATGGAACTGACCTAGGTCCTCTGCATGTATGTTACAGTTGTATTACTTAATGTTCTTGTGGGATTTCTAATAGTAGGAGCAGGGGCTGTCTCTGACTCTTTTGTATGCATTGGGGAAACTTCCTTCTGTTGGGGTACTTTGTCTAGCCTTAATATGAGGGGTAGTACCTTGTCTTATCGTAACTTGATACAGCATGTTTGGAGGATACCCTTAGGAGGCCTGCTCTTTTCTGAAAGGAAATGGAGACGGTGTGGATGGGTGGTGTACTGGGAAGAGAGAAGGAGGGAAAACCCCTCTGGTCAAGATGTAAAACATGATAGAATACATTAACTTAAAAAAGTAAATGAAAACCCTCTAATATAATGCAATCTAAAGATATATTAATTTGAAATTTCTGTGTTATGTGCTGAATAATGACAACAGAAACACATGTAGTCTCCATTTTAGAACTAAATAATTATATTTTTAAGAGTAGAAAACTTTGCATACAGTAAAAATGTTGCCATTCATAACATACAGTAATTTCCATTCTGACCCTGAGTGTTGCAAGCAAATTTATTGATGTTTCATGGAGTAATGATGTGCACTCTGTATCTTTGTTGTGACTTCAGACTCAAGACTGCAGTGGAATAATGTAAAGCAGCATGAATTGGTTCTGCCAGAAATACCTTTTGACTGTCAATTAATTCTTGTGCTTTCAGACCCTTTTGCTATTGTCAATTCCCTCCCTCCCTCCCTCCCTCTCTCTTTTTGTGTGTGTCCAAATAAGGTCTTGGGCCACAATTTAAGAAGCAAATTTCCAAAATATGAACTGATTTGGAGCCCTGCTAGATGAAGAACAATAAAAAGTAGGGACTTATTTCTTTAGAAAAGGAAATATATGCTTGGATATATGGATACCCAGCCCTGAGTAGAGTGAAACCCAATACATGGTAGTAGCTTATCTGTCTTCTCATGTGGAGTAGATGGGACTTATTTGATGTTAACTCTGGGGATAGAACTAAGGTCATTGAGTGTGGAAAAGAGGGAGGCAGCTGACTGTCCTTTAAAACCATACACCTTTTAGTAGCCACAGCTCATGGGCATGGGATCCAGAGACACACCTTGTCCTGGAGATGTATAAGAAGCTGGGTGAGACAATGTAGAGCTGTGTTTGGTGGAAGGTGGAAAATCTCACATTGCAAGTGTTTTCCTATAGTTATCTCCTCACTAGAGCTATGATCTAAACTTGTTTGACTTCTTTGAAAGACAGCTTGAGCTCAATTTAAAAAAAAAAAAAAGAAAGAAAAAAGAAAACAGAGTGAGAAATCATGGGGACAGCATCAAGTGGACAAGTGGAGGCTGTGATCTAGGCAGCTGCTCTCTCCACATTTCCCTGCACTTGTCGAACTTATAAGCACATGTTAACAACAGTCACTGTGGATGTATCTTGACATTGCATTGCCTTCGTTGAACATTAGACAACTGCATAGCTGTTTGGGATTATTTCCTCCAAAAACAGCTCACAAGATTTTGCACCCAAGCTACCAATTTGTGAAAGGCAATAATAGCATGGTGTGAGTTGGAATAAATTTTCTGAAAAAGACAAGTATGAGAAAATACAATAGGGCGCTTTTTTTTAATAATCTTTTCAATTCACTAAAAATTTAGTACAAGGCCATGATTTTAGGCACAGAAAGAATATGAATTGTTTAGGAAATTATCATTTTCTCTTACAAATTTATTTGTTAAAAACATCCCAACCCCATACATGCAGAATAGCCTTCTTTTCTCCTTTTGAGATTCGTGCTTGTTCTCTCTCTCTCTCTCTCTCTCTCTCTCTCTCTCTCTCTCTCTCTCTCTCTCTCTCTCTCTCTCTCTAACTTTTTTGGTTTTGGTCATTATCTTTAGCTGAAAGGTAAATTCAGTTTTACCAGTGTCAGATCTTTGTTTATGCAAATGTATAAAATCTTCTGAACCTCACTGTTGACATAAAAACCTAATTTAGGATTCTTGTACACATCTAAAATTTACCAAAGATAATGCCACACCTACCAATTAGTTGCATTTTTTTTAATATGTAGTTAGAATACAGATAGAAAATTGCAGATTGCTGAAAACAAATGAGTGAGATGGAAACGTTAAAGTTTTAACGTGTGCTTAAGTTGTAGAAAGACCTATAGATATGTTAACTTTCTCTTCTTTTTCCATTTTGACTTTTCAAGCACATATATCATTTAATATGATCATACTCTGCTCTCCACTGCTCTTTTACACACCTCCCACTCTTTCTGATTAACTTCTCTTCCCAGCTACTTCCTCTCTATATTCATTCATTCTCCCTCTCTGCCCCTCTGTGTGTGATTGTATTAGGGGGCAAGCCTTGTGCCAGTAGCTACAAATTTCTGTTACTACTACAATACACCTAAGATAAACAGCTTAAAGCCTGCAGGGTTTCTTTTGGCTCATGATTTTGCTGGTTCCAAACCCTGATTGTTTTGCTCTGTTACTTTGGCATAGTACATCAGAAAGGAAGATGGTAGGAAAAAAAATACTAATTTTCTGGAATCCAGAAAGTAAAGATAAAGAAGACAGGCTAAGATTCCAGTATCCACTGCAAGGATGGCCCCTAAATAAATGACCACCCTCAGCAGTCTTATCCTGACAATACAATCCTTTCATACACTTCCCTGGAGCAAGCAGTTTGGTGTCCAAGTCTTCATTATATGAACCTTTCGAGGACAGGTCACATCCACACTATGATAGTGTTATAAGTAGAATAACATGATTGCGACCTGAAACTTCTCTTTGTTTTTCAGATGGAGAAAATGTTCATTTCTTGAAACAGTGTGATTTATTTATCTTAAGCTGTTATGCTTTGGTAATGAACATTTCTAAAATATCAATTACTTTTCAATCAGCCTGCCTGCCGGGATGGATGTCTTCTGAAAAGATCCTTGTACTCCCTCTTTGCCTATCATCAGACTATTGAAAGATGGACCCAAGAAATTAGAAGTTCCCCAGGCAGTTTGCTAGGAGACATCCTGAAAAGAAACTTGTGTCCTGGAAAAAAGCCCTGTCACCTGTTCTTGCAGCTGAGACAAACCTAGCAGGACAACCTGGGAGCTGAGACTAGTGAGTAGGGACCACACCCGCTGGGCTGTTTAGTTATGCATATCCTCTGTTTTCTATTTAAACTCTACTACTCTCAAGTTAGGAATCCTGAAAATAGATTTAGAGGACCCCTGGGTCAGAGTGACTACCTTAAAGAAATCACTTTTTTTTGTTCTGTTAATTTGGCTTTTTTTCAGCTTTTTTTCAACTCACTGGATGGCTGAATTTAGCTCCTTGGATACAAGCTAACTTCAGTTACAGCTAAGTTGGATAACAACTTCAACCAAAAGTTTTATTGGCCAAGCTAAGTCATAAATATGATGCCAGTTAGTAGGGTAGGAAGGCAAACAGAGGAACCCTTACGCACAAATTAGAAGTATCTAAGATCTAAGGGATACTTATACGACATCAAGCCTTTGTGATTAAATACATCCTAAAAATATTTTGTCTAGTCGTACTGTCTCAACTACTTGACCAATTCATCTATCATGAAATTTATCAAATCACCAATATTTTATCATTTATAATTATATATTTTTTGGTAATTCATATTATTTGTGTATAAATGAAGTTTAGAAAATTGAAATTAATTATTTTTAAAGTCAATTTATTTGGTTTTCAAAAGAAATTTCAACATTCCCTTATTTCATTCTCATTCTAAGACCTTTAATAAAAACAAGAATAAAATTAGCACGTGACTAACCTGACTTTGGTTCATGAGGAAGATAACCACATTCTGAATGGCATGTG